>CM060348.1:12464220-12466687 GCA_030674155.1 Stramonita haemastoma
CATGCAAGGGCACAGATAGAAATCTCTTTATAGCGAATGTGTGAACTTTTTCAATTAGCTTACCTTCCTCACACAATCCCCAAACCTCAGATGCATACGTTAATATTGGTTCTATTTGTGTGTCAAACATCTTCCAAAACAATTCTAGATCTGCTGTATTTAATTTTTTCATGGATTTCAGTATTTCCATAACCCCTCTTTTTCCTTTGCTACAAACATCTACCAGAGCACTACTAATGCTTAATTTTGTTGTGAAACCCATTCCTAAATATTTATAAGAATTAGTGACCTTAATTTGCTCATTCCCATACACCCACCTTTCCCGAGAGCCTAAGTACCCTCCCTTTCTGAAAACCATTACATTTGTCTTTTCAAGATTAACAACCAAACACAATCTATCAGCTTCTCTCTTAAGACAGTTCAATTGATTTTGGAGACCAACAGCAGTATCAGATAATAAAATAATGTCATCAGCAAACAACAATAAAAATATTTCAACAGTATCAGATATCAGTTGGATGCCATGTTTTCCAGTTTTGGACATTTCAAGAGCCAATTCGTTTATGAATAAAGAAAACAATAGAGGACTGAGAAGGCAACCCTGTCTAACTCCTTTTGGACAACCAAAATAGTCTGAATAATAATTCTTATCACGCACACATGCCAATACAGAATTATAGACACTTCGTACAGCTTTATACATTTTGCCATTTACACCATATTTTCTCAAAACTCTCCACAAATTGTTTCTGTTTACAGAGTCAAATGCCTTTCTAAAATCAACAAAGGCAACATAAAGTTTAGCATTTCGTAGCAAAAATTTTTGAACAATGGCGAAAAGTGTGAAAATGTGGTCGACTGTACTGTAACCTGCTCTGAAGCCTGCTTGTTGTTCAGTTATCTTTTCCTCTTCCCTAGCCATGTAGAAAGCCTTCTGGTTAAAAATACCAGTGTAGACTTTGCTAACTATACTAGTCAACGCTATTCCGCGATAATTGCCTGGCTGGTCTACATCTCCTTTTTTAAAGATAGGCACTATTATTGATCTTGGACCATTCCACGGGGAAAAGGCCAAAATCAAAGAGTTTATTAAAGTAGGAAACAAGAAAATCAATAACATCATTACCAGCATGTTTCAACATTTCACTGACAATCTTGTCAGGACCAGCACTCTTTCCAGACTTGAGTTTACCAATGCTGGCTATAACTTCTTGTCTAGAAATTGGCTCATTACATGTTGCCATGGAAACATCTGACAAGTCATCCTCTTCATTTTCGTCATTTTCTTCTAGCTGTGGTTTTCTTCTTCATTAAATAGTGCAAAAAAATGGTCATACCACTGATTAATACTAATGTTATTATAAATTGATTTTTTTCTGTTTACCGACCGAATAGTTTTCCAAAACAGTTTTGCATCATGAATCGATTCCTTAAGTTTCACTAATCTTGCTTCATCAAAGTCATTTCTCTTCTTTTTAACAAAAGTTTGTATTGTTTTCTTTCTGTTACATATGCTATCCTTTTTTCTTCACACATTCTTTTTGTTCTTTTAAATTTTCTTAATAATCCTCTCACTCTTCTTTTCTTTCGCTTACATTCTTCATCATACCAGTCGTTTGTTCTTTTCCTATTCCCTGTTGTTCTTACCATGCAAGCAGCTGCACTGTACAGTGTTTCCATGAATATATTCAAGGAGGGTGTTAATATCAGTATTAATAGATATGACTGCCTGCTCTAACTTTTGCTTGAAGTCTGCTGACTTTTGTTCATCTACATACGTGTGTAGACAGTCTTCATACCAGATAAAACGCTCCTCAGTGCCTGCATTGACTACATTCTGTGGACTGGTGTCTACCTCTGTTTTTTTCCACACGAATTCAACAGGCAAGTGCCATGAATCAATATGATCACTAACATTCATATCACAACAGTTAGGAGAAAAATATCTTTTGACAGAATAACATAATCAATAACACTGCATCCATGTGGTGAAACATATGTGAAATCTCCATTAGAAACACTCTCGCAACAACCATTCAATATACACAATCAAACATAAAACACAAGTTTAACAAGGATCGGCCAAAGCTATTTACAGTACTATCTTTTGAGTTTCGCCTTAAAATATCATTACCAAAAGAATCTTCGTTATCATCATTATCATCCTCAAAGGTAGTTGTATAACTAACTACATCTTCCTGGCTAGGCTGTGCACTCCCAGTTCTTGCATTCAGATCACCAAGGATCAGTAAATGCATGTTATCATTCTGAAGAACTTGCAGGAGGCTTTCTTCTAAATTCACTACACCATCCTTAATCGCCATTGTGTCATACAATGGGCATTTTCTGGTACGACATAACATGCCACCATCAGCACATCCTTGTCACAGTTAAACAAAGACTTCTTAATCTTTACAGCTACAGTATTTTGACAATTAATGTTGATTTCTGAGATAAAAGCTGACAA
>CM060348.1:12466787-12519287 GCA_030674155.1 Stramonita haemastoma
TGATTGTGTAGTGTGAAATTAATAATAATAATAATAATAATCTGTGATTATGTTGTGTGAAATAATGATGTATGATTGTGTTGTATGCAGACGAGAAAACAGATCATGGAAAGGCGGAGGAGAGAGAACTTCAACTCCTCCATCCAGGAGCTGTCGGAGGTCCTGGTCACGTTGGGAGTGACCACTACAGTAAGTATATGCTAGTTCATGGAGGCTTGATGTAGTGGTGGGAAATAGGTTAACTGAAACAGGATAGACCAGGCATTTGTCATTCAAGTTTGTAATAATGAGTTTAATAGTCATTAAGAGTAAATTTGAATCATTTAATACAGATGTTTAATGTGCTTACATCTCGTATTGCGTTATCAAGAACGACGTTGTCTGTGTACAATGTATTTGACAAAATATGTGGTTTGTATACCCATTTGTATTAACGGAATACGTACATATTTGTAAACTATTGTAATAAAGTGGTAATAGTACAGGCGGATGTATAGCTACAAAGTTTATATGTATAGATCGAGCTTATTTCAGTGTCCAATTTCTTGATGACTTCATGTATGTTAGGTTTCAGTGACGATAACTGCAGACCATCCCTGGTCCAATGAGGAGAAACCTCTCTCTAAAATACAGAGGTGTTTTTGCTCTCACCGGAATAATATGATAATCCTGTAGTCTAGCAATGCTGCCACCAAAAACTGATATACAGAAAAGAAGGAAAACATACTGTAACATATTGTTGCAAACAATAGGTGAAATGTAAATATGCTATGAAATATTTGTACCCATATGCTGTGGGATCCATGGGGATGGGGAAGATTATTTTGATATACAGCTTGAGTGGTCAGCTCAGATGTTGAGTTACCTTTACTTCGTCAGATCATTTAAACCCGACAGATAAAAGAAGTTAGGCGCTTCTACATATATATATATATATATATATATATAATATATATATATATATATATATATATATATATATATATATGTGTGTGTGTGTGTGTGTGTGTGTGTGTGTGTGTGTGTGTATATATATATATATATATATATATATATATATATATATATATATCTGTGTGTGTGTTTTATTTTTATTTTATTTATCTTTTATTTTATTCTTTTATATCGAGGATAATGCGATAAGCACTCTTGTGCTTTTTTTACATCCAGTCCCCGTGTGTATGGAATTTTTTAAAATGTCATCTGTTCCCACAGGAACAGAATAGCCTACTCTTACGAAAAACGGAACAGGATTTAACGTGTGCACAAGATGTTCTGCGTGCGTTCACACACGGGGCCTCCTCGGTTTATAGTCTCATCCGAAGAACATTTGGGGAGAGTGGAGTCAGCACTGATGTTAACTCCAGGAGAAAAATCTCCTCGAACGGGAGTCGAACCTGGGTCGTCAAATTGCGAGCGCAATGTTGTTGTTTTTTTAATTATTTTTTTTTCAAGGATAATGGAATAAGCACTCATGTGCTTTTTACATCCAGTCCCCATGTGTATGCAGTTTTTGTAAATGGTGTCATCTGTTCCCACCGGCACACGATGGCCTACACTTACGAAAAGCGACATCCATGTTCTGATCACTAGTCTATTCCGTCGGTTCATCGAACCTGGGTGTCAAATTGCGACCGCAATGTTGTTGTTTTTTAATTATTCTTTTTAATCGAGGATAATGGAATAAGCACTCAAGTGCTTTTTACAGCCAGTCCCCGTGTGCATGCTATTTTGTAAATGTCATCTGTTCCCACCGGCCTACGATGGCCTACTCTTACGAAAAGCGGAGTCATAATTATGTTGTGTGTTTTTCAGGCCCAGGGTGCCCTGCTTAACCAGGCAGAGGTGCTCCAGCTGGCTGTGAAGGCCCTCTCCCAACCCGAAGACCAAGGTGAGGAAGGCTTTGGGTATTTGGCCGTTTTAGAGGAAACTGTGCATTTTTCAATACATTTTTTTATTCCTTTATATCAAGGATAATGGAATAATATGCCTCCAGGTGCTTGAAAAGTACTTGAATTTTACTTTTACCAAAGACTAAAAGGGATAAAGAGAAAGAGAGAGAGAGATCGGCTTGGTAAGATCAGGTATGGTACTTACTGCAAATTTGTGGAATTTGGCAAAAGTAAAAAAAAAAAAAAAAAAAATTAATAGAAAAAAAGAAACCTACAGAAGCAGGCCAAGGGAACTAACTCTTCCATAAAGTCTGTCTGTCCCGAGCCTATAGAGGCTCATCAGGCCGGTGCTTATTCCATGCCCATTAGTAATTACTTCCCTTCCCTGTTTTATGTCGCAAGGCAATCCAAGCTTAGGTAGGCCTAGCAAGAGAACGTTTTTTTGGGTGTCAAGTTTCATCACAGGGATGGACTAGCAGCTCTAATAAGGCAGAAAGGGAGGGGTGGGGGGGCTTTCACTGGCTGTTCCACTTGGGGTCAGAGAGCAATGTTTATACAACAGTCAGCAGGCCACCAGCCTCCCCTTTTTCATGGAGAGTTCCCCCCCCCCCCACTCACACTCTCTCTCTCTCTCTCTCTCTCTCTCTCTCTCTCTCTCTCTCTCTCTCTCTCTCTCTCTCTCTCTCACCCTCTATGTCTGTCTGTCTGTCTGTCTGTCTGTCTGTCTGTCTGTCTGTCTGTCTGTCTGTCTGTCTCTCTCTCTCTCTCTCTCTCTCTCTCTCTCTCTCTCTCTCTCTCTCTCTCTCTCTCTCTCTCTCTCTCATACCTCTCTCTGTCTCTCTCACTAGTATCTGTCTGTGTCTGTCTGTGTCTGTCTATCTGTCTGTCTGTCTGCCTGTCTGTCTGTCTGTCTGTCTGTCTGTCTGTCTGTCTCTCTCTCTCTCTCTCTCTCTCTCTCTCTCTCTCTCTCTCTCTCTCTCTCTCTCTCTCTCTCTCACACACACACACACACACACACACACACACACACACATACACACACACACACACACACACACACACACACACACACACACACACACACACACACACACTGCTTTTTTGTTTGTTTTTTTTGTATTTCATGTGCTTCCCCACAACCACAACTTCTCTGTCTGTGTCTCTGTCTGTCTGTCTGTCTGATTCTCTCTCTCTCTCTCTCTCTCTCTCTCTCTCTCTCTCTCTCTCCCCTCTCTCTCTCTCTCTCTCTCCACACACACACACTCACACTCACACTCACACTCACACACACTCACACTCACACACACACACACACACACAGAGTTCTCTCATCTTTACACATGTGTATGGCATCCCCCTGTTTCCATCAGTGTGTTGTGATGTAAAAAAAAACCTGTCCACAGCAATACCATCAGCTATTCCCCCTCTCCAGCCCCTTCCCCCTCCCTTCCAACCTGTTATCCAGGAGGATGAATGTTTACTGTTGTAAACTATTAGTCTCCTGGTAAAGTAACTCACAGGGAGCATTACACATATTTAGACTTTGAGAACCAGTATGCAGAGAAATTATGAATGAACAGATGGGGTGATCACCTAGATTGAAATTTGTTATGCTAAGTGCACACTTTAGGCCAACGATTGTTTTTGATTTAGCCCAGTTAACTGCAGTAGAAATATTGATTCTTGTTATGAAGAAAATTCGCACCAAATGGCTATATTGTTTTCTTTTCAGCTGTAAAGTGTGTAGACATTGTTAAAATGCAAGCACTATTTGTCGATGGAGGTCCTTGAAAATTGAGAGTGAGGTCCTTGAAAGTCCTTGAAAAGTCCTTGAATTTTCTTCCCAAAGATCTGTATGAACCCTGAAAAAATAAGCACTCGTGTGCTTTTTTCATCCAGTCCCTGTGTGTATGCAGTTTTGTAAATTTTGTCATCTGTTCCCACCTGCACACAATGGCCTACTCTTACGAAAAGTGGAACAGGTTTTTAACGTGTACGCAAGATGTTCTGCGTGCGTTCGCACACGGGGCCTCGGTTAACAGTCTTATCCGAAAAACTGCATGAATGAATGTTGTTGAGTGTGCAGGACAGCAAAGTAAGGGGGAAGGGGCCGAGTTACACAGTGATCAGTACAGTGCTGAGTGACTGTGTGGTGGTAATGTAGAAACTGGTCTGAAAGCGCTGTTGCTTTCCCCCCTGCTTTAGCTGTGAGGATAGGCTATTTTATTATTTTTATTTTATTTTATTTTATTCTTTTATATCGACGATAATGGGATAAGCACTCGTGTGCTTTTTTTTCATCCAGTCCCCGTGTGTATGCAGTTTTGTAAACATTGTCATCATTTCCCACCGGCACACAATGGCCTACTCTTACGAAAAGCGGAACAGAATTTAACTTGTGCGCAAGATGTTCTGCGTGCGTTCGCACACGGGGCTTCGGTTTACAGTCTCATCCGAAGGACTTTTGAAGAGGATAGGTTACTTTGGGCAGATAGGACAACCCCTGAGATTGCATTATGACGTTTGTGTGATGTGATGTGTGTTATGTAAGGCAGCAGTGAAATCTTCCCCGGATGAGGCAGTTTGACAGCAAAGGGAAAACTGCAGGGGATTTAGATCAGCAGCATTTCATGTTCGAGTATGCTTAGTAATTCATGCATTAATTCTTTTTTGCAAGAAACGTTTCATTTGTACCTGCCACCAAGGTTTAGTGGTTAGCGCCTTGGATTACGGACTGGAGGGTTGGGTGGTTCGAATCCCATGAGTGGTATGGATTTGGGGGACTCAGACCAGCTCCTACTCAACAAGAGTTTGTTGTGGGCGGGTTGGGAAGACTAAGACTACACAGTCAAGCTTCATCCACTTTACACACGTGATTTTCAGAGTTCTGCTTATACTACCCAACCAACACTGCAGGCATATGCATCTCTAGGCCCGGTTGGTGCCGAGATATATTATGGTAGGAAGAGTAGAGTACAGTCCTGTCAAGTAGTCTACAAAATATCTGTGCTTTCATAGCAGCAGCATGATATCATCCTCATCAGCATGTAGCCTAATACAAGGAAATTGTCTATGATTCGGTGGTCCCAGTTCTGGTGTCATGGTGACCTCAGTGACAACAATGATTCGCTTTATTGCAAACTAGTTTTGAATTGGCGTTATTGCCTAACACGAGTAAAATGATTGGTCGTGTTGCATGACACGAGTGAAATGATTGGCCGTGTTGTATATGACAAGTGCAGGGATTAGTTTTGTTGTATAACACGAGTGAAATGATTGGCCGTGTTGTATGACAAGCGCTTTGATTTGTTTTTACAAGATATAGCGTTATATATATTCCGTGGATTATTATTATTATAAAGCGCAGGGATTAGTTTTGTTGTATAACACAGTGAAATGATTGGTTGTTGCAGAGGAGCAAGCCTATGAATCGGGGTACCAGCACTGCCTGGCTGTGATCCAGAGTCAGAGAGAGATCCTGGGGGAGGACCTCACTGACCGTCTGCTCCGTCACCTGCAAGCTCTGCCAGTCTCCAGCCAGGGCAGGAATCACACACAGGATGCTGAGGCCCAGCTCCAACACACGCCGAACAGGGACTTGAACCTCCAACTTCCTGGATCGCTCAACATGGGTCGTCCTTTGACTTCTTATGATCCTTCAGCAACATCATCTCTGGGTGCTTCTGCCTCTTCTCTTCCCTCTTCTCTTCCCTACGGCTCTTCTCTTCCCTCTTCTCTTCCCTACGGCTCTTCTCTTCCCTCTTCTCTTCCCTACGGCTCTTCTCTTCTCTACTCCTCTTCTCTTCCCTCTTCTCTTCCCTCTTCTCTTCTCTACTCCTCTTCTCTTCCTCTTCTCTCCCTCTTCTCTTCCCTACGGCTCTTCTCTTCCCTCTTCTCTTCCCTACGGCTCTTCTCTTCTCTACTCCTCTTCTCTTCCCTCTTCTCTTCCCTCTTCTCTTCTCTACTCCTCTTCTCTTCCCTCTTCTCTTCCCTCTTCTCTTCCCTCTTCTCTTCCCTACGGCTCTTCTCTTCCCTCTTCTCTTCCCTACGCTCTTCTCTTCCCTCTTCTCTTCCCTACGGCTCTTCTCTTCCCTCTTCTCTTCCCTCTTCTCTTCCCTCTTCTCTTCTCTACTCCTCTTCTCTTCCCTCTTCTCTTCCCTCTTCTCTTCTCTACTTCCTCTTCTCTTCCCTCTTCTCTTCCCTCTTCTCTTCCCTACGGCTCTTCTCTTCCCTCTTCTCTTCCCTACGGCTCTTCTCTTCTCTACTCCTCTTCTCTTCCCTCTTCTCTTCCCTCTTCTCTTCTCTACTCCTCTTCTCTTCCCTCTTCTCTTCCCTCTTCTCTTCCCTCTTCTCTTCCCTACGGCTCTTCTCTTCCCTCTTCTCTTCTCTACGGCTCTTCTCTTCCCTCTTCTCTTCCCTCTTCTCTTCCCTCTTCTCTTCCCTCTTCTCTTCCCTACGGCTCTTCTCTTCCCTCTTCTCTTCCCTACGGCTCTTCTCTTCCCTCTTCTCTTCCCTCTTCTCTTCCCTCTTCTCTTCCCTCTTCTCTTCCCTCTTCTCTTCCCTCTTCTCTTCCCTACGGCTCTTCTCTTCCCTCTTCTCTTCCCTCTTCTCTTCCCTCTTCTCTTCCCTCTTCTCTTCCCTCTTCTCTTCCCTCTTCTCTTCCCTACGGCTCTTCTCTTCCCTCTTCTCTTCCCTACGGCTCTTCTCTTCCCTCTTCTCTTCCCTACGGCTCTTCTCTTCCCTCTTCTCTTCCCTACGGCTCTTCTCTTCCCTCTTCTCTTCCCTACGGCTCTTCTCTTCCCTCTTCTCTTCCCTACGGCTCTTCTCTTCCCTCTTCTCTTCCCTACGGCTCTTCTCTTCCCTCTTCTCTTCCCTCTTCTCTTCCCTCTTCTCTTCTCTACTCCTCTTCTCTTCCCTCTTCCCTTCCCTCTTCTCTTCCCTACGGCTCTTCTCTTCCCTCTTCTCTTCCCTACGGCTCTTCTCTTCCCTCTTCTCTTCCCTACGGCTCTTCTCTTCTCTACTCCTCTTCTCTTCCCTCTTCTCTTCCCTCTTCTCTTCTCTACTCCTCTTCTCTTCCCTCTTCTCTTCCCTCTTCTCTTCCCTCTTCTCTTCCCTACGGCTCTTCTCTTCCCTCTTCTCTTCTCTACGGCTCTTCTCTTCCCTCTTCTCTTCCCTCTTCTCTTCCCTCTTCTCTTCCCTCTTCTCTTCCCTACGGCTCTTCTCTTCCCTCTTCTCTTCCCTCTTCTCTTCTCTACGGCTCTTCTCTTCCCTCTTCTCTTCCCTACGGCTCTTCTCTTCCCTCTTCTCTTCCCTACGGCTCTTCTCTTCCCTCTTCTCTTCCCTCTTCTCTTCCCTCTTCTCTTCTCTACGCCTCTACTCGTTCCTATGCAGGTGTTGACGACCCCTCCACCAATCTGCCTGTCCAGAATCCCTCGTCTGTTGCCTCCAGTGCCCATCCCTTGCTACCACCGCCTGCCCATTCTTCTCCGTCCTCCAGAACACCGGCTTCACGGTCTGTTTTCAGGCGCTCTCGTCCCCGACCTTATCCTGCGGCTTCCTCCCGTCCTGGGTCCCCACCTCCTTCCCGTTTCCCTTTCTCAACTCCTCTTCGTCATCTTCCTCTTTGTCCTCGTCCTCGTCGTCTTCTTCCTTCTACAACTTCTCAGTCGGCTTCTTCTTCCCCTCATTTTGGTCCTTCTTCTTCCTTTCCTTCTTCTTCTACTTCAGCTTTGTTTCCTCCTTCTTTATTTCCTCCTCCTCCTTCTTCCCCTCCTCCTTCCCCTAGTGCACCCCCTCCCCCTCCTTCCCCGTGACGTACAAAGTCACCAGGTGACAGTGACTGGAAAGGACGATGGAGGGCTGGGCGCTAGGAGATGGTTTTGTCATCATCTCCAATGAGGGATCCAGCAATCGGCATGACAAAACGGGGGAAATTGAAAAAAAACAACTGTGGCGCTATTCCTGTGGCGATGTGCTTTCTTCAGGAAGGAGTGGCCCAACTTTCATGTGAAAAAATAAGTGGTGCTTTCCCTATACTGGATGGAAAAAGCAGGTTGCTTCTGCCAAAATCTAAGCTTGTCCATCTGAATGAGTGAAAATGTTGCATGTTCCCTTTGGGAATCAAGAAAAACGATGTGTTCTGCAATCAGTACTGCTTCCATTTTTTCCCTGCATGTCATAAAAGTCCTGTGCAATATATGTGCACACCTTGACATTTTTCAAATCAAGTGGTGAGCACACACCACTGGCACTTGACCACCCAACTGACTTTCTTTCCTGAGAAAAAGGCAAGCTTTGCACAACTCCCTCCGGTAAAACTTACACGCTGACGTTTTTGCACGTACTTATTCAGGGTGTCTGTCGTTTCCTTCTTTTATTTCGAGGATAATGGAATAAGCACTCATGTGATGTTTGTACATTCAGTCCCCGTGTGTATGCAGTTTTGTCAGTTTTTTCATCTGTTCCCACTGGCACACAATGGCCTACTCTTACGAAAAGCGGAACGGGTTTTTACGTGTGCGCAAGATTTTTTGCGTGCGTTCGCACACGGAATCTTGGTTTAAAGTCTCATCCGAAAGACTTTTGGGGAGAATGGAGTCGGCACTGATGTTAACTCCAGAGGGAAAATCCCCTTGAAGGAGATGGGAACCCGGGGTCAGCAGATCACGAGTAAATCACTTTGATGTGAAGATAACATGGCTGGAATCAAGAAGCTTTGGGTCACTTTTGTGTTTTAAAGCACATTGGAGTGAAGAGGTCATTGTGGTCAGAAGTTTCATTGGTGTTAGAGTTTAGATATTTCAATGGTGTCAGAATTTGGATGTTTCAATGGTGTCAGAATTTAGATATTTCAGTAAGTGAGAGTTTAGATATTTCAATGGTGTGAGAATTTGGATATTTCAATGGTGTGAGAGTTTAGTTGTTTAAATGGTGTGAGAATTGAGATGTTTGAATGGTGTGAGAATTTAGATGTTTCGATGGTGTGAGGATTTAGATGTTTAAATGGTGTGAGAATTTAGATGTTTCGATGGTGTGAGGATTTAGATGTTTAAATGGTGTGAGAATTTAGATGTTTCGATGGTGTGAGAGTTTAGATGTTTGAATGGTGTGAGAGTTTAGATGTTTCGATGGTGTGAGGATTTAGATGTTTAAATGGTGTGAGAATTTAGATGTTTCAATGGTGTGAGAGTTTAGTTGTTTGAATGGTGTGAGAGTTGAGATGTTTAAATGGTGTGAGAATTTAGATGTTTGAATGGTGTGAAAATTGAGATGTTTAAATGGTGTGAGAATTGAGATGTTTCGATGATGTGAGAATTTAGATGTTTCATTGGTGTGAGAGTTTAGATGTTTGAATGGTGTGAGAATTTAGATGTTTGAATGGTGTGAGAATTAAAACGCCATCAATCAGTTGGTTGGTCACTGTGTCACTGCTGGTCAGAGCATTGGGAAAAGCCTACCTCCCCCTTCAGCAAAAAAAGATAGGGCTGGAGTTAGGGTTGGGTAGCCGGCTCGCAGCTGAAATGAAACAAAAATTGTGGCGCTCCACCATGAAATGAGTCGCTTAGCACATTACCCAATTTTGCGCTAGGAGCAATTAAAGGCAGGTGGGGGTCAAGTTGTCAATTTTGAGATTTTGATTGATTATTAAACTAGATCTGTTTATTTATCTTAAAATGAAATATCAAGGCATGATTTTTATTCCTTTTGCTTTTAAATGTGTTTTGAAAATACCAAAGCACTCATTCTGACAACCTGTTGCTAAAATAAACTTGCCCGTTTCTCATTTTGTCACATCATGCAGTCTATCATTTCAATTTGTAATAATGTTGCACAGAATTGTCCGATTTTCAATCTGTTTTTTGTATTTGATAGCCACTTTATTGCACATTAAAAATGTCAATAACTACAAATTGACCTCATGTGCACTCCGTCTCATTATGTGGTGGAGCGTCACAAATGACAAGGACACTTCAGAATGTCAAACCTTGATACTGCATACTGTGAAACCTTGATGAAAAATGTTGCAAAGAAATGCTACAATCATAGACTGAAAATAAAACAAAATGTAACTTGACCGAAGTCTTTGTTCTGAGTGTCTTTTATGACTGACTGTGTTAAACTGTTTACAAGTGTATGGCATGTGCACACGATCTCAGATATATATATACTCTCTCTCTCTCTCTCTCTCTCATTCCTTACATTCAAATGTACTCAATCAGTCCATCAAATATACACGAACAAGTACGACATATTCAGATGTATTCAAATGCCTGTCATAAGTAAACATGCGTGCAGAAAATATGTACTCTTTAGTACATTCAACTTCAAGCATCCATCATAAGATGTAAATCTAAGTTACCTAAAGCATGGATACCTAAGTGACTGTCATTATAGCCGAATGGTTAAGACAGTCTAGCTTCAATCCTGTGAGTCCATGAAGTCATGGGCTCAAATCTCGGCGGCGTCTGGTAATTATTAAGGGTGGGGATTGTAAAGATCTCCCCGGTCAATTTCAAGTGCAGACCTGCCAGTGCCTTAATTCTCTTCTTGTATATATACAAGCAGATCAAATATGCACATTAAAGAACCCATAATTCATGTCAGTGTTCTGAGGGTTATGGAAACGTGAACATAACCCAGCATACATCCCCAAAGTCGGAATTTCGCTACCTTCATGGTGGGCAAAAATGGTGGCATAAAAAATGGGCACTATTGGTGGTGACCCTTGCTCTCACTGAGGAGCTATGATTAAAAATGAAGTGATGCAAAATCACTTAAACATGTCAGATTTATGGAAACTGGGCCTGCACGGGTGTTGACAGGGTGACAGACAGCCCCCATAATTTTGGCCTCTGTGGTTGGCAGGGCTGTAAAGAAGAAAACTGGACTGAAGTGGTGATGTTGGCTGTCAAATTTGTTGAAATGGTTTGGAGCTAAAATGCACATCAGTTTATAAGAAAACTGCCTGGGGGTGATGTCAGCCCATGTGTTATGGAAACAAAAAAATCGGCAGTAGCAGTTTACAGAAAGTTGCAGGGTGATTTTGAAAGCGTTTGTTATCAGACTTCATACACCACAAACACATCTCAGCAGAAACACACTACAAATAACATAGCAATGAATTGAGAGATAACAACACACTAAAACAACATATCAATAAAATCCGACACTCTTATACTTCATCCATACAAAAATCTTACATAGGACAAGAGCACACAATCACAAACACATAAGACATGGGGGGGTAATTTTTTTTTTTTTTTAGTTTATTCTATCTTTTTGTGTACTCACTACTGTCCAAACAACTGTCTCCAGCACTCTACAGACTACATACATGCATGCACACACGTGCACGCACACAACCATGCACATACCAAACTTTCACCACAGAACACTGAACATCAAAATCCTCTCCAAGAACCAGCTTAAGAAAACATCAAGCAAAACCAAAAATGAACAAAAAGCATTAAAAGAGTGAGAGAGAGAGGGATGGAGACAGAGTTAGTTTGTGTGCAATGTATGTGTGTGCGTGCGTGTGTGTATGTGTTAAAAGCGAAATCTGGCAGTTCTAAACATACACTGTTCATGAAGACATAATAACAGATCCCAAACATAACATGCACATGTTAATGAGCCCATGGCATCACAAACACTGTCCCTGGCAAAATTCAGTGGTAAAATCCACTGTCATGGCAAACATGTACACAGAGTGATGAGTAAAAAACAAATATGGTAGCACTGCAGAGGCAAAAGAATATAAATTAGTACCTATGCAAAGTCTGAATTCACACCACATAGACAAGTGTGTGTGTGTGTATATATATATATATATGTAGAGAGAGAGAGAGAGAGAGAGAGAGATATAGATAGATAGATAGATAGATAGATAGATAGATAGATAGATAGATAGATAGATAGATAGATAGATAGATAGATAGATAATTTAAGCACAATAAATATCAGCAGTGTGAAAAACCTGTCATAAAAACATATCTTTTTTTTCTTTAAAAAATCAAAATGCTGGATGTTAAAACTATTCTTTCTTTCTTAACAACACTCATCTAAATATGAGAAACATGGCTGAAGTAACAGACCATTTTTTAAGTTGTATTGTAATGTATAAATTTATGATTGACAACGACAGACAAATTCTACATACAGTCCTAAACTTGTATAACAAAACATCTACACCCAAAATCCCAACAGAACTAATTTGAAACTTGTCTTGTTTTCCTTGTTTTGTTATCTGTTTTGACTTCTCCTTCAGAACAATGACACGTGCACACATACACGCAAACACATGCAACAGTTTCATAATATGGGTTTTGACATGCATGCACAATTGTTCAGAGGCTAGGACGTTCATGCATGCACTTTCATGTGCTAAATACTTGTGAATGCACACACACACACACACACACACACACACACACACACACACACACACACTCACACACACACACACAAACACACACAAACACACACACACACACACACACACACACAACACACACACACACACACACACAAACACACATTTTCTTATGCCTTCACATTACCACAGAAACAAGGGCACTCCTCCTGTACACACATTTGAGTGAACAATGATAGTGAATGCATGCAAACACACATACACATACATGGTTAAACACTCAAAACTTGACCAGGCATTGGCTTATGCGATGACAAAACATTCATGAAGTAGTTCTAGGTGATGATCTCTGCTTTGTTCTTTACAGCGATACATGGAGGCAAAAAAAAAGCAAACAAACAATTTGCCGCACATGCACATGCCTCTTGCTTTTCAAACTGCAATGGTTGAGGAAGTAACACTGTGATATTATCACAGATTTCTCGCACTGATGGAAAAGTACAAGGTTCATATTTCTCACAGAGAAAATCCATTGCTCTTACTCTGCTATACTCTTTTACATAAACAATGTAGTGGTATGTTTATCAAGAATATCAGATTTGAACAGAGCAAGCAGTCCTAGCTGACGTCACCTAACTGACAAGCAGTGCTAGACGCAGCCTCTCTTTCTTTCAATTATATAAGCCACGCCTGATCTTGTCTCCTGGACCTGATCTATGGAGTTGGATACTGTGGGTTTAAATCACCTGGTATTCATGATGTAACATAAATGTATGGAATGATGCAACCTTACAGACACACTCCTTTGGGAATCCAGAATTGAAACAAAAATGACCAAAAAAGGATAAATAAAACAGAAAATAAAGAAAATAAAACAAAAGTGAAACATAAAATTTAAACTATTATCATAAGAATATGAAATACAACCAATCAGTGATTAGCTCCTATGGTCATGAATAACAGCCTAACAGCAAATTTCTTCCAAGCACACAAGCATTCGGTCAATATCCATGGGAAATGAACGAACAGGAAGTGTTATTGTGGAGGATTCTGGGATGCCTGTTTCTCTGCGATGACTTTCTGCAGTTCAGCGGCAGCTTCTGGGTTTGCGTTCATCCAATCATCGGCGGTGTTTCTCTGCAGCCAATCAGAATTGTTGAGCTGTTTTGACAACATGCGAAGGTGATCCTCCAAACTGTCTTGAACTGTAGCTGCTGTGATCACACACACACACACACACACACACACACACACACACACACACACACACACACACACACAACCAAACACACACACACACACACACAAACACAACCACACACACACACACAACCAACAACACACACACACACAACAACCAAACACACACACACACAACCAAACACACACACAACACACAACAACCGAACACACACACACACACACACAACCACAACACACACACAACCAAACACACACACACACACACACACAATCAAACACACCATGAAATCAGTTAATTGGCAGATTTTACAGAACACACACACTTTACCCTCCTCCTTTTTTCAACCAGATTTATATCAAAGTCATCCTTTTTCACAAGAGACACAAACTAATCTTACCTCACTTCTAAAACATAGACTACGGGAAATGCACAATGGGACAACGGCATATGTGGCGTTCCATCACGAAATGAGTCGGATGTCATCTCCAGCCTTTTTCCGCTAGAGCCCAAAATATGCAGTAGGGGTGTCAGGTACCGATTTGGAGATTTTGTATAAAACTGATAATATAAACATTTCTGCACCGGAAAACATCAATAAAATAATGATATTTAGTTTCCTTTCTTATCAAAATCGCATTTTAAAACACCTACCACTGCAGAAGACCGACAGTTTTGATGAAAAAAATTCTGAAGAGACGACTTTTCCCGCAACCTGTATCCCCTCGAGATTTACAGTAGACCCGCCGAGTGACACACCGTTTGAAAGCTCTGGGTCTCCGCCTTCAATCTGTGTCAACTATTTCTAGCGTGAGTGAAAACTTTATCCAATGAAAACGTTCAAAATAGGGAAGGAATCGTAAACAAAACATCGCTAAGGAAGGATTTCCTTCTTCTCATTGGCCCGAGAGAGCATGTGACCTCGCTCAGCCACTCTGCAGGGTCTGCAAAACAAAATGGCGTCGCTCGCTTCGAAAGTCCCTTCGAAAGCGATACCTCTAAATTTTGCTCGTTCTGACGATATTATTGAGGGATAGAACTCAGAAAAGCTTTAGTAATGAAGTGAGGACTTTATTACGACCTAATGAAGTGCTATTATGAAAACGTAAGTGGAAACGATGTCGCCGATATCGCTGAGGTGACTGAATCGAACTCTCGGCAATGATTCGCTCGTTCATCAAGAACAGGAAAAGCGTTTCTGATTCATGCGATGCACGATGAAGATAATTACAGTGAACTATATTTTGTCAGTATGCTTTATCTCAACATCATCGAGTTAGTTAAACTGAACACCAATTTCTCAGAGAGCGAAAAGGTTCAGCCTTTTGACAAGTACCATGCTAAAAATAGGCTGAAAATCAAAAACTTGTGTCAGATAGGCTAGTAGGCCTATTGTGTATAGAAAAAATGCACTAGGCTACAGATGAGAAATCATGTTTAAAAAGTGTGTGTGTGTGTGTGTGTGTGTGTGTGTGTAATTTCATGTGTGTGTGTGTGTGTGTGTGTGTGTGTGTGTGTGTGTGTGTAATTTCATGTGTGTGTGTGTGTGTGCAAAGGCTGAGTTTCATGTATGTTGGGGGTAGTGTGTGTGTGTGTGTGTGTGTGTGTGTAATTTCATGTGTGTGTGTGTGCAAATGCTGAGTTTCATGTATGTTGGGGGTAGTGTGTGTTTGTGTGTGTGTGTGTGGGGGGGGGGGGGGGGGGGGGGGGGGGTATGAAAAATGCCATGTGTTGAAACTATGTTGCTGTTTGATGATTTTATTTTAATCTTTAGCAGAACTCTGGCTTCAGTTTTTCAATTAAAAAAATCTTGATTTTTACAAATTTGATTCTGGGGAAAAAATCAAGAAAAGATAGTAGTGAGGAAGGGGATCAGAGTCAAGAGTACAGGGTGCAGTTTGTGAATACTCTGTGTGTGTGTGTAAGTGTGTGTAGGTGTCTGTGTGTGTGTGTGTGTGTGTGTGTGTGTGTGTGTGTGTGTGTGTGTGTGTGTGTGTGTGTGTGTGTGTGTGTGTGAAGTCAAATCAAAATACTATTCACTGCCCAAATATCAAATTTTATCATTCTTGTTCATCTCACTCTCACAAGAAAAAAAAATTGTACACAAAACTGCTTCATAAAGTTTGACTATTATAAATCATTTCAAAATAAGACAATAAGATATGAAAACAAGAACTACAAGTGCATCAGTTAACTGTGAGACCAGAAATATGGACAACTTACCTGGAAATAACAAAAAAAAATCCAACCAAAACAAACTAAACATGAAATTAATGGAGAACATATACATATATACATACATATACATGCATACTCATCAGGGAAAGAGACACATGAATCAGGGGTAGTGGATGAGAGATGATGAAAATATTTAGTAACATATGATATAACAGCTGATAAATGTTTAATTCTAGAAGAATGAAAACTAGTTTACACTTGCTTCACTGTGTGTGTGTGTGTGTGTGTGTGTGTGTGTGTGTGTGTGTGTGTGTGTGTGTGTGTGTGTGTGTGTCTCACTATAGTATGTGCACATTATGGCTTTATAAGTTTTATGTGTAGGTAAGTGTTGTTCAAAGCTGTGGCTAAAGAAATTACAGTATAAGAATAATGAATTTTCAGAGTCTAATTTTGGCTAGGGGAAGAGACTGGGGTTTTGTGCATGTTCACATTATCATAAAACTTTGGATTAATTTTCAATGTCTACAGTATTGCCTCATTTACTGTGCAAATTCTCTAGCAAGTATTCCCCTGAAACCTTGCATGTAGATGCAAAAATGACTTCTGAGATAAATGCTATTATTAACAAATTTTTGGTCCATCAAAGTTTTAATTTTAAGCATAGTTAAATTTGGTAATGTAATTTTGTTGATTTTAAGTAAAATCCAGATTGGTGTTGTCTACACCTAAGTGAATTTACATATCCTAATTTCTGTCCATGGTACCTTTCTATTCACATGTTTTGCCTTTGTAATGATATTAGTTTCAACATTCCATACATTAGCTAATTGTCCATGAGGAGATTACCTGTTTTTCACAAAATATAATTTTTTTTTAATCAAAAATATTTCCCCATGATATTCACTGTTGAAACTTAAAATTCTAGCTTTAAATAATGATTTTTCTTTCTGTGTAAAATATTACTGCAAAATATTTTGTAGAACCTGAGATACAATAATCAGCCAAAATGAGCACCCAGGCCAGGAGTAGTCCCCCATTAAAATAGGTCTAATATTTCAGAAAATTCATATATGACCACAAAACTTTGTAGGTATGTATTTCTTTGTGTATTCAATCAGCATGTACAGTTTCATAAAGATTAAACATTGGTTGCTAAGGAAAATTTAACATTGAAATTGTGATTCAGTTTTTCTTAATTTTCTCAAAATGGCCGCTTTCAGGTAAACCCTCTTCTAAACCCGCTATCTCAAAAACTAATAATCTGATTTTGATGGGGTTTTCACCAGTAGAAAGAGCATTCAAATTACATCTAGAATCATATAAAATATGCAAAAAGCCGGATTATGACATCAGACTCCTTTTGTGCTGGAACGTCACAATTATATCATCAATCTCAAATGTATCTTTTAACCTACCTGACCATAAAAGCAATCATATTCCATCATTCACTGGGGAGCTAAAGCAAATTTTACCCCCCAAAAAAGGAAGGTAACTAAGAAATGAAGAAAATAAAACACAAAATAAAAATCAGTTTATCAGCTGGAGCGACGCTCCCCTTTATATATATACAAGTAATTTACCATTGGATGATGCTGCAGCTCCAGGTGCTGGTGTTTCTGTCTTCTCTTTGTTTGTCGTCTGATCACCGCTGGCTTCTGGGGCAGACATCTTGTCTACAGGTATCTGCATAAGTATGTATACAGTACAGAGTGTTGGCCTTATTTCACATAACGTAGAACAATGACTAAAATGCTACATATCTTATATCTTGATATCAAGACAAAGAACTCTACACATTTCCACAAATTTATACACAAAGGCAACACACACACACACGCACACATGCACGCATGCACGCACGCACACACACACACACACACACACACACTCACACACACACAGAGTCACACACACACACAGAGTCACACACACACACACAACACACACACACACAACACACACACACACACACACACACACACACAACTGTACATATGCGCCAGACACAAACAAAACATGAAGTGAACGCTTGCACACACATACACATATATGCACAGATGTTAGTGCGCAAAAATACAAATACAGAAATTAACGCCCCCTCCCTCCTTCCCCTACCCAATCCTCCACAAAAAAGCTTTTCTTCCAGTCCCCCCCTCCCTCCAAAAATATTGTGTGCCAATAAAAAAAATTCACATGTACCACACCCTAATTGCCCTAGCTTCCACTGTGCATCATAGGATGCTTTTCCAATTGCACTATAACACCAATGCATAAGTGAAGTTAGTAACTAAGTAAGTTAGTTGGATAGTTTAAATGTTTAAAGGGGTTTTTTGTTTGTTTGTTTTTTGTTTTCAGAGCCTGCCTCACCCTGACAAGATGAACTGACTGGTTTACTCCTAAAACATACCATATATCCCTTAACTCCATGAGAAGTGGTCAGGGAACTGCCCTGAATTTTTCTGTGTGGTGCTTGAGCTGAAGCTGCAGAGCATATAAATCATTAAATGCCTCCTCCAGTAAAATCATGAGCCATAGGGTCTTTAACAATAACAACGTATATTATACGTTTACAGTCAAAGTAACAACGTATTGACCTGTACGCGCATAATGTCGACCTCTGAGTCAAACTATTTCCACTGATAGTTTCTATTTGTAGTCTATAGTAAACATCACCAGTACACCGACGACGATCGACTACTAGGCCTACTAAATTTTTCAACTGTGATTTACTAGATCTCAGTCTGAAGTGTAACTAACTGTAATCTATTTGATCTGTTTTAGTGTTTAGTTTCTACTCCAGTACTTCGTTGTGTTAAGCCAATATTTTGATTTCTTCAACGTTTAAATCAAGATCCTTACCGGTTAGGCCTACTGTTGCTAGCGAAAACTCGTGTCGTCTGTAGTTGTTTGGTCTGAGGATGCACGCGCACTATTCTCAAGAAGAAACAAGAATAAAAGCTGTACTATATATAGATTTCTGTACCCATCCAGACATCCAGTTAGATAACAATTGGCATATCTAGTAATCATCCAGCAGACAGAAAAGTTTGTATTGTATAAAGAAACCCTTTAAGTTTGTATTTTGATGGTACGAGGTAATCAAAGCCTTACTGATGTTTAAGTGCAGCAGATTTCTGTTGAAAGGTGTGTAGCCACAGCAAACTTTCCTCAGCGGAAATGGCCAAGGTACAGTATTCTGCACAACACAGAAGATTATCTTTCCTTTGCTTTGCATGCCTATCAGATTTCTGCGAACTCCAAGATCGCTTACAACCCACAAAGCTTAATATTAAACCAGCAACAGTTAAATTAGTTCCATGGAAAGACCAACTTCAGCATAACATATACAACTTTTTTAGAATTCTGTATGTACGAACTCTTTTTCTTAATACTTTAGTATTTCTCAGTCGTTTCCATGTCTCTTAAACCTCAGTAAATATATGCATTTAATCAACTTTGTTGGTGTTCAGAGGTGCCTGTTCTAAGCTAACATACACAGGATACCACCTACTAAGCCCCCTACTAACGACAGTATTAGCTCAGAGCCAGACTGAGTGAGTCACCTACCTGAAGTGGCGACCAACACAACGTCCCTCCAACGACCGTCCCCTCGCGAACATCCAACCCCAAAGGCTTTGACACAAACTCACCACAGGCACAGATGTGTATGGGCAAACCGAATCTGAGGTCACCATGAGTCCAGAGCAACGGGGGCCACCGAATCAGAGGCAATTTTTTTTATTGCATGATGATCAATGGTGATGAGGATGATGTAATGATGCTGCTGTGGAAGTGCATCCGCTTTGAGACTACTTAACTTACGCTTGCTTACTGTCCTAATATATCCCGGCGTCAACCAGGCCCGAGAGATACAGACACCTGCAATATTGGTCAGGTAATTAGAGCAACACTCTCAAATTCGCATCCGTAAGTGGATGAAGCTCGACTGTGTGGTCCCAGTCTCCCCACTGAGCCCACAGGACACTCACTCTGGGTAGGAGCCGGCCGAAGTCCGAAAAAATCCCTATAACTCCTATGGGAATCGAACTCACGACCTTCCAATCCGAAATCCAAGGCGCTAACCACTGCGCCAAGGTGGCTGGTCAGTGTACATTCTTGGGTACTTTTAAAATGTTTTAAGATGAGCAGATCTTTTCCAAACCCTGAAGCACACTGCAGCCAACTTGCAAATATAAGGTAAAACATAAACCTCTCCATTGTTTGATAGAAATTCCTTTTTTTCTGCCACTCTGCTTTATACTGAGTTCTGTCTTACCTATGTAATCTAGATCTACTGCATTTTGATATGAGAAAAAAAAACAACTAAACAAACCAACAAACTCTGTGTCAAAGAAAGACTAACCCCCTTCCCTCCTTGACTTGTTGGGGCACTGTACCCTTTGCTGTTCTTTTTTCTTTTCTTTTTTTAAAAAATGTATTTCAAGTAGTGTGTCATGGCCAAGCTGACCCTGTAAAACCATCCCTTTGCTGGCAGCAAGGTACATGTTGGGTGTATTTGTGTTTCCATGTTGTTGTTGTTGTTTTGTTGTTCTTCCCCAACTTAACACTCTGGGGGGTCACCCAAGAATGTGCACTCTGACTCACTAATCCCACCTGGAATCACTGTGAGACTGAAATTGCACACTGAATGAGAAGTTTGCGTGTATGACTGTTTTCAAGTACCTCGCCATATAGGCAGCCATACTCCGACTTCAGAGGAGTTTCCCAAGTCAATGTAGATGTCTTTTTTTCACATACGTTTGTCATGGCACCTTGGTTGATACATTCATCCTAAAGACTGTCAAAGGAGAAGATTTCTAGTACTAACGTTGTATCCCAAGCATCGTGATTAAAATACAGTGCCTTTTTTGGTTGCCCCAAATCCTGAGGTCACGAGTTTGAGCATGGGTTCATTGGGAGTGCATGCCCACCCTCTTTCTGGTGTTATTTTGTTTGAGAATGTGTCCCTTTTTCAAGTCCATTTGCACCATACATGTAATATCAGGAAACACACACACACACACACACACACACACACACACAGAGTCATCCAGAACTCATGGTGTGGATGTGGCCTGGCCCCTACAGTGTCAGCAGTCAGGATGTGGCCCGGCCCCTACAGTGTCAGAAGTCAGGATGTGGCCGGCCCCTACAGTGTCAGGATGTGGCCTGGCCCCTACAGTGTCAGCAGTCAGGATGTGGCCTGGCCCTACAGTGTCAGCAGTCAGGATGTGGCCTGGCCCCTACAGTGTCAGAAGTCAGGATATGGCCTGGCCCCTACAGTGTCAGAAGTCAGGATGTGGCCTGGCCCCTAAAGTGTCAGCAGTCAGGATGTGGCCTGGCCCCTACAGTGTCAGCAGTCAGGATGTGGCCTGGCCCCTAAAGTGTCAGAAGTGTCAGGCTGAAACACTGCCTAGAAGTAAGAAGGGGACTTCTTCTCTGAACTTCTCTGAGGAGACGGTATAGCCTAGTGGTCAGAACATGATGCTCGCAATTTGACGATCCTGGTTCAATTTCTGTTCGAGGGGATTTTTCCCCTGGGGTTAATGTCAGTGCTGACTCCACTGTCCCAACAAGCCCTTCGGATGAGACTGTAAACTGAAGCCCCGTGTGAGAAAGCACGCAGAACATCTTGCGCACACGTTAAATCCTGTTCCGCTTTTTGTAAGAATAGGCCATTGTGTGCCAGTGGGAACAGATGACAATATTTACAAAACTTCATACACACGGGACTGGATGTAAAAAAGCTCGATATAAAAGAATAAATCAATCAATCAATCACTTTGGCTGTCCACCTCTCCCTACAGTTTTGTTGATACTATTTTGTTCTTGCTCCTAGAACTAAGAAGGAAGGTGGCGGGACAGTTAAGATGTTCACTTGCCTAAGAAGTGAAATGTGAAGTTCTGGGTTTGATTCCCCAGCCTTGCCTTTTCTTTCTCAAAGTAAATGTCAAGTCTTTCAGAGGAGACTCTAAACCAGTGGGACCTGTGTGTTTACAGATACTCTGATCTGTAAGTAGTTGCACAATACTAATCTGAGATTTTAAAAAAATGACAAGATGACAGCCCCAATATGTTCTCTGTGGTCAGCAGAGCTATAAACAAGACTGGATTGGAGTGGATTACATGAGATCAGAGATTGAGGACATATGAAGGTGAAGGACGTAATGTGTGGAAAGTCAAGACAGATTTCACTGGGCAGGTATCTGTCTGCCAGTGGTTCAGCTGCTCTGTCCGTCTTCATGTGAGCAGTGCAGCATTTGCAGAATGGACTTTAGGAAGGCTTGAATCAACATGCCATCTGTAATTACGTGTGTGTGTGTGTGTGTTGTGTGTTGTGTGTGTGTGTGTGTGTGTGTGTGTGTGTGTGTGTGATATGTAGTTCATGCCTGTGTATGTTAAATGTGTACATGCACCAGTGGGAGAGAGAGAGGAGAGAGAGAGAGAGAGAGAGAGAGAGAGAGATAGTGTGTGTGTGTGTGTGTGTGGTGTGTGTGTGTGTGTGTGTGTGTGTGTGTGTGTGTGTGTGTGTGTGTGTGTGTGTGTGTGTGTGAAGTGTGCACGCACCACTCTCTTGCTTAAAAATATGTCATTTTGCTTGGATATAATGCGTGCTTTGTGGTCTCCATTCATGCCATACACTTAATATAAATTATCATTGTGTATGTCCTTTTGAAAACTATCACCAGCTTATTCCAAACAAAAAATAATGTTTTAAAAAAAGCATATCACACTACAGAGCTCATGTCCACATACAAGACACACAGTCTTCAAATTCGGCACAGTTTATTCTGAAACAAACATCATTTTCAGACAGTCAGTGACTGAAAAATGAACAAACAAATGTGCAAAATCTGACCTTTGAACACAATAAACAATACCTAAAAACACCAACAAAACTGTAAAACCAAAGTTGCGCACACTTGACACGCAAAAAGTAACCTCAAATAACAAAATGCGATTTCATCAATAGCATGTTCACATACTTGTGACATTTCATTCAATAACTAGTTTACATACAAAGTTTATTCCATAACTCCTTTACATACTCTATCTATGACATGAGCAGTTCTGTCCCAGGATGCACCAAACAAAATGACTTCACAAAAATGAATGTGAGTTGGTCGTTAACAGTTTTACAGAGTTCTAACATTGTAGACATTGTGAGCTATTTGTCCTGAATGATAGCACATCATTCAAGTGAAACACACAACACACACACACACACACACACACACACACACACACACACACACACACACACACACACACAGTTAGGCATTGGTGAGCAGTGCAGAATCTCATTAACAGTCAAATTTCATGACACATCAAACTGAATTTTCTTATAGTCTTTGTACATATTGTAAGGGATATCTTAGAACTGTGGTACACAGAGATATTGAGTCTTCAAAAACAAAACCAAAAAATCTGGATCAAAATACATCTATTATCATCTCACCTTTATAATGTAATATTTAGAGTCTATGTATATGAAAAAATAAGAATAAACAAAATCATTCTAACATATAGATTTAAATACACACTAAGTAAATGAATTGATGAATAAAAAAAAAATGTGAATAGATGAATCAATGAATTGAATAAATAAAAGGATTTAATAAATAAATAAATAAAATGAAGTCTGGCCTGGGTAGTCTTTTTGCTAAGATACATCATGAAGACATCCATACCATGTCAGTAACTCCAAATACAGCGTACACATTAGGGGGTGGGCTTCACTCTCTCGTCAGCAACAACCCTACCCCCCTACCTATAATCCCCCCCCCCACACTCCATCACAACCTGGAGTCTATAACATCCCACTTTTATCAATCTTCTTGTTTCTAGGGACCACAGCCACATAGTTAAAAAGTTAAAGTCTGTTTCCGAGCCTAAGGCTCATCAGGCCGGTGCTTATCCCGGTTTCTGTGGCGTTAAGCGACTGAGAGTCATAGACTCCCCCCTGGATAGGACGCCAGTCTATCGCAGGGTTAACCCCCACACAAGGTTGGTACCCCTTTTACACCTGGGTGGGGTGAGAAAATAGCCGTAAAGTGCCTTTTCCAAGGGCACAACGCCATAGCCGAAAGCTGGGATCGAACCGCAACCTTTAGATTAACGAGTCCAACGCCCTATCCACTAGACTACAGCGGACGGCTACAGCCACATAGGTTTGGTAATTATAATGTCAATTGCGGACAGAACATACACCCTCTGCAGAACTGACCACCACACGGAGGAAAGGAAGAGTAAAGGGAAACCTTTTCTTTTTCCCCCTTGGTTTAATGCCCATTTACTACTAGGTGATTTAGACAAGCAAACTTTTAAAACAAAACTGTTGATTAAAAGAGACGGGAGTATAGCAAGGTCCTGGGAAAGACGACAGTAACCTTCCACTGTTGAATGATGTATGACTTCAGCGACTGAGGTTATTTATTATATTGCCCAGGAATCATTTAGTATACTTTGAACCTCCAAATATTGTATCACTTCCCTTCTTTGTATACATACATCAGTCGCTGAAGTCATTATATTGCCCAAGAATCATTTAGCATACTTTAAACCTCTTTAAATATTGTATCAATTCCCTTCTTTGTATACATTTCTTCAAGAACGGGACAAAGGAAAAGTAAGAGTATGAGAACAGGAGCATGTCACATTTTTGGAGTACTCTGTGTTTCAAGCATTTTGTCGTGACTTATGAACAATTTTCTCCATTTTTCTTGGGGAAGAAAGAGTGAAGGGTGACAACTTGCAAGCAGTTGTTTTTTTTCTTTCTGTAATTACACACTGTCAAGAGTTTTCTTCTTACTTTACTCACAAGACAAAACACATTTTGTAAATGACTATAATAATTTAAATCACATGCAATTATCATAATTTTTAAATCTCAATAGAAGAAATCCAAATCCATGATCAATATTTTTAATGCATGGTTTGGTATCAGAGGAGTTGTCCTTTCTTGCTTCACTGTTTTACAACTGTGGTTGTGCAATAGATGTACAATCTACAAGAATCTGTTCCTTCTTTCTTTCCAGAACTGGTTAAAAAAAAAACCTACATAATTTTCAGAACTGGTTAAAAAAAAAAAAAAGACTACAGCTATAACATTTTCAGTTCATGCTTTTTGCAGTGATCTGTATAATATACAAGAACAAAAAAGTGTTTCATAAACAGAAATAGAAAGCCAGAGAGATGGAGTAAACAAAAAACAAAACAAAAATCACATAAATAAAACAAAATTATGGCAATCCAAAATACTGTAAACAGAATTTTTAAATACATAAACAAATGGCAATAATGAAGTTTGAAAATGACCTCCCCCCAAAAAAAAAACAAGAACAAAAAAACACATAAAACCCACAAAAAACACATGTTTAACTGCATACTGTAAAGAAAATGTTGAAAATGAAATCAAACAAATGGCTAAATGACTCAGCCAATACGAAGAAAAGGAAAAGTATTTCGCAGCAAGTCTCATCTATCTCTGATTTCATCAGCCAGCTTGACTTCTCCCTTAACTCCTTGAGGAGTCACTGGGGCACTGCAGCGATGTTGTCAGGCAGTCAGTCTCAGGAAGTTAACCCTTGCAGAACTTTACCCTGCAGGTAACATCAGTACTGTCTCCATTCCCCCAAAAGTCCTGTAGATGAGACTAAAAACTGAGGCCTCATGTGTGAACGCATGCAGAGCATCTTGCCCACATGTTAAAAACCCGTTCGCCTTTTGGAAGAAGAGTAGGCCATTTTGTGCCGGTGGGGACAGATGACAGCATTAAAAAAAAACCCACTAGTACACAGTGTCATGTGTAGACCCCATCCCTGAAGTCAGAATGCAGCTACCTTAACGGTAGGTAAAAATGGTTGCAGACCAAAATCTCACCATTGGTGAACCTCGGAATTTCGGAGGACCAAGGACCCCCTTCCCCAAAAAGAAACAGAAAAAAGGACAAGTTAGTAGTAGAGACTCAAACCTGCACCTTCAATCACCATCAGACCACAAGTTCAATGCTCTAACCACTCTGCTACTCTCTACCCCACATCACACCCACCCCCCAAACCCACATTTGAATTACAACATAACATTACAAGTTAGTTCTTTCCACATAGTCTTTTGTAAACAGAATTTTTATATGTTTTTTTTGTTCCTTGGCCAGAGCCAATGATGAGATTTTTTGCATGTGCAACCGTTTTTGCCTACTATGAAAGTAGCTGCATTATGACTTCGGGGATTTCAACTGAATGATTTGATGAAGCTGATCATCTTAAAAATTTACTTAGTTTATGTTGAAAATAAAAAAGCAAAAATTTACCTTCTCTGTCCTGAATTCAAACTAGCTGAGAAAACACTAGAGACAGATTGACAGCTGATGAGAATGATGGTACTGTCTATAGCAATGTACATACACTTGTGTTATCATGCAAAATGGTGTTGTCCTTACTCCTTGCTGTTTGCTATATTAAGTTTAAAAATAAAAAATAAGTAATAAAAAAAAATATGTAATGGGAAAAACTTGGGAAAGTGATAAAGAGATTGAACAGGAGAGGGGAAAAAAAGAAAAGTACTATACACATGTATACAAATATATATGCACAGAAGAACTTGTGCAAAACACACAAAGCACGCAAACACACACACACACACACACACACACACACACACACCACACACTCACACACCACACACACACACCACACACACACACACACACACACACACACACACACACACACACACACCACACACACACCACACACACACACACACACGTAAATAAACCTATAATAGTATATATATGTACATTTACACAGTTTCCTGATGAACAATTAAAAAAATCCTATGGTCAAAACCTGAGGCAACAGAAATACAAGTTTCAGAAATAATGAATATCCACAAGTTTTCTTCTCTTTTTTTTCTCCTGAATACTGAAAAAGCTGATAGTATTATACAGGATCCCTGTGTGTTTTTCAGAGTTCTCAGTTGTGGTCAATTTGGTTTCTACTGACAAGAACACAAGCAGATACTGCATGTACATCATCTCCTGGTCCCTCTTCCCCCTAAAAAGGAACATGAAGAAAAAGAACAAGGAAAGAGAGAGAGAAGGGTGGGGTGGAGGGTAAAGAAAGCAAGTAGATTTGGGGATAGGATGAGAGAAGACCCCGGAGAGGAACACAAGAGAGAGAGAGAGAAGAAAGAGAAGAGATGGAGAGAGAGAGAGAGGGGGAGAGAGAGAGAGAGAGAGAGAGAGAGAGAGAGAGAGAGAGAGAGAGAGAGAGAGAGAGACACACACACACACACACACAAAAAGAGAGAGATTGGGGAGAGAGACAGACAGACAGAGACACAGAGAGAGGAGAAGGTGGGATAGGACAGTAAAACAAAGAAAGACAAAGACAGAGCAAAAGACGGAGAAAATGGCAGACAAACGAAAAAAGACAATTAAAACTGACATACCCTCCTTGTTTCATTTCCAAAAAAAATTGAATGTTGGAAAAAGAAAAGGAAACTCAAAAAAAAAACCCCAAAAAACTTGATACATCACAGAGACCATAATTATTTGACCTGATCTTGCATGAAACAAAAAAAAACCAAACAGACACAGACAGCAGACAGCCAGACAGACAGACAGACAAAGGACAAGACTTTCTCAGGAGAGTGGGGACACCATCAGTCAATGTTCACTCTACAGGTAAAAAAAAAAAAATGATCAACACCCACAAGTAAAATATTTGAATATATACAAATATGACGAAGATTTCAAAATTCCAGAGCAGACAAGAGTATAAATGATACGTCTCTAGACAATCACAATGTCTGGGTTTCTGCCAACACAATGAAAGTAAGACACTTCTTCATTGCAAAAGTCAGTGATGATGACACAAAAAGATGCCAATTTTCTACAAATAAAAAAAAGGACAGTTTTACAAGGAGAAATGTGACACAACAGTTTGAAAAGTATGCGAGATGAAGATCAATGCCACATCACAGGTTCTAACCACACACATGCACGCACGCACACACACACACACACGCATACACACACACACGTATACACACACACATACAGAGCACACACACACACATACACACACACACAACACACACAACACAGCTTATGTACATTCGCACAAAATTGACATGAGCTTAACCCTAAATGCTGACTGGCTGAAAGATATCAGACAGCCATTTAGAATAGATCATGATGTATTCCAATTTCCACACAATCTGGTTCAACCCGATATCTGAGGCTGTTAAAAGACAGACATTTGATGCAACATTTCATCCATTCTGGATTTTTCATTCCGATGTACTCAGCTGTATATTCCAGAGGTTTCTGTGTTGCCCCCTTAAGCTTCATCCATGGAATTCAATTCAATGTACTCCTCACTGCTCATTTAATCCCAACCAGGCAAAAATAAATGATTAAATTAACACACTTTCCTTGTTTCAACACCACAAATAGATTGTATTTAAAAAGGGAAAGTATGAAAACTCTTCCTACAAAACGGACGCACCGTTTTGTGGGAATAAAATCTGTCACATGAGTGAGCACTTACTAAACCTTTCTGACAGAACATACCGGGACAGATCAAAGCGTAGATGTCTTCAGTGATGCAGTATGTGAACATTCAAACACACTCACTCACTCACACACATACAGCAAGGATACAGACAGGCACGTGTCAAAGTCGCAGTACACAGTCCACAAACTGACGTGCTATAAAAGAGAAAAACCTATGTACATACATAATGATGACATGAGAGAACACATGTCAAAGTTCTTATACATCGAAATAAGAACTTAAATGTACGGGCAAATGCAATATTATACGTACTAAAGTTCAAACATATGTACAAGTTCAATGATGCACAAAGTTAACACATTATAAGTTCACACATCTGCACATCATAACAACTGGGTATAATAATGCACACATTAAAAACTCCTACATGTATACATACTGACAACACACAAAAACCAAACTGACACGCATGAACACTGACGCAGTGAGATAAAAATAGAGGGTGTTAACACAGACAGAACTCACAACGCGATACCCAACACTTGGTACTCAGACCAGGCACTGTCACAACTTTCTGGGTTCCACAACCAACACTACACACCCTCACCTACCCTCACTCGCCTTCAGTTTCTTACATTTCTGTTGTTTGTTTGTTTGGGTTTTTTTGTTTCGTTGCTTGGAAACAACTCTGTGATTCACCAATGATGAGATATTGGGTATGTGACCATTTTTTGCCCACCATGAAGGTAGCTGCATTCCGACTTAAGGGATGTATGCTGGGTGTGTTCGTTGTTTCCCTAACCCACTGAATGCCGACATGAATTGTGGGATCTTTAACAAGCAGATTTAATCTTCTGCATATGTATAGACATGGAGAAAAATGAAGGCACAGGCAGGTCTGCACTTAAAGTTGACCTGGGAGATCGTGAAAAAAAAATCCTCACCCTTGACTCATCAGACACTGTTAGGATTCAAACCCACAACTCCTTGGACCCACGGTATTGACGTAGGACATTCCTAAAATGGTGTCTGTTTTCCCTCCGTTTAAAATCCCTGAACTTGTGCTTGCATTCATGGGACTTCAATTTGCCAGTGTGTGACTTTGATTTACAGTGAGGTGACTTTTAATTTGCAATAATGTGAGTTTTAGTTTGCAATTATGTGAATTTTAATTTGCAATTATGTGGCTTTAGTTTTAAATGAACAGCCCCTCCATTTGCAATCCTGGACTTTTCTTTGCAATCTGATGATTTTTTTGTTTACAACAATATGCCCTGGAAATGGCAGAAAGGAGACAAGTGAAAATCAGAGTTACCTCCTTCAAAACTTAACTGTTCTCTTTTCTAGTCTTTCATGGTAAAAAAATCTCAACCCAAATCTCAACTGACCTTACTTACCACAACAAGACTGTATTCACACAGTCTTTCAGGAATTCATTCACATCAGAGTCCATAATGTCAACAGTAACAACATATATGCAATCAGCCGACTACAACTTTGGATAATTATCATGTTATCATTGAATTGTTACAATTGGTCAGTTGTTTCATTCTTTTATGTAAAAACGATGCTTACATTTAAAAACAAAAAACAAAAAACCCCAGCAAACAATCTAACACATATATCATCAATTTCTCTACAAACAGATTATGGTACATTCTATACTGCCATACATCTACACAAATAGTCAAATCCATTTACGGATTATATTTTGGAAAATTTAACAAAGCACCGATGTCACTCACAAATTCTCCTACAAATTCTGATAGTACGCTTATCCTCATAGTGCTGTACACCTACACAGATTCATTGAGGATGTCGGCTCTGGAAACGGATTAACAGCGCACAGAGTTTACTTGTAAACTCCCCTGCAAAATTCCTACAGGGCATTTATTCCTACACTGGTATACATTCAATTAAAATACTATATCATCTCAATTCAGTTCATATACTATATTATCTCAATTCGATTCAAATACTTTATCATCTCACCAATAGAGAAATTCATGAATCAATTTACACTTACACAGTCTAGAAAACTTTGAATTTCACAGTTTTACTCTCAAAAGAGTATTGTGCATTTGTTCTAAACTGTTGTATAGCCATTTACACCGTATATTATGACAAAATGAACAACAGTTTTCACTCAAAAACTATATATAAAAAAATCTGCTTTTTTAAATACCTTTATTCACACTGTATTCTGAAAACTTTTAACAACACAGTTTTCTCTCAATAACTTAAACAAAATAACCCCAACAAAACAAAACTCTTTCTTCTTTTTATATATACTTTTATACATCCATTCACACTGGGTATTCTGAAAACTTTAGTTTAAGTTAAGTTAAAGTCTGTCCCGAGCCTAAGCTCATCAGGCCGGTGCTTATCCCGGTTTCTGTGGCGTTAAACGACTGAGAGTCATAGACTCCCCCCTGGATAGGACACCAGTCTATTGCAGGGTTAACCCCCAACACAAGGTTGGTACCCCTTTTACCCCTGGGTGGGGTGAGAAAATAGCTGTAAAGTGCCTTTTCCAAGGGCACAATGCCATAGCCATAGCCGAAAGCTGGGATTGAACCCGCAACCTTTAGATTACGAGTCCAACGCCCTAACCACTAGACTACAGCGGTGGCTTCTGAAAACTTTAACACAATTTTCATTATTAAAAAAAAAATACCCAACTAACCCTCCCCCCTCCACTTTAAAAAAAAAAAATTATGTACATCCATTCACACTGTGTAGTCTGAAAAAAAAAATGTAACAACAACCATTTTTCTATTATTTTACACATTCATTCACACCGTGGATGCTGCAAAAAGTTTTGAACAACACAGCTTCTTTTACCTCACAAACTCTCCAACAAATCTCCCAACACCCACACACTGTCTCTCTCTCTCTCTCTCTCTACACAGGCTGTTCTCAATGAGCGTGCTTGATGTTGTGGAAAAACCAGTCCACCTTGGTGGTCCAGGAGTCACCATAGGCGTTCTTGAACTGCTCCAGGAAGTAGGCCATGGCGCGCTCGTCCGTCTTCTCCACCGCCAGGGTCTTGCGGATGTAGCCGATGTCGTCCAGGACTGGAGCTCGGAGATGCCGCACTGCAGCATCATGGTGAAGAGGGTGATGATCAGGTGCGAGTGTTTGCGCAGAACCAGGTACGCCTGGCAGCACAGCTCCTGGAACCTGCACACACACACAGGTAATGTGCAGGTGATTAGCTAGGTATATCAGGTCATAGCAGCAAAATTAGTCTACCAAATCTCTTGCCAACCTGCAGACACAGAGGTAATGTGCAGGCTGATTTTCTAAGTATATAAGGTCATAGCAGCAACATTAGTCCACCAAATCTCTTGCCAACCCACAGAGTGAGTGTGCAGGTGATTAACTAGGTATATAAGGTCATAGCAAAATTAGGCTACCAAATCTCTTGCCAACCTGCAGATCTGATTTGATTTTTGATTTGATTTAATCAAATCTATCTATCTATCTCATCCCCCTGCACAAAGGTAATGTGCAGGTTGATTTTCCAAGTATATAAGGTCATAGCAGTAAAATTAGTCCACCAAATCTCTTGCCAACCTGCCAACACAGAGGGAGTGTGCAGGTTGATTTTCTAAGTATATAAGGTCATAGCAGCAAAATTAGTCAACCAAATCTCTTGCAAAAAAAAAAAAAATCAAAATGGTGTCCATCGACTTCCTTTCCAGAAGACTCTCCTGTCACATCTGCATTGTGGGATGTGCGATAGTGAAAGTTGTTGACCTACTACAGGCCGATGCGGTATTTAGAAACAGAAGTGGGATCAGTCGGTCACAGCTGATCCTGACAGGATTGAGTTCACAGGATCACCAGATCCTGCAGTGATGACTCTCGTGAAATCCTCCCTCACAACTAACAAATGACCAGCACACAAACACACGAAACACCCATATACCACATACAATCCGCCCAGTTACCCACACATGGCACCATACATACAATCCACCCAGTTATCCACACACCCAGTTACCCACACATGGCACCATACATACAATCCACCCAGTTATCCACACACCCAGTTACCACACACATGGCACCATACATACAATCCACCCAGTTATCCACACACCCAGTTACCCACACATGGCACCATACATACAATCCATCCAGTTATCCACACACCCAGTTACCCACACATGGCACCATACATACAATCCATCCAGTTATCCACACACCCAGTTATCCATACACCCAGTTACCCACACATGGCAGTGCTCCATACATACAATTCACCTAGTAGTTATTCACACACCCAGTAGTTATTCACACACCCAGTAGTTATCCACACACCCAGTAGTTATCCACACACCCAGTAGTTAAACTATCCACACACCCAGAAGTTATCCACACACCCAGTAGTTATCCACACACCCTCCACACACCCAGAAGTTATCCACACACCCAGAAGTTATCCACACACCCAGTAGTTATCCACACACCCAGTAGTTATTCACACACCCAGTAGTTATTCACACACTCAGCAGTTATTCACACACCCAGTAGTTATTCACACACCCAGCAGTTCTTCACACACCCAGCAGTTATTCACACACCCAGCAGTTATTCACACACCCAGTAGTTATTCACATACCAAGTTATCCACACAGGGCACCATACATACACACACTCCTCCCCCCCCCCCACTCCCCAGCCCCCCCAGACAGAGTGCAGCACTCCCTTACTGTTTGAATCCCGCTTGTTTGGCGGATTATCGGATCCTTTGGCGATGACCCTCATGAAGTCCTCCGTCAGCACGAAGGGCACACGCTCTCTGTTGATGCCAAACTTCTTCTTCTTGTGGTCCAGGAAGTGGCCAAAGTCAATGTGGAACACCTGACACACACAATCACAACGATAATGATGATGATAACAACGATACTCCTTCTTCTTCTTGTGGTCCAGAAAGTGGCCAAAGTCGATGTGGAATACCTGACACACACAATCACAACAATAATAATAATAATGATAATAATACCTCCAAGACAATCATCAAATCTATGGCCCGACCTAGGCTAGAACAGGATGACTACCACCACCTCAAAAGAGAAGATCAAGTCATAATTCTAGGACTCCGCACTGGGCACAACAGGCTAAACCACTATATGTCCACAAAGCTGAAACCTACTCCTTCTCCCCTGTGTGTCTGTGGTAAAGAAAACCAGACAAGCGAGCACATCCTTCAGAGGTGCACGCTATTCAGCGACCTGAGGAAGAAAGTGTGGCCGACGGAAATAACCCTACAGACCAAGCTGTAATGGCCGACAAGAGGAGCTGGAAAGGCCATGCCATTATTTTTCCCAGACAGTGTAAAAGCGAACAATAGAAGAAGATACTTCTTCCTCAAACACTTGGACAGCAACTCACTGTTGTCTGTCATATGAACCAAAGTGTGACACACTGCCGTTAGGTGCCTGACAAGTCAGGCCCAGCGTGTACAATTTTGGCATATTGTTATATTAAAAGTCTTTCTGGTAAACAGGCAGGAGAATGAATAAGGAAGGCAGAAAATAGACAAGAAGGAGGTGACAGGAAGAAAAAGAAACAAGGAAGAAACAAAGAGAGAGATAGAAAAGAGGGAATTCATGGAATTTCCAGAAGTCGGGGATGCTATTTATACTGACATGCCCTCAGCATCCCCACAGGGAATACTGATACTGATAGGAAGAAATAGAAAAGTAATAAAAGTGACAGCAGAGGTGGTGGTGGTGGCGGTGGTAGTGGAAGTAGTAGTGGTGGTGGTGACAGTGATGATAATGTTGGTGATGGTGGTGGTGGTGGTGCCTCCCCCCCCCCCTAAAAAAAAAAACATTTTGGGGGTGTTTTTCTCTGATTGTTTTGAAATTCTGGAAATTGGAAACTTTTCTTCAAAATCCAGATTCACAGGTAAAAAATTCCAGGAAAAAAGAATGTTTGGCCCCTGTAGTGCAAGCGGTACTAGTGATGATGATGTTGATAGAGATGATGCTAACCACAACAACAAAAACAGCAACAAAACACACACCAGTATCACAAATGTATTGATATTGATTTGTTGATAAGACACTGCACTGAATCATTCAGGCAGTGTGTGTGGTGAGCAAGGTAAACCTGGCGGAGCTCATTCCCTCCAGGTTGCATGCTGGGTACCCTCAAGTCACACACTCCACCGACCATAGCTGACCTACTCTTCTAGAAAAGGCAGATGGAGTTTCTGGATTTTTTGGTTTTTCGTTCCTCATCTACAACTCCACGGTTTACAAATGGTGAGATTTTTGCCTTGGCAACCCACCATTAAGGTAGCCACATTCTGACTTCGGGAGAGGGGGTTTCTCATGTGAGTGTGAGATGTTCTGTATGCGTTCACACACAGCACGTTCTATATGCATTCACACACAGGACTTCGGTTCACAGTTTCCTCCCAAAGACTGTGAGGGGAGTAGAGTCAGCACCAACGTTAACTCCAGGAAAGAAAATCACCAAGGAACTGACCCTCCATGGAGAATGGAACCCAGGCCTACACTTACTGTCAGATCAGGAGTTCAACATTATAACCACTAGCCACCCCCACCCCCCTCCCCCTAAGTACACGCGAACGCATGCAGAACATCTCGCACGCATGTTAAAACCTGTTCCACATTTTGGAAGATTAGGCTATTGTGTGCCGGTGGGAACAGATGACAAAATTTACAAAACTGCATACACATTGGGACTGGATGTAAAAAAGCACACAAGTGCTTAACCCTAGTAGCGCTGAAATAACGGCAGCGGTACTAGGTGCTGCTGGCTGAATTAACAGCAGCCATTGTTGATTTGCAGTAGGGTGGGGTCAAACAACTCTTGATATTGATATGTAAAACTAAACTAAGTGTGTAAAGTTGTAAATCACTGGAAAGCTTAGATAACAAGCTTTTAAAAGAGTGAAATTTTATAGCAGCATGTAGTGTTTATGATAATGTAAAAAATAAATAAAGTTTAAAAACTGCGCGTGCACTACCAATCACTGTTGCGATGTCGGTGACCCAGATTGATTTTAACACGATATGCAATGTTGTTGCGGTGCAAAAATGTCATGATTCGATAAATACTGTCTCTTGACATAAGTTTTGAAAAAATAAAGAGTTTCCGTGGCTTTATCGGTCGTCAAATACTCGGAAAAGTCCAGCGAAATGATCGACGCGATCGCGATCGTCATGGCGGTGAACACTTATTTCGTGTGAACTGGCGGCGTTCTGTGACGAAAATCGCTTGATTTCGTGTGATGCAAAGTACTCGACAGCATATAGAAATGACTTAAAAACAGTTATTTCGAAGCCGTGTTGCATTAAAATAAAGTAAAACAATGTATGACATCGAAATCGCCCGGTAGCTATGAAGTGCTTTGGACAAAACTTGGCACCGCTCGATTCAGTCCGAGCGCGATCAATTTTTCCGAAGTTTTTCAAAAATATTTCACAATCCTTACCTTATCGTCTCTATTATCGTTTAATTCAACCAAATCCAGCCTCTAAAACTCCTCATCGCCGTCAATATCGTCAAAAAACTCGAAAAATACTTCGAGTGATACGAGCGCAAACACTTTGCCGCCATTTTGTTTTCAGGCGATCGACGTTCGTCCAAAAAAAATAAAAAATACACCTCTAAACCAATCAGAATCCTCGTTGCTTGCGACTGCGGACGACCTTCACCCATTTCTGCGGCCCTACAATGGCCTTCACGTTCATTGGATGACCTTTGAAAGCGAAAGAAAGCCTTCAATTACGATCACCGACGTCATCCCGGAATATTCCGGGAGCCGCCAGAAATGCTGTACTACGTCATTCCGGAATAATCCGGGAACAGCGCTACTAGGGTTAATCCATTATCCTCAAAATTGAAGAATACATAAAAGAATAAATGAATAAGCACTATATGATGCCTTAGGATCTTTTTCGATTGTTGTAGTTGGTCTAGTGAGCACCCTAAGAAAGGTCGAGGACAGAGGGAAATGGAGAGAACTGGTTGCGAGGTCTTCCGTGGCGCCCCTACAGTCTGAACAGACTATGGGATAGAAGAAGAAGAAGAAGTTGCTCTAGGATCTTTTCTTTTCTTTTTTTTTGTTGGATGTTAAAGTTAAAGTCTGTCCCGAGCCTAAGGTTCATCAGGCCGGTGCTTATCCCGGTTTCTGTGGCATTAAGCGACTGAGAGTCATAGACTCCCCCCTGGATAGGACGCCAGTCTATCGCAGGGTTAACCCCCAACACAAGGTTGGTACCCCTTTTACACCTGGGTGGGGTGAGGAAATAGCCGTAAAGTGCCTTTTCCAAGGGCACAATGCCATAGCCGAAAGCTGGGATCAAACCCGCAACCTTTAGATGACGAGTCCAATGCCCTAACCATTAGACTACAGCGGCAGCTTTTTTTGTTGGATGCCCTGGGATCTATTACCTGTCCCTCCTCGGTGACCATGATGTTTTCGGGGTGCCTGTCGCCGATGCCCAGCACAAAGGTGGCCACACAGTAGCCGGCACAGGAGCGGGTGAAGGCGTCGATGGCTTCTTCGTACCTGCAACACCACCACACCTCTGCCACCCCACACACTCAACACCACTACCCTATCTTCAACACCACCACACCTCTGCCACCCCACACACTCAACACCAGTATCCTATCACACACAGCCTACATCCTGATTTGACAGATGTGACTGTCTCCAACTGTACAGTATCCTATCACACACAGCCTACATCCTGATTTGACAGATGTGACTGTCTCCAACTGTACAGTATCCTATCACACACAGCCTCAAACCTAATTTGACAGATGTGACTGTCTCCAACATGGCTCAGGCCAAAAGCTGTGTCAGTTATTGATGTCAATTCAATTCAATTCAAATTCAATTCAAAATTTTATTTCAAGAAAAAACCCCAAGGGGTACATGAAATTTGACAAAACCAATGCTTGCAGATATGGGCGTGTGAAAAAGGCCTACACTAAAATGTTGTGATGTTGTAAAATGTTGTGTTGAGATTGCCTTCAGCCATGACAAGCTCTGAACAGAACAACCTGCTCTCTCCTTTAAAGGAGAAAAAATCCTCTGAAGTCGGAGTATGGCTGCCTATATGGCGAGGTACTTGAAAATAGTCATACACGCAAACTTCTCATTCAGTGTGCAATTTCAATCCCACAGTGATTCCCAGGTGGGATGAGTGAGTCAGAGTGTATATTCTGGGTGACCCCCCAGAGTGTTAAGCTGGGGAACAGCAACAACAACAACTGTCTCCAACTGTACACTCCTTCTCGATCCCTCCATCCTACTGCAGATACTATGTGCTTAAAAATACCAAGGTTCAAACAGTCCAGTGTTGGCTGTCATTCTTTCACTATTTCTGGTCCATCTATCTGGAATGACCTCCCTCTGTCCCTTCACCAAATCCCTCTGTTTGACGCTTTCAAATCCAATCTAAAGACACACTTATTTCCTACCTAGGATCTTCCTCCATCATCACACCTCACATATGTGCCTATTTTCATTCAGTCTCCTCCATCTCCATCACTATGCGTTATCGTGGGTGTGTGTGTGTGTGTGTGTGTGTGTGTGTGTGTGTGTGTGTGTGTGTGTGTGTGTGTGTGTGTGTGTGTGTGTCTGTGTGTGTGTCTGTGTGTGTGTCTGTGTTGTGTGTGTGTGTGTGTGTGTAGGTGTGTGGGGGTGCGTCTGCATAAATATATAATTTGCTAATTTATTTGTGAATGGCTGCATGCGTGTGACTGATTTGAATGCAAGCGCTTTGATTTGTTTGCATTACAAGATTTAGCGCTACATAAATTCCATGTATTATTATTAATATTATTATTATTATGCTACAGCTGAGTGGTTGAGACTGTTTGACTTTATTTCCATAGGTCCATAAAGCTGTGGGTTTGAATCCACTTTACGGATGCAACTTTGAGAGTGTTGCTCAAATTACCTGCAGGTGTCTGCATCTCTCGGGCCTGGTTGACGCTGGGATATATTATGACAGTTAGCGTAGAGAACAACCCTGTCAAGTAATCTCAAAGCGGATGCACCTCCACGGCAGCATCATTACATCATCCTCATTCTCATCAATCATCATGCAACGAAAAAGAGTGGTTGAGACTGTTTGACTTTATTCCCATAGGTCCATGAAGTTGTGGGTTTGAATCTCGGCAGAGTCTGGTGATTTAAGCGTGGGGATTCTTACCATCTCCCAAGTCAACTTCAAGTGCAGACCTGCCAGTGCCTTAACTCCCTTCATGTATTTACATATGCAGAAGATCAAATATGCATGTCAAAGATCCCATAATTCATGTCAGCATTTGGTGGGTTACGGAAACATACCTAACATACACCTGCAGGTAATTTGAGCAACACTCTCAAAGTTGCATCCGTAAAGTGGATTCAAACCCACAGTTTTATGGACCTATGGAAATAAAGTCAAACAGTCTCAACCACTCAGCTGTAGCATATATCCACGGATAGCCTAGTGGTCAGAACATTGCGCTGGCAATTTGACGACCCGGGTTCGGGTCCGGTCGAGGAGATTTTTCTCCTGGAGTTAACATCAGTGCTGACTCCACTCTCCCCAAAAGTCCTTCGGATGAGACTTTAAACCGAGGCCCCATGTGCGAATGCATGCAGAACATCTTGCGCACACGTTAAATCCTGTTCCGCTTTTCGTAAGAGTAGGCCATCGTGTGCTGGTGGGAACAGATGACAATATTTACAAAACTGCATACACACGGGGACCGGATGAAAAAAAGCACATGATTGCTTATTCTGTTATCCTCGATATAAAAGAATACATAAAAATAAATAAAATAAGTCGGAATGTGGCTACCTTCATGGTGGGAAAAACAGTCTGCATGCAAAAAATGTCACCATTGGTGAACCTAGCAGCTGTAGCCAAGGAACAGAAATTTTTTTTTTTTTTTTTTACATTATTATATATAGTTTGCCATCCACTTTTCACCCACACCCCTCAACTTACTTACTTTACTTCATCCATCCTCTTGTACCATCTAGGGCGTCGAGGGGAGAAAGACTTTCTGTCTGTGGCAAGTTTGAAGGCATGACTGGGTGGGTGGGATGTTGTGGGTCTTCAGTGTTTCTTTTACACCCTAGATCCAGGTCTTCCCCTTGCCTTGTACCCGAAAATCCTTATGCTGTACGCTTTACAGGCTACCCCTCAACAACGACAAAAATTCACCCAAATCCACCCCATCCCTCCTGACCCACCTACCTGACTCTCTCCCCAAAAGTCTTGATGAGACTTTAACCAGCCGTGTGCCAACCACGCAGACATCCCACACTTAATCCGTTCCATTTTTCGTAACGTAGCCATCATGTCCGTGGACAGATACTTACAAAACTGCATACACGGAGATGTAAAACACAAGAGTGCTTATTCCATTATCCTCGATATAAGATAATCAATCAATCAATCAATAAACCTGTCAGGTTATTTCTTGATCACTTGTGGAGGAGAGTCGAGCTGGATGGCGGCGCGTGCCCCTCCGCGGGACTGGATCTTGGTGATGGTCTTGGCTCGCTTCACCAGCTCAATCAGCCCCACGTCCTTCCCCGTAGACAGGCACCCGTACGGCGTCATCCTGCACACAACACAGCTGATTAAACCCTGTTCCGCCTTTCGTAAGAGTAGGCATTGTGTGCCGGTGGGAATTGGTGACAAGATTTACACAACTGCATACAACACACAGGGGGGGGGGGGGACTGGATGTAAAAAAAAAAAAAAAAGCACACGAGTGCTTATTCCATTACCTTGATATAAAAGAAGAAAAATTAATTAAAAAAAAAAATTAAAAAAAAAAATAAAAAAACAGAAAGACGGCTGTGTGTTAAAAGATCAGTAACTCATAGTTAAAAAAACCTAACTAATTGATCTCTCTCGACCTCTTCCGTGTGGTGATTGTTGTGGGGCCTGTCAGTATGAATACCATCCTCAACTACTGGAAATTCTGTGCTAACAATTCCCTCTTTTCTATCCCTCTCTTTGTTTCTGCCTTTTTCTTTATCTTCATGTCACCTCCTCCTTGTCTGTTTATGGCATTCTTGGTAGAATCTCCTGCTTTTATTCAAAAAAAAACTTTAAAGATAACAATTCTCTCCCTACCCAAGTTGGATGTGCTGGGCCTGATTTGTCAATGTTAGCAGCAGTCAACACATTTTTGCTAACATGACAGTCAACAATAGTTGCTGTCTGAGACTGGAACAAGAACACATTCTCGAACCTTGTGTGTGCTTTCTCGTCAGTTGACGAGTATCTGCTTATTCCTGGCCCATGAGACATTCAAACCAAATCAAGGCAGAAAGAATTCTGTGCATTGTCATGGTGAGAAAGGAACTACCCAGGATGTGACAAGAATTTGATTCCATACACAAATGTTGTATATCACTAAAATTTCTCGTTTCCAACCAGTAAATAAGAATCTATGTTCTTCTAGCTCGATTTCTGGCTGATTTTTGCATTTGTGACATGTGTGCGCACATGTGTGTGATGCATGCTTGCATGGTGGTGTGTGTGTGTGTGTGCATAATGAGCAGCATGTGGTAAGTATGTAAACATGCATACAGAGTATGTGCAAGTCTGTGTACTTCTCACTCCAGTGCACGTTGTTGAGTGTGTGCATATGTGTGCACATGCAAACATACCTCCCTGAATGCTCATATGTGCGTATACACTCTGTCTCAAGAACGTGCATACATGATGGTGTGTAGGGTATGAGGACTGAGTGCATGCATGTTTTGTATGTGTGTTCCTGCATGCTTGTGTGCAAATGTGCCTAAGTGTGCACACACCAACAGTACAATAAACCAAGATACTGTGCGCAAACATGCAAAACATCCTACACACACATTAAAATCTATTCCGCTTTTTGGAAGAGAAGGCCACTGTGTGCCGGTGGGTACAGATGACAAAATTTACAAAACCGCATACACAGAGGGACTGAATGTAAAAAAACCCCATATGTATGCTTATTTACCTAGGTTCTTAAATCATAGCACAGTACCTCACATCTGTTCCTTCTCTTATCAGTCTCCTCCATCCCTGTCACCTTGCTCTGTGTGTGTGTGTGTGTGTGTGTGTGTGTGTGTGTGTGTGTGTGTGTGTGTGTGTGTGTGTGTGTGAGTGTAGACATGTAATTTGTTAATTTGTATGTAAAACGGTTGCATGCGTGTGACTATTTTGAATGAAAGCGCTTTGATTTGTGTACTCTACAACATTCAACACTAAATAAATCCCATATATCATCGTCATTATTATCATTATTATTATTATTATTAATATTTTATTATCCTCAAAATAAAAAAAAACAGAAAAAAACCCCTATGTGCATATCCAGGTGTCCCAGCCCACAGCAGCACTCACATCATGTCCAGGCCTTCGTTCTTCCACAGGGAGTCCATCAGACGAATCACCTGCAGCGTCAGCATGTCCTGCCGCAGATCTGACCCACAATGCAACAATTCAGTCACATGACGTACTTGTCAGATATACCAAACCACCAACCAACCAAACTGACGATCCAAATTCACACAGGTGACTTAACACGTCAGGAATCTGTCCCACAATGCAACACTTCAGTCACATGACTTACAAGTCAGATATATCAAACATCCAACCAAATTGACGATCCAAAATTCCCACAGGTGACTAACACGTCAGAAATCTGTCCCACAATGCACCACTTCAGTCACATAATTACATGTCAAATATATCAAACATCCAACCAACCAAATCAAAAATCCAAAATTCACGCAGGTGACTAACACGTTAGAAATCTGTCCCACAATCCACCACCAGTCACATAATTGCATGTCAGATATATATCAAACAACCAACCAACCAAACTGACGATCCAAAATTCCCACAGGTGACTAACACGTCAGAAATCTGTCCCACAATGCACCACCAGTCACATGACCACATGACTTCAGGTCAGGTACATCAAACAACTAAACAAACCTATAAACAATGGGGCAAAAACAACCATGTACACAAAATCTTACCACTGGTGAACCTCAGAGCTCTAGCTGAGGAACGGGACCAAAAATCAAAAATAAAAAACCTCTTGCTTTATCTGTCCTCTAGTACCATATAGGGCGTCGAGGGGAGAAAGAGCTTTCTGTCTGCAGCAAGTTTGAAAGAACCTCACAACAACAACAAAAACTTGTCCCTGGCAAAATTGTGTAGAAAAAAAAAAGCCACTCTGATAAGAAAGACAAATACTCATGCACAAAGGGAAAATAAAGAAAAAGAGTGGTGCTGCACTTGTGGCGACACACTCTCCCCAAGGAGAGCAGCCCACATTTCAAGCAGAGAACTCTGCCATGACTTAAAGTAGTGTACAATACAACACAGTGACATGACAGAGGGGAACGGGATAACCTAGTGGTCAAAACATTGCACTCGCAATTTGACGACCCGGGTTTGATTCCCGTTTGAGGAGATTTTTTTCTCCTGGAGTTAACATCAGTGCTGACTCCACTCTCCCCAAAAGTCCTTCAGATGAGACTATAAACCGAGGCCCCGTGTGCAAACGCACGCAGAACATCTTGCGCACACGTTGAATCCTGTTCCACTTTTCGTAAGAGTAGGCCATCGTGTGCCGGTGGGAACAGATGACATGTACAAAACTGCATACACACGGGGACTGGATGTCAAAAAGGCACAAGAGTGCTTATCCCATGATCCTCGATATAAAAGAATAAAATGAAAAATGAAAACAGCAGCCACTCACCATCCCCGTTCTTGAACATGATGAAGTACTGACACTCCCCGATGTCGGCCATGATGTCCGGGTTGTCCCACACCAACCACAGTGGCAGTTTCTTGGAGGACATCACCTGACACTCCGCCTGACTGTAACAACGCAGGAACGAGGGAAGGAAGGTTGGAGTGAACGAATGAAACAACAGACATATATAATTTTTTCAGGACATCAGACCTGCCTACCCCAGCAAAAGAAAAACAGTATTTGGACAGACCAAAAATAGTATTGTGATAGCAAAAATAGTATCCCAATCTTTCTTGGTCTTGATGTATTCTAAATATTATTTATTTGACGGTTCCAATTGGGGCTTTGATTCACAACAGTATATATATATGGTTTTTAGGGGACATCCAATCCATTCTTGTTGTTTATAGCCCCACCGACCACAGAGGCCATGTCGGGGCTGTCATTTTATCCATTTAAAAAAATAAAATCTCAGAATAAAACTGTGCAACTATATACACATGAAAACAGGGTATAAAACCAGCTCTACTGTCGTTCCTTGTATCAACACCCTGGTCAACTATAAGGGTCAGCCTCTGACAGTCACAGCATGGAGGGAGAAGCCACATCAACCCCACACAGAATGAGATAAAACCCAAATCAGAAACAACCTTGTTCTTAATGACTAACTATGACATCTTCACTCATATCACAGAGAGAAGAAAAAGCTGCATTCTCTCAGGAAAAATGGTGTCTGGTGAAACATCACAAAGAATCTTCTTAGTGACTTACAGACCTGTGCACCCCCTTACTACTGATTTCAGTATTTTCATGGCAATTTTCAGTATTTTTCACCGAGTTTCAGTATTTTTGCATGTTGTTCGTGACACACTTTTTCAACATGAAGCATAAACGTCTTTTTTTTTAATTGGGATATTGTATCTCTATTTGTTTGCTCATCCCCCTTCCAATTTCTTTCCATTGTACAAAAGCTCATATGCTTTTTCTTTTATCAACTAGCAAATCTGGACAGGTCTGATGACTTCATAAGTGATGTAATATACAGAGTGTAGAATTGGGAGAGAAAAAAAAAAAGATGAAATTAAGCCGGGGTCCAGGGGCCGCTTAGGCCCCGCTGGGGTGCAGGGGCAAAGCCCCGCTGGGGGGCCCAGGGGGGCGAAGCCCCCCGGCCGCAAACGATTTTTCGTATTTTAAAGGCAGTTTGGAGGCCTCTCCAGGCACCATTTTGTGCAATGTGGAGGCATATGTGTGTGTGTGTGTGTGTGTGTGTGTGTGTGTGTGTGTGTGTGTGTGTGTTTTGGTGTGTGTGTGTGAGTGAGAGAGAGAGAGAGAGAGAGAGAGAGAGAGAGAGAGAGAGAGAGAGAGAGAGAGAGAGAGAGAGAGAGAGAGAGAGAGAGAGAGAGAGAGAGAGAGAGAGACTCAGACCTTCCATAAAGAACCACCAGAGTATGTCAAACTTGTTTTAAAAAGATCTATTCTGGGTAGCGGTAATATAAGTTTGTGTGTACCACTGTGATGGTTAATGGAAAACGTGGAGAGAGAGAGAGAGAGAGAGAGAGAGAGAGAGAGAGAGAGAGAGAGAGAGAGAGAGAGAGAGAGAGAGAGAGAGAGAGAGAGATCAATACACTCTCTGGTGAAGATTTAAGAAGATCCTATGCCTTTCTCATTTTATTTTTAATCTGATTTCGGAGTGGACTCACCATGACAGTTTGCATGGCCAGAAAACAAGTGCTGTGTATGTGTGTGCTCTGCTGCTGTCCAGTACAGCACCAGAGTGGAAGCCGTGTTCGGTATGATATAACTTCAGAGCGAGTTTTCATGTAACTTCAGAACAAGTCACTTTGCCGTTTTAACGATCAACTGATTTTTCGAAGATGCGAGAAATTTTACTGTTCCATGATTTTCCAAGAAATCAGCGCTTCTATAAAATGAAGAGCTGTGGTTTGCTATGTTCCGACCGCATTCCAATTTTCGACACCACTTGCGAATGAAAGTTCAACTTTCACTAGCGAGTAGCCTGATGCGAGAGACGTAGCGCAGGTTTCAAACCTTACTCGGCAAAACGAACAGACAATTTTGCTGCTTATGCATCTATATCCGCAACTGTACCTCTTTTAGCCCCATCCTGGCCTGTTAGCGTCGTTTTGCATTCACTCCGCGTCTTTCTTTGCTTATAAGTGTATCAGTTTGGTCTGTTTCTCCGCAAAAGTTTACACCACTTTCCGCCATTTTGTTTTGAAGATACTGTTGTGCGCATGCGTCATCAGGGGAGATAAGTAACTGAACGATAGGGCCTAGCAGACGATGTAGGCCTAACACGAGATGATCAGCATCGCTGAACGATAGAAGACGACATTTTCGATTTCCGGATTTTTCGTTGACAAAAATCGGATTTTGATTAATAAAATCGTATTTCCGTATTTTACAACTTTTTCCGGAACAAATACGGAAAAATACGGAAGGTGCACAGGTCTGGACTTACTATGACATGTTCACTCATATCAGAGAGAGAGAAAAAAAAGCTGGATTCTTTCAGGAAGTTAAAAATGGTGTCTGGTGAAACATCACAATAAAAGATCTTGAGATAGTCTGCAGTAAAACACTTGCACCCAATATCCTGGACACCTGAACACTCCAGAGGCAGATGCTTGGTGAGGACATAACATATCTTGACACCAACAGCAGCCACCACAGCTCTGGCAGAGGACAGTTTTTCTTCTTCTTCTTCGTTCGATAAAGAAGAACTCACACGTACATAACCCACCTACCCACTCCCCCCTCCACTCACCGCACTTTTCCCAGGGTCTGTGAGGGGTCAGGTTACACAGAGCTTCACACCACACACACACACACCACCACTCTCCCCACCCCACCCCCTCCACTCACCGCAGTTTCCCCAGAGTCTCAGAGGGGAGAGGTCAGGTTACACAAAGCTTCACACCACACACACACAAACACCACCACTCCCCCCCCCCCCCCCCAACTCACCGCAGTTTGCCGAGGGTCTGTGATGGGTTGAGGGGGAGGTCAGGTTACACAGCGCCTCCTGATAGTCTGGTTGCTGAAGCTGCTCCTGTAGGAACCGCATGTGGTCATCCTGAAATGTACACACACACACATACATATATATATACAATGCATACACACATACATACAACACACACACACACACACACAGAGGCATCAATCCTCTTAGATCAGATTTCAGTGCAGTGTCCCCCTCCCCCCCCCCCCTCTTCCCACCCAAAATGTATAAACAAAAATAAAAGATGAATAAAATAACAGTACCAGTAATATTCATACTGGCCACATCAATTTTCAATCTCGTGTCCCCCCCCCATAAAACCCAAACACCACCAAAACAATAGCAATTAAACAAACACATTAATAATGACACAAGAATGAATAAACACCCCCCCCCCCAAAATTAGCAAAACAGCAGCAACAGCAACAGTGCACAAATCCAGCATCACTCAGTAGAGCCTGGTCCAGAATGCTACACTTAGCGTGCCCCTTCCTTTTACCTAGTCCATGTGTGGTCAGTTCCTGCTATAAATAGCACCAGCTGGCCACAGCTGGGCTGGGCTGGGATAATTAGCTCCTGAGAGGAGCTGAAAGTGGGGATATTGACAGCTCACAGCGCACAAATCCAACATCACTCAGTGTAGAGTGCTAAATTTAGCATGCCCCTTCCTTTTACCTAGTCCAAGCGTGGTCAGTTCCTGCTATATTTAGCACCAGCTGGCCACAGCTGGGCTGGGCTGGGCTGGGATAATGAGCTCCTGAGAGCAGCTGAAAGTGGGGGATACTGACAGCTGTGCAGCAAGAGTACTTCTTTTTGTTTGTTTTTTTGGGGGGCAAGTCAAATTTTTCATGTTCATATGTAACCTATTTAAACTGATTTGATTGTACAGCGCGGTGGTGAGCCCATGTTTTGGGGAATTTGCGCTATATAAGCCTCCATTTTATTATCATTATTATTATTACTCACACTTTGGCTCAGGCCAAAAGTTGAGTCAGTTATTGATGTCAGCTCATTGCCAAGTTAAAGTTAAAGGTTAAAGTCTGTCCCGAGCCTAAGGCTCATCAGGCCGGTGCTTATCCCGGTTTCTGTGGCGTTAAGCGACTGAGAGTCATAGACTCCCCCCTGGATAGGATGCCAGTCTATCGCAGGGTTAACCCCCAACACAAGGTTGGTACCCCTTTTACACCTGGGTGGGGTGAGAAAATAGCTGTAAAGTGCCTTTTCAAAGGGCACAACGCCATAGCCGAAAGCTGGGATCGAACCCGCAACCTTTAGATTACGAGTCCAATCCCTAACCACTAGACTACAGCTGCAGCGCTCATTGCCAAGGCCTACACTAAAATGTTGTGATGTTGTAAAATGTTGTGTTGAGATTGCCTTCAGCCATGACAAGCTCTTAACAGAACCTGCACACTCCTTTAAAGGAGAAAAAAATCCTCTGAAGTCGGAGTATGGCTGCCTATATGGCAAGGTACTTGAAAATAGTCACTCCCAGGTGGGATGAGTGAGTCAGAGAACGCATTCTGGGTGACAGACCCCCCAGAGTGTTAAGCTGGGGAACAACAACAGTAACAACATTACTCACACTGGTGACCTCGGCCTTGAGGGTGTCTGTCAGTTTGGTCAGTTTGTCCAGGGCCTCCACCTGTTGGGACAGGATCTTGAGGTAGTGGCCACAGCCGCGGCAGAAGGCCTCCAGGATCAGCCCAAAGCGCAGACGGATCGACGTCTGGTGCATCTCCGACCTGATCACACACACACACTGCACACATCAGTCTCACACCTTCCCTGCTTAAAGAGCTTTTTAAAATTTTAATAATAATAATAATACAGGGAGTTTATATAGCGCTACATCTTGTAAAAACAAATCAAAGCACCTGCATTCAACCTATACAACACACAAGCAATGGATAACAATTTATGGTTTTAGCAAATTTGAATGTACACACACATGCACGCAGCCGCCGCTGTAGTCTAGTGGTTAGGGCATTGGACTCGTAATCTAAAGGTTGCGGGTTCGATCCCAGTTTTCGGCTATGGCGTTGTGCCCTTGGAAAAGGCACTTTATGGCTATTTTCTCACCCCACCCAGGTGTAAAAGGGGTACCAACCTTGTGTTGGGGGTTAACCCTGCGATAGACTGGCGTCCTATCCGGGGGGGAGTCTATGACTCTCAGTCGCTTAACGCCACAGAAACCGGGATAAGCACCGGCCTGATGAGCCTTAGGCTCGGGACAGACTTTAACACACACACGCATGCACACGCGCGCGCACACACACACACACACTCACTTATAAAGGTTATACACTTTGGCAGGTAGATGTTGAAGGCAGGGACAGATAAGAATTTTCAGCAATTATCCCTCATAGTGCTAACCCTGGATTTGCCAAGATTAAATACCCACCCCTCCCCCCTCCGAATCCCAAGCCGGGATTTACACACAGGAGTTTTCCATCACGCAGTGACCTGCATCAATCGCTTCCACATGCCAAAGCAGTATCAGGCTAGACACTGTGAGAGTCTATAAGTAATTATAGCTGCTGGTATGTACTTAGAAGGAGGAAAAGGCGAGTGAGCATGTGTGCCTGACCTGATTTCATGATGGAATGCGAAATCTAGGGGCAATCAGAGAATCCGAATGCAAAAGGGTTAATGCACATTAAGGACCATGGGGCGGGATAGTTCAGTGGTCAGAGCACTCATTTTCCCCAAGCCAAGGTTAAGCAGCATTGGGCGTGGTTACTAAGTGGATGGGTGACCGTTTGTGCGCCTTGGCTTCAGTAAACCCCCAGTTCACCCACCTGTAAATGGGTACCTGCCCTCTGGGAAAGTAAATCAATGAGGGAGAGGAGGTGGGCATTGCCCTCAATATGCTGGCCCTTCGAGAAGTTGAGGTCTCTGACACCTTACTCTTCAATGACTGCATAAAATATGGGAATACCTTTACCTTTAAAGAACCAAAACATCCCACCACCTGGAAATTCTGTGCTAAAAATTCCCTCTTTTCTATCTCTCCCTCTCTTTATTTCTGCCTGGACACTGACATCAGCTAGTGTCTTTTTATCTCATCAATAATTCTAGGTTGAGTGTTTTGAAGTCATCCTGACACAGTCACCTCAATTTTGCCACATCAGTGTTGATCCATCTCTGTCACAGATATGTGATGTCAGTGCATTAGGAATTGACAAACAAACAAAATAAGGAGAGTGAGAGACAGAGCAGTGCAGCACTGACTTGAGATGCCAGAAGAAGGCGTTTCCAATGCGCTGACTCAGCAGACTTCTCTTCAGCAGAAACTGGGTCAGGGGGTTGTCCAGGTAGGGTTCGTACTTCACCGCCTGGTGACACACACACACACACATACGTACATACCTGTAGGACTGCTTATATGCATGCATGCACGCACATGTGCACAGATAAACACACATACACATGCAAACACACACACACACACATGCCTATCCCCCTACACATACACACACCCCTATACCCCTACACACACACAAACACACACACACACGCACACAGAAGACAGCCTAGTGGTCAGAACATTGTGCTTGCAATTTGACGACCCAGGTTCAATTCTTGTTCGAGGAGATTTTTCTTCTGGAGCTAACATCAGTGCTGACTTCACTCTCCCCAAAAGTCCTACGGATGAGACTATAAAACCGAGACCCTATGTCCGAATGCACACAGAACATCTTGCGCACACGTTAAATCCTGTTCCGCTTTTCGCAAGAGTAAGCCATTGTGTGCTGGTGGGAACAGATGACAAGATTTATCAAAACTGCATACACACGGGGACTGGACATTAAAAAAAAGCAGGCAAGCGCTTATTCCATTGTCCTTGATATAAAAGAATAAAAATAAATAAATCAAACCTACACGCACACACACAGAAACTAACACACACACACACAAACACACACGCACACAGACACGCACACAGACACACACACAGACACACACACTTCCACACACACATACACACACACACACACAAACACACCACTACCCACCCACTTCCACACACACACACACACACACACAAACACACACACACATGGATGTTTGTTCTGGTGTGTGTGTGGTGTGTGTGTGTGTGTGTGTGTGTGTGTGTGTGTGTGTGTGTGTGTGTGTGGTGTGTGTGTGTTGATACAGTACATGAGATATTTAGTTATAGGAAATGTTGATTTTTTTTTTTCTTGTATGTGCTTTTTGTGGGATTATTTTTTGTTGTTTGTTTAGTTTTTTTGTTTGTTTGTTTGTTTGTTTTATATATATATATATTTTATTTATTATTATTAATATAATTTTTTTAAAATTATTTTTTTAATTAAAAAAGATTATTGATTGATTTTTTAATTATACAATTGATGAGCTGGTGCTCAAGTTAGTTGCGATTTTTTTAATGTACCTGAATGCACTTATTTGATAGAACGCTGACATGTTTTAGTGTAAATCTATAAACTCAAGTGCTTGGGAGTGAAGGACTGAGAAAAAGGAAGGAAATTAATGTGATTGTCTTTCCTTTCTGCTTCGAATCCATTGCTTTGTAATGTATTGTTTTTCTTTGTATGCACCATACTTGTTTTGGAGGAGGGAATTGATATAGGTTTGTATGTGTGTGTGTAAAACGATTTTTAAGGAACCATGCATTATTTTCCTTGTGTGCGTGTGGTATATATATATATATATGTGTGTGTGTTTGTGTGTGAGTGTGTAGTTTCTTCTTTTGGTGTGAATATTTTTCAAGTTCATTTTTAATCTTTTTATTTGTACCACATATCTTCTTTAAGTTTTTCCTTGTTCAAATATGATTATTCTCTCTCTTTTTTTTTTTTTTTTTTTTTTCTTACATGGATGGCTTGATGAAAAAAAGCAATTGCACTGCTTACTCAATGTACCATCTGGAAATAAAAGTTTGACTTTGACTTTGACTTTGACACACACACACACACTGACCTGCACCAGCTGTAGCAGGTACTGCGCCAGTTTGTCGTCAGTCAGCCCCTTGTCCAGACTCTTCACAGCGAAGGCTCGAACCTGCAAGTCCGAGTACGAGCAGTCCAGCAACTCCAGCGCCGTCTCTGGGCTGGTCTCCGGCCACAGCCGCACCAACTGGTATAACTGACAAAACAGAAATAATCATCAACACCAACTGGTATAACTGACAAACCAGAAATAATTATCAACACCAACTGGTATAACTGACAAACCAGAAATAATTATCAACACCAACTGGTATAACTGACAAAACAGAAATAATTATCAACACCAACTGGTATAACTGACAAAACAGAAATAATTATCAACACCAACTGGTATAACTGACAAAACAGAAATAATTATCAACACCAACTGGTATAACTGACAAATGATGAACAGAAAAATTATGAACACCAACTGGTATAACTGACAAATGATGAAACAAGAAAATGATCAACACCTAGGCAGTCGTAGGGGAGCGAGGTGTCAGAGACCTCAGCTTCTCTAGGGGCCAGCATGTTGAGGGTAGCACCCATCTCCTCTCCCTCGCTGCTTTACCTTCCCTGACCCTAAAGAGGGTAGTTACCCATTTACAGCTGGGTGAACTGGGGGGACTGTACTGAAGCTAAGGCATGCAAAGGGTCACCCATCCAACTGGTAACCACGCTCGATGCTGCTTAACCTGACTGGGGGCAAGCGAATGTTCTGACCACTGAGCTATCCCGCCCCCTGGTATAACTGACAAATGACAAAAACAAGAAAATGATCAACACCAACTGGTATAACTGACAAATGACAACAGAACATGATAAACACCAACTGGAATAACTGACAAATGACAACAGAACATGATAAACACCAACTGGTATAACTGACAAATGACAACAGAACATGATAAACACCAACTGGAATAACTGACAAATGACAACAGAACATGATAAACACCAACTGGTATAACTGACAAATGACAACAGAACATGATAAACACCAACTGGTATAACTGACAAATGATGAAACAGAACATGATCAACACCAACTGGTATAACTGACAAATGATGAACAGAAAATTTATCATCACCAACTGGTATAACTGACAAATGAGGAAATAGAAAATCATAAACACCATCTAGTGTAACTGACAAATGAGGAAATAGAAAATCATAAACACCATCTAGTGTAACTGACAAACGATGAAACAGAACATGATGACAAATGACAACAGAGAATAATAAACACTAACTGGTATAACTGACAAATGCCACGTACCTGGGCCACATTTTCTCTGTCATTCCACTTGATGGCGGACAGCAGTTTGGGGAGAGAGTGCGGCTTTGATAAACAATGCTCCCTGCAACAGGCGTATCATTATCAATGAAATATTTGCAAAAATCATATCATTAACAATGAAATCTCTGCAAAAGTCCCATCATTATCACTGAACTCTACACAAAAGTCATATCATTATCACTGATCTCTACACAAAAGTCATATCATTATCACTGATCTCTACACAAAAGTCATATCATTATCACTGATCTCTACACAAA
>CM060348.1:12526787-12559287 GCA_030674155.1 Stramonita haemastoma
TTGCGCATGCAAGTCGTCTGTATTCTTCTAAAGGAAGTACATCTACTTCTTTATATGTACCAAAAGATGATGCATGGAAGGGAACACCAAGTGCAAGGCGATATGCCTTGCAATCTAAACTTTGTAGCTTTCTTTTTAGGTAGTTGGGAGCACTGAAAAACACTTCTTGACCGTAGGTTAACTTAGAACGAACAAGTGATGTTGCTAAGTGTTTCAGTATCAAAGGGTCTTGGCCCCACTTTTGCTTATTAATGATTTTCAGAAGGTTAATGCTTTTTTCGGCTTTATTAATCATATATTCGATGTGTGAATTCCAGGTAAGTTCGGAAGTTATGATAACACCAAGGAATTTAACAGATTGCTCATATTGAATGACATCATTTTCTAATCTAAATGTTGGAAGATCACGGGGATTACTACCGTTATTAAAAAGTACGATATGTGTTTTTTTGGTGACATTGTAAGCCCATTTTCTGAAATATATTGATTTACCTTGTCAAGTTCTATTTGATATACCTTTCTTATGTGATTTAAAGCCCTCTTGGGGGTTGTCCGTTTCATCGTTACATTCATCCACATGCAAATGTCATCTGCATATTGAGCAATGGTTACTGTGTTAGAAATATGCTTAGGTAGATCATATAATAAGATATTAAATAAAATCGGTGCAATCACTGAGCCTTGAGGTAGACCCATCTGTAGAGGTCTAAAATTTGAATACGTATTCCCTACTCGTACTTGCATGCTCCTTTCACTCAAGAAACTTTTATATTAGCAGTAAATGTGTCCCGACAGTCCTATATGTTTTAGTTTATACAGTAATTTGGCATGCCATACTTGATCGTAGGCTTTTTTTATGTCAAAAAATGTTGCAAGGATATTTTTTCTTCTTGCAAATTGATATTTAATTTGAGTGGTGAGTTTCACTAAATGGTCGATGGATGATTTTCCTTTCTGAAAACCAGTTTGGTTAGCTGGTATTATATTATTTTTACAACAGAAATGAACTAATCGTTTTAAGACTACTCTTTCCATTAGTTTACAGACATGAGATGTCAAAGCAATAGGTCTGTAACTTTTCTTGTCATTTCGAGGTTTTCCTTGCTTTAGTATTGGTACAACAACTGATTGCTTCCAAATATGAGGCACTTCACCTGTGATCCAACATTTTTTAAAAATGTTGAGTAAGAAAGCAATCCATTTTTCTGGTAGATGTTTTAACATATCATTTGAGATACCATCAAGTCCAACGGATGACTTTTTATTGGGCAGAGAAGATAAAGCGTCCCGTATTTCAGTTATAGTTAAAGGAGCATTAATATAATGATTATCATCAGATTCTGGATCCCTGTACATGTCCTTAGTTTCTTCCTTCGTTCTGTGAAAACGTAAGTTTGGAGATAAACCTTTTATATTCATAGACTCAGAAAACATTTCTGCAAATGCTTCTGCTTTTTTAAAGTTGTTAGGGAACTCTTCGTTATCCAGCTTTATTGGATAAGAGGGTAAGTTAACTCCGTTTTTCATTTCATTTAGTTTTTTCCAGATTGTCTGCTCATGTTAATGGTCTGAGATTTCTTGATTACAGAAAGAAGACCAGTACTGTCTTTTAGATTCAGCTATAACTTTGGCGCTATTTTTCTTTGCTTCTAATAGTTTTTTGTGACTTATTGGGGATTTTCGACATGCATACATTTTGTATTTCATTTTTTTGTTATTAACTGCCTCTTCACAAGCTGCAGTCCACCAAACATTTCCAGTGTGCTTGTTTGACTGGTCTGATCTAACAGAGGGGATGTGTGTGTGTGTGTGTGTGTGTGTGTGTGTGTGTGTGTGTGTGTGTGTATGTGTGTGTGTGTGTGTGTATGCATGTGTGTGTTGTGTGTGTGTGTGTGTTGTGTGTGTGTGTTGGTTACATAAATAGCCATTTCTTTTCCTCTCCATAAAGAGAACAATTCTTATCTTTACATAAAAAAGAAGAGTAACTTCTAAATAAGCAACAACAACAACAACAACAAAAAATCCACCCCCCACCCCCAAAGAAAACAACAGGAAAACCACCTTCTTTCAGATTTTCCTCACCAAAAATACAAGAGGAAATTTTGAACAGGAAAAAAACAACAGGAAAACCTGACCAGCGCTTGTGGCAGTCACAAAAGCAGAAGTAATTACTGTTGACAGCCTCCATTCAAAATGCATTACACTATCAGTCAAAAAAATCTGACCAAATATGGCACCATTTTTTTTTATCCAATCATCACGTTCTCCATGCCACACTGAATCCGATTCTTTCTCTCTCTCTCTCTGTCTCCCTCTCTCTCTCTGTCTGTCTGTCTCTCTCTGGGGGATGGGATAGCCTAGTAGTCAGAACATTGCGCTTGCAATTTGACAACCCCAGTTTGATTCCCGTTTGAGGGGATTTTTCCCCTCAGTGCTGACCCCACTCTCCCCAAAAGTCCTTTGGATAAGACTGTAAACCAAGGCCGCATGAGCAAACGCACGCAGAACACCTTGCGCACATGTTAAAACCTGTTCCGCTTTTCGTAAGAGTAGGCCATTGTGTGCCGGTGGGAACAGATGACAAGATTTACACAACTGCATACACACAGGGGCTGGATGTAAAAAAAAAAAAAAAAAAAGCATATGAGTGCTTATTCCATTATCCTCGATATAAAAGAATAAATACATCAATCAATCTATCAATCAATCTCTGTGTGTATGTCTGTCTGTCTGTCTGTCTGTCTGTCTGTCTGTCTGTCTGTCTGTCTGTCTGTCTCTCTCTCTCAAGTTACATAATTGGTTGTTACAAACAGAAATATGCTATGTTTTTTGTGGGTTTTTTTTCCATTTTCTTGTTATGAGTTTGCTTTAACTTGTATCATTATAGAAGGCTGGATGTAAAAAAGCAATTGTCATGCTTACTCCTTAACCTTCTGAAAATAAAATTCAATCAATCAATCAATCCCTCTCTCTCTCTCCCTCCCCCCTCCCTCCCTCTCTCTCTCCCTTCCTCCCCTCCCTCCCCCTCTATCTCTCTCCCTCCCCCTCTCTGTCTCTCTCTCTCTCCCAGCGGACAGCACTGTCGTACCTTTCTGTTGCGGCGTTTGGATTCGGAGCAGATGGAGAGACAGAGGCGGGCACTGCGGGGAATGTCGGGGATTTTCAGGAACTCCAGCCACTCGTCCCAGCGGGGATTGGTCGACTCCACCATCCGGCTGCTGCGCGGCTCACACAGGGCCTCCGTGCCGTGGTAGATGCAGGCCTTGACGTAGATCTGCCACACAGTTTGTATGTGTGTCTTCATTTTAACATCTATCCACTAGCAAGTGATTTTAGACTGAAACGGTTTTGACACAGTTTGTCTGTCCCAGTGTCAGGTGTGTAGCATTGCTACTGTATCACACAGTTTGTTCCCAGTGTCAGGTGTGTAGTGTCGCTACTGTATCACACAGTTTGTTCCCAGTGTCAGGTGTGTAGTGTCGCTACTGTATCACACAGTTTGTTCCCAGTGTCAGGTGTGTAGTGTCGCTACTGTATCACACAGTTTGTTCCCAGTGTCAGGTGTGTAGTGTCGCTACTGTATCACACAGTTTGTTCCCAGTGTGTAGTGTCGCTACTGTATCACACAGTTTGTTCCCAGTGTCAGGTGTGTAGTGTCGCTACTGTATCACACAGTTTGTTCCCAGTGTGTAGTGTCGCTACTGTATCACACAGTTTGTTCCCAGTGTCAGGTGTGTAGTGTCGCTACTGTATCACACAGTTTGTTCCCAGTGTGTAGTGTCGCTACTGTATCACACAGTTTGTTCCCAGTGTCAGGTGTGTAGTGTCGCTACTGTATCACACAGTTTGTTCCCAGTGTCAGGTGTGTAGTGTCGCTACTGTATCACACAGTTTGTTCCCAGTGTGTAGTGTCGCTACTGTATCACACAGTTTGTTCCCAGTGTCAGGTGTGTAGTGTCGCTACTGTATCACACAGTTTGTTCCCAGTGTGTAGTGTCGCTACTGTATCACACAGTTTGTTCCCAGTGTCAGGTGTGTAGTGTCGCTACTGTATCACACAGTTTGTTCCCAGTGTGTAGTGTCGCTACTGTATCACACAGTTTGTTCCCAGTGTCAGGTGTGTAGCATTGCTACTGTATCACACAGTTTGTTCCCAGTGTGTAGTGTCGCTACTGTATCACACAGTTTGTTCCCAGTGTCAGGTGTGTAGTGTCGCTACTGTATCACACAGTTTGTTCCCAGTGTCAGGTGTGTAGCATTGCTATTGTATCACACAGTTTGTTCCCAGTGTGTAGTGTCGCTACTGTATCACACAGTTTGTTCCCAGTGTGTAGTGTCGCTACTGTATCACACACACGTTTGTTCCCAGTGTCAGGTGTGTAGTGTCGCTACTGTATCACACAGTTTGTTCCCAGTGTGTAGTGTCGCTACTGTATCACACAGTTTGTTCCCAGTGTCAGGTGTGTAGTGTCGCTACTGTATCACACAGTTCGTTCCCAGTGTGTAGTGTCGCTACTGTATCACACAGTTTGTTCCCAGTGTCAGGTGTGTAGTGTCGCTACTGTATCACACAGTTTGTTCCCAGTGTGTAGTGTCGCTACTGTATCACACAGTTTGTTCCCAGTGTGTAGTGTCGCTACTGTATCACACAGTTTTGTTCCCAGTGTCAGGTGTGTAGTGTCGCTACTGTATCACACAGTTTGTTCCCAGTGTCAGGTGTGTAGCGTTGCTACTGTATCACACACAGTTTGTTCCCAGTGTCAGGTGTGTAGTGTCACTACTGTGCCACACACAGTTTGTTCCCAGTTGTGTAGTGTCGCTAATGTATCACACACAGTTTGTTCCCAGTGTGTAGTGTCGCTAATGTATCACACACAGTTTGTTCCCAGTGTGTAGTGTCGCTAATGTATCACACACAGTTTGTTCCCAGTGTGTAGTGTCGCTAATGTATCACACACAGTTTGTTCCCAGTGTGTAGTGTCGCTAATGTATCACACAGTTTGTTCCCAGTGTGTAGTGTCGCTACTGTATCACACAGAGTTTGTTTCCAGTGTCAGGTGTGTAGTGTCGCTAATGTATCACACACAGTTTGTTCCCAGTGTGTAGTGTCGCTAAGGTATCACACACAGTTTGTTCCCAGTGTGTAGTGTCGCTACGGTATCACACACAGTTTGTTCCCAGTGTGAGGTGTGTAGTGTCACTACTGTATCACACAGTTTTTTCCCAGGGTGAGGTGTGTAGTGTCGCTACTGTATCACACACAGTTTTTTCCCAGGGTGAGGTGTGTAGTGTCGCTACTGTATCACACACAAAAAGCACATGAGTGCTTATCTCATTATCCTCAATATAAAAGAATTAAAAAATAAATAAATTAAAAAAAAAAAAAAATGAAAGACTGGAACCCCAGCCCCTCACCTTGCCCAGCTCCTTGATGTTGACGTAGGTGGCGCAGCAGATCTTGATGCGCAGCGTGGCGTGCACGTCCCACAGCGAGATGGTCTGCTGGTTGTTGATCTCCGTCAGGGCCTGGATGCCTGCCACCCACACCACCACTCTCCCTGTCAGTGTCTGTCTGACTGACTGACTGCCACCCACACCACCACTCTCCCTGTCAGTGTCTGTCTGACTGACTGACTGCCACCCACACCACCACTCTCCCTGTCAGTGTCTGTCTGACTGACTGACTGCCACCCACACCACCACTCTCCCTGTCAGTGTCTGTCTGACTGACTGACTGCCACCCACACCACCACTCTCCCTGTCAGTGTCAGTCTGACTGACTGACTGCCACCCACACCACCACTCTCCCTGTCAGTGTCTGTCTGACTGACTGACTGCCACCCACACCACCACACTCCCTGTCAGTGTCTGTCTGACTGACTGACTGCCACCCACACCACCACTCTCCCTGTCAGTGTCAGTCTGACTGACTGACTGCCACCCACACCACCACTCTCCCTGTCAGTGTCTGTCTGACTGACTGACTGCCACCCACACCACCACACTCCATGTCAGTGTCTGTCTGACTGACTGACTGCCACCCACACCACCACTCTCCCTGTCAGTGTCTGTCTGACTGACTGACTGACTGACTGATTGATTGACTGTCCGACTGACTGACTGAACACTTCACAGCAATACATCGGTACAAGCAGCTACTAGGTCTGAAAGGACTTACAGTTGAATGGTAATCACTAATGTGACCCTCCAGCACCAAATGAGTCACAGTGCACCTGATCAACTTTCCCCGTTAGGACCCATTTTAGGCAGGCGGAGGTCAAGTTGCTGATTTTGAGATTTTGATTGATTATATATTCATTCTTCTACCTTGTAATGAAATAGCAAGGCATAATTTTGCTTCCTTTTGTTTTAAAATGCATTTAAAAGGGCCCACCCCCTCATCCTAACCATCTATTATAATGCAAATGCAAAACATTTGTCAATTTTTCATTTTGTCACGTTCTGGAATATGGCATTTCAATTTGTAATCACTTTTTACAGATTTGTGCTATTTTCAACAATTACTTTTCATAGATTTATGCTATTTTCAATGGTTTTTTTATGTGTATTGAATAGCCTTTTTATTGCGGATGAATAACATAATAACAACTTACTAAAAACTGACCTTCAGTGCAATGAGAGACTCATCATGTGGTGGAGGGTCACATATATCAGGGTAAAAACACCAATCTGTGGCTAGTTTCTGTATCCAATGTGAAACCAAGAAATCACGTTCAATATTATCCTCTCTGTTTTTTTGGTCCTCGGCTAGAGCTGCAAGGTTCACCAATCATGAGATTCTGCATATGCGACCATTTTTACTTACCATGAAGTAAAAGAGAACTTTGGGGATATTCTCCTATCTAAAGCTGGATTTTTTTTCTCCCATCAATCAGAACCATGAGGGCTGGTCTGGGGGCTAGTCTTTGGAATAAGTTCATAAATCAAAGTCCTGTGAGTAGCACATTCAGCACATGTATGTAAAGAAGCCCAAGTAACAAAGGGTTGTTCCTGGCAAAATTTTGCTGAAAAGATACTCTTAAAGGGAAACAAGTCCACACACACACACACACACACACACACACACACACACACACACACACACACACACACACACACACACAAATAAAGGTAGCAATATTCTTGGAGCAATGCCCTCTTTTCAGATACCCGATGCAAGTTTTTAATGTGTGCGCTAGATATTCTATGTGCATCCACACACTGGGCCTCAGTTTATAGTCTCATCCCAAGGACTTTGACATTCAGTTTAAAATGTCAAAATGGGAAGAAAGGGCAAGGCTGGGAAGTGACATGTATAAAAAATTTATTCCAAGATGAACCATGCAGACCTACTAGGAAGTGAAGAAGGAGAAGAAAACAACTGGTCATGTGGCCTTCTTCTTCTTTGTCAAACACTCAAACTGCAACTACTGTTGTCTGTCATGTGAGTGAAAACACACTGCACGCTGTTAATCTAAGCGCCTGACAAGTCAGGCCCAGCACATCCATCACGGGGGAGAACTGTTAAAAGCCTCTCTGGAAAAAAAAAGGCAGGAGAATGGGCCAAAAGGCAGAAAACGAACCAAAAAAAAGGGAGTGACAGGGAGAATAGGAACAAGGCAGAAACAAAAAGAGGGACAGAAAAAAAGGGAAATTCCAAGCACAGAATTTCCAGAAGGTTGGAGATGCTACTTATATTGACAGGCCCCGGGCAACCCTACAGGGGAGTTCTATAAAAAAAATATAAATTTTTTTTTTTTTTAATTTTTAAAAAGAGGGCAGAAGAAGTACTAAGGAGCCCCACACACCTCTCTGCATGTAGGAGGGCCAGACGAAGGGGGTGTGGGGCAGGGCCTGGTACACACTCTCCCTCGTGTGCAGCATCAACTGGGGAATGTTGTTGCGAGCGATGCACTCCCGGATATACTGCAGGAAAAAAAGACAATCTTTAAACAAACAAACAAACAAAAATATATATATATATATATATTTATTTTTCCAACTCACAGAATCATATGGCATTGCATGTGACACACTCCCTGATATACTACAGAAAAAAACAACAATCTTTAAACAAACAAACAAAATAATATATTTATATTTCAAACTCACAGAATCATAAGGCATTGCATGTGACACATTCCTTGATATACTGCAAAAAAAACACAACAATCTTTATATTAAAATAAAAAAGCAAACAACCAAAACAAGTATACATTTCCAACTCAGAGAATCACATGTTATTCCATATAATGCGCTCCCCAAAGAGGAAGAAGAAGAAGAAGAAGAAGAAGAAGAAGAAGAAGAAGAAGAAGAAGAAAAATCTTTATATTGAAAGAAAAAACCACCACCAATCTAAAGAAAAAAATCTATAGTGAAGATGCAAATCTGTTACCCCCCACCCCACCCCTCTTTCCCCCTTTTCCATTTAAGGCTAGAGCTCCAAGGCAAGTCTATGGTAAGATTTTGTGTGTGTGCCCACTTTTTACACACTCCTACTTCAAGGATAAATCTGTATAATAACAAGTTTGTACTGAAGCACACTGCTGGATATTCAACAAAACAAAATAGCAAAACTAAATTTACAATACACAGGAACTCCCCTCACCCCCAAATGGACACACAGACATACTTGTAAGCTTACACACACACTCACAAACAAATACATACAGCCTTAAAAAAGAAAGTGAAGGGGTTACAAAAGGAAATGGTTCCACAAAACCTTCGACAAATCGCCAACAGACATCCCCCTTACCTTGTACTGACTAATGGGAACCTCCGCCAACAGAAACTGGTCCGCTCCACACACCTTCAGCACATACAGGTGTTTGTACTCCTCGATACACCGCTCCGCGTGTTCGCGGGTCATACCCATCGTGCGCGAGCGGCGGCGAATGGTGTCGGATATGATGTCTGAGGGCAGTGCATCATGTTTGAGTTTGGCAGTGTACTTGGCGCGGTCATTGTTTTCCGACACCACCCACACACACACTATCACGGCACCATCTGGTGGAAGACAAGATCATATGAAATGTGTGAGAGGCGAAGATGAATTGAATATGTTTTACAAACGCGCCACATAATTCTCCCTTCTCTCTCTGTCTTTTCACTTCTTTGTGTGGGGTTTTTTGTGTTTTGTTCTTCTCTTTTTCATTATACCAATTTCTTTATTCTATTTTTTCTCCTCTCTCCTTTTAGTAAATTTCTTTTTTTTTTTTTCTTTTTTTTTCTTCTTCTTCTCTACATAAAAAAGTTCAATCATAATATAATGAAAATGTATTCAAACACAATGAATTTGAATAAAGATAGTTACCAAAAAAATCCAACCTACATATTTTACATATTTCAGTAACAAAATACGGTAAATATTTAATCAAAAAGTATTAGTTATCTATTTATCTTCTTATCTCTTCGTCTTCTTGCTTTAGATCAACCCCCCCATTCAGTGAAAAGAAAAAAATCCACTGGATCTCTAAATCATGCTGAGTGGGAGTCTTTAACACTGAGTCTGGGTCTCTTATGCTAAGCATGGGTCTCTTATAGATGCAAAGTGTGGGCCTCTTATGCAAAGTCTAGATCTCTTAGTCTTACACTGTTCGGGTCTCTAATGCAAAGTCTGGGTCTCTTATGCAATGTGTGGGTTTCTTATGCAAAGTGTCTCTTATGCAGAGTCTGAGTCTCTTACACTCAGTTTGGGTCTCTTATGTAAAGTCTGGGTCTCTTATGCTAACTCTGGGTCACTTACGCCAAGTCTGGGTCTTTCATACTAAGTATGGGTCTCTTAAAAGTCTTAAGGCATGTCTGAGTCTCTTATGGTAAGTCTGGGTCTCTTATGGTAAGTCTGGGTCTCCTATGTAAAGTCTGGGTCTCCTATGCAAAGTCTGGGTCTCTTAAATGCTATATAATTTCCACAGTACTGAATCTTGTAAAGCAAACAAATCAAAGCACTAAAACCGAGTCTGGGTCTCTCAATCTAAGCTTGGGGTCTCTTAATCTTATGCTACCTGGGTCTCTTACCCGAGTCTAGGTCTGTAAGGTTAAATCTGACCTCTTAGCTAGCTAGCTCAATGGCTGACACGATATAAACATGAAAAATGCCCCCCACCTTCTGTGAACTTCTTCAGACACTCCTGCAGATGGGCAGGTAACTCCTTGGAGCCGTCAATCTCGGGGCTGTAGGCGTACATTGCCCGCCCATGGTCCCCGCTGGTGTCCCGCATTTCCACAATGTCTTTGCACGACTTGAGAATGTTGCGACGAAAGGTCATGACCTCCAGGTCTTTATTCTCGTTGAACTCGTTCACCGGCATACCTATCAGCATACCTGCACACACATTTTCCTTTTTTTCTTCAGGGAGGAGAGAGAAGGGGAAGAAGAGCGAGAACTGGAGGAGGACTAGAGCGAGGAGGAAGAGGACAAGAAGAAGAAGGTGAAGGAGGAGGAATAGAAAGGACAGAAAAGAAGAGGAAGAAGAAGACAATGCTGAAAAAGAAGGAGAACAAGACGAAGGAGATAAAAGAGGAATGAGAAGAATGTGAGAAGGTGAAGGAAGAGGTAGAGGAAAAGATGAAGATGAAGAAGAGGAATAGGAAGAAGAATGTTCAAAATGACAGCAAGGAAGGAGAAGATGAAGGAGAATAAAATGGTGAAGAAGAAAAAGGAGAAGAAGAAGAAGAAAGTGATGGAGAAGAGGAAGAAAGCAGAGGAGAATGAGCAGAGGAACAAAAAGACAAGGATGATGGTGGTGGTGATGATGATGATGATGTGATGATGATGAGATGGAGGAGGAGGAGGAGGAGGAGGAGGAGGAGGAGAAGAAGGAGAAAAAGAAGAAGAAGAAGAAGAAGAAGAAGAAGAAGAAGAAGAAGAAGAAGAAGAAGAAGAAAAAGAACAACAACAACAACAACAGCAACAACAACAACAACAACAAAAAGAAGAAGAAGAACAAAAGGAAGAAGAAGAAAAAGAAAAAGAAGAAAAAGAAAAAGAAGAAGAAGAAAAAGAAAGAAGAAAACAACAGCAATCACACTATCACCGTGCACATTCATTCAACAACACACAAAAACAACTCAATATCACTAACAGTGAAAAGAGGTAAAATCTAAAGATTGAATGAAAACCAACCCACCGATCTCGTAGTTGAGCATCTTCTCCTCCCTGTTTCCCAGGGGCTCCATGATCTTCAGGATGGGCTGGAACAGTCGCAGGTCGCACAGGCGGCGCGTCTCATCGTAGAACTCCTCACGCTCAGCGTCCTGCGTGATGGCCACAAAGATGTAGGACTCGGGCTCGCTCAGCTTGGAGTACAGCGGGTACTTCTTGGCCTCCAGCCACAGGTTGGCTTTGATCATCTCCAGGGTGGCGTCCCGATTGCACTCGCAGGGCACCAGCACCCCTGTGGGGAGGAGGCAGTCCACCACGATCTTGGAGGGCATCAAGTGATGCCCCCATAGCTCTCCTGAACTGGGAGGCATGGTGTCTGTTCATTAATTTATCCCGTTTGTTTGTCTGTCAGCAGCTCGATGAAGGTTGTTTTGGTTCTTCTGATGGCATGTGTGGTCTTTTGTTGAAATCGCTGCTTTAGTTTTTATTAGGGCTCCATTCTGTCAATAAATAAAACAAAAGCAATGACAAAGATTGTTTTTTTGTTTGATTAACAATCACCTGTATACATGCATACTGTATTTAAAACTAAAGTTATATATGGCAGAACAAGTGAAACTGTCTGCTGAGGTCATTTTCAATTTTATTACCATAGTTACCATTTTATTACCATATTACCATTTTATTACCATACCATTTTATTACCATAGTTAAGTATTAAATTAATTGCCTGTTCACACACACACACACACATACACATACACACACACACACACACACACACACACACACACACACACACACACACACGCATACAGGATGGACGGGATGATAGCCTAGTGGTCAGAACATTGCGCTGGCAATTGACGACCCGAGTTCGATTCCTGTTGGAGGGGATTTTTCCTCTGGAGTTAACATCAGTGCTGACTCTGCTCTCTCCAAAAGTCTTTCGAATGAGACTATAAACCGAGGCCCCGTGTGCAAACGCACACAGAACATCTTGTGCACATGTTAAATCCTGTTCCGCTTTTCATAAGAGTAGGCCATTGTGTGCCGGTGGGAACAGATGATATTTACAAAACTGCATACACACGGGGACTGGATCAGTGGATGAAAAAAAGCACATGAGTGCTTATCCATTATCCTCAGCATAAAAGAATAAAATATAAATAAAATGAAATGAATAAACAAAACGAACTACAAAAACACACACACACATACACAATTTATGATTTTTTTTAAAAAATTCAATTTTCATACATGTTATATTGATATCATAGATAACTTCTTGTGAAAATTCAACCAGCTTGAGTCAGGAATTGGTGGAAAGCCGGAAACCTAGAGCTGTGTTAACTCAACTGGAGAAAAGTTTGTTTTTTTAAATTTTGTTTGTTACATTTCTGTTTCTCAATAACCTTTAAATTTCTTTTATTAGAAAAACCACTAGCTTTATTCTAGGCTGTGAATGAGGAAGGTCAGAGACTGAACCAGGAACAAGGAAGAAGGAAGTGTCAACTTTTGTTATGCCCTTGGTATGGTTGTCAGCATTGGAACTGGATGACAGTGACACATCCAATCAAATGATACTTGTACTTTACAAGCATATTTTATTAGTCTGATACATGCTATCTATAACCATTGATATGATAGTGTGTGTTTACATACGCGTGTGTGTGTGTGTGTGTGTGTGTGTGTGTGTGTGTGTGTGTGTGTGTGTGTGTGTGTGTGTTTGTGTGTGTGTGTGTGCGTGCGTGTGCGTGTGCATGCATGCATATTTGAGAGTATGATGTGTTTTTTAGTGTGGCTTTGCATACAAGTGTCACTGATTCAGTGATTGTAGCTTCTTGTTTTATCTTTTATTTTATCTATTTATTTTTCTCTCTACCCCTCCACATCCCACCACCTTTTCATTAAAGTTTCTTTTCTCCCAGCCCTGCAATCATCTTTATGGGTGTGCTCATCCTTCGGTTAAGACCAAGGTTCCATGTGCAAATGCAAACAGAACATCTTGCGCACACATTAAAGCCCATTCCCCTTTTCTGAAAAGTCATTGTGTGCCAGTGGGAACAGATGACAAAATTTAGAAAACTGCATACACACGGGGACTGAATGTAAAAAAGCACATGAGTGCTTAAATATTCCATTATCCTTGTAATAAAATAATTTTAAAAAAAGAAGTAATTGTTGATCAAATTCAGAAAAACGGTCAACTGTGTCACCAATGTTAAGTTGTGCCAATTTACTGACATTTTGTGTTGAAATTTTTGCAAAAATTACTAATAAGTAGTAACTGTAATGGTGGTAAAGCTGACAAGCTTGTTACTGATTCTACTGAATTTAACATTTTATTGACACACAAAATGATAAAATTGAAAATGATAAGAAGAGCAGTTATCGAGATTAAATCACTTAAAAACCAGTTGTAATCTAAGTGAAATGGACCAATCTGGAAACAATTTATCACTTAAATGACTGAAGGTTTAGTCTGTGACTTCATTCTTCAGATAGGGGTGAATTAAACAGGCCTAAATCAGTAACTCATTAACTGAGTAAATGAATAATCTTTATTTTCAAGGGTTCGCTTACACCTTCTGTGAGACATCATAGAAAATGAAGCAATATTGAATAAAAGAAAAGGGGCAGAAGGGGTGAGGCCAAACAAACCAGTAGACCACAAACACTGCCTAAGATTGACAAACTCACAAAGCCTGCTCAGTGCTCACTTGGCCTACGCTAGGCCTACCCAGATAGCAGACGATTCTAGTGCTCACGAGCCTACAGAGATAGGCCTTGCAGACGATTTTATTTCTAGTGCCTATTGAGCTCTCTAGGCTAAATCTGAACAGTAAAAGACGTGAGACATAGAAAATGGAGCAAGAAAAGAAAAGGGGCAGGTGGGGTGGGGCCAAACAAGCAAGTAAACCATAAACACAGCCTAAGATTGGCAAAGCCTGCACTGTGCTCACTAGCCTAGGCTACAGAGATAGGCTAGCAGACGATTCTAGAGCTGTTGATCAGTTCTGTCTAACTGTATCATATGTAGTGGATGCGCGGGCTGGCATTCAACACGTTTCAGGATCGTAGCACTGATCCAAACACAGCACCGACGTTTTGCACGGGTCAATAAAGCACCACACAAAGACACCAGAAAAATGAAGAACGAAAAGCTTGGTGGGGGTCGGGGTGAGAAGGAGAGATTTACAATAGTTCCATCCTTGTGCTAGGCCTAAGTCTCCGGCCGAGTAAGCCCGGGCTCTAGCCTACATTACTACAGTCCTGCTTCGTTGACGACACACATTCATCCAGCATGTTCACACCTTTCACTGACCTAGATCAGGGTTTTTAGCAGAATTCATGTAGCGGGACATATATATGCCGAAAACCCATTTTCAGTTTTTCTATATAATCCCAATTTGGACCGAATAAATCTATCTTTTCATCTAGGCCTACAACCTCAACAAAAACAACAGGAAATGACTTTCACTTCCGGTTTTATGAGGAAAGGCCTGTCACAGTTACAAATAAAAGCAAAACGTGTCTCTGGCATCCTGTCCTACAAAATATTAATAGACTCTGAAAAAAAGTTAGTTTACAAAAAAAACGGAGTCAAGCACTTGCTACAGACTGCAAATCAGACGAGTTTTGTCGGGACACGCTCTCCAAAAACCAGTCAACCGCAAACTGTTTTATCACTCTTGCGTAACGCCTAGTCGTACGGCAAAACGTACAACACGTAGGCCTAACTTATGCCTAGCCTAGTTGAATCAGATACGTGTGGGCATGTTATGTATCCTCATGGAGTTTTTGCCCCCCCCCCCCCCCAAAAAAAATAAATAAATAAATAAATAAAATAAATAAATAAATAAATAAATAAATAAAAATAAAAATAATAAAATAATAATAATAATAATAATAATAATATAATAATAATAATAATAATAATAATATAATAATAATAATAAAATGTAAGAAAAATTCGCGTTCGCCTTTCGACTGCCGAAAGCCATAGACCTAATAGGATTTCCCATTCCATTCCATTATTGTTCAGAGCCCACCAACCACGAAAGCCATATCAGGGCTGTCACCTCATTCAGTTTCGGTAGCTCAAGTAACTTTCACTTCAAGTTCAAAACCAAATAAATACTTCCTGTAACGTTAAAATATATGACACCGTCCATCAACAACATTAAATGACACAATACCTACTAAATCATTTCATAGGACGCCATTCTGCTTAATTCATAATCTCCAGGATACCACCAAAAAAAAAAACCACAAAAAAAGTATTAAAAATTTTTTTTTTTAAGACAAAGTAACAATTTTAAAGTACATAAAAGTACATTTTTTAAAAATCCTACATGAGGAATAACACTGCAGAAGGAGCATCCTGTGCCCATCCAAGTGTTTTAATATCACTACCTGGTCGCCAGAACGAAAGAATACAGGAAACATGTTATATAATGAAAACAGAAGGTGTTGGGAAAGATTTGCTTGAAAAAAGACAGGAACTGATTGTGGCGGCAGAAAATAAGGAAGACAGCTGGTAGAAAGTAAAGAGAAAGACAGAAACAAAGACAGAGAAATAGAAAAGTGGAAATTTCTAGCACATAATTTTGTAAAGATGGGATGCTATTTATACTGAAAGAGCCCCTGGCACCTCCCCCCCCCCTCCTGGGGGATGCTGGGGGCTCTTTCAGTATAAAAGGGGAGGCACGAGATTTTCCACAACATAAAACAACATTAGGGTGAAGAACAAGACATTAACAAAAATAAAGAAGTAATAAAAACCCTCTGTTATTTAGAAGACTGGAAATTAAAGACAGTCTTAACTCAGCTAATTCTTAAATTCAAAAACATACCTGTGTTAGACATTCTTGATCACACTCAGAGGTGGGGTATGGGGGTGCTGGGAGGACTATGGAGGGAGGGGATAGCCTGCTGATGGTTAGAGCACTGCGCATTGCGCGTGCTCCTGATCTGCTGACCCGGGTTCGAATCGCATTCAAGGGGGTTTTCTCCCTGTGGAGTTAACATCAGTGCCGACTCCGTTCTCCCCAAAGGTCTTTCAGACCAGACTATAAACCAAGGCCCCGTACCTGTCACATAGTCCTGCAGACCATGGGGGCACCACTGAATATTTTGCAACCAGCTTCCTGCACTCCCCACGGTCCTCCGCCCTCCGTAGCAGATCGCTCCACCCAAGGCCTGCCCACTCTCTGATGTTGTCTTCCCATCGTTTCCTCTGTCTGCCTCTTCGTCTCCCTCCCCTTAGTGTTCCCTGTAAGACTGTCTTGACCAGTCCAGGTTTTCGTGTGACGTGCCGGTACCACTTAAACTTGCGTTTTTTTCCACAGAAAATAGAAGCTCTTCATATGGTCCATGGCATTCTTAAGTCTGGTTTTCACTTCTTCATTAGTGATGTGATCTCTGTATGAAATGCCAAGGAGTTTACAAAAGGAGGTGAGATGCTTTCGCAAACTCCTTCCAAACTCCAGAACATCTTGCGTAGGCGTTAAACCAGTCATGCTTTTCAGAGGAGTACGCCATCGTATGTCTGTGAAAATGTATGACAAAATTTACAAAACTGAATTTACATGGGGACTGGGTGTAAAAATCACGTGAATGTTGATTCCATTATTCTCAAAATAAAAGAATAAAATAGGTTAACAAATAAAATAATGCTGATGGTGGTGGAGTTATAGTGGGTAGGCATATGTGCGTGTGCTCGTGTGTGTGTGGAGGGAAATGGGTGGGGACGGTGGCAAAAAAGTAATGCTGTGAATTTTTAAAGTAAAATTAAAGTAGCTGCATTCAGACTTCGAAGATACAGTTGAAAATTGAATCTACAAATGTTGACAGGACAGGTGGGGGGTACCTCCCTGTTCTTTTACATAGATTTTCATCTGTCCTGAGTTCTTTTGATGTGCACAAGTGTACACGGGTCCGCCTGGTTTAGAGTCTCTTCTGAGAGAGAGAGAGAGAGAGAGAGAGAGAGAGAGAGAGAGAGAGAGAGAGAGAGAGAGAGAGAGAGAGAGAGATGTGTGTGTGTGTGTGTTGTGTGTGTGTGTGTGTGTGTGTGTGTGTGTGTGGTGTGTGTGCACATGCTAGAGGACTGGTGATTTTCCGCGGGATGGGATAACCTAGTAGTGGTTAGAACATTGCGCTCGCAACCTGACAACCCCGGTTCGAATCCCCTTCAAGGTTTTTTTTATTAACATTTTTTGCTTAACATCAGTGCAAACTCTGCTCTCCCCAAAAAGTCCTTCGGATGAAACCATAAACCGAGGCATCGTGAGTGAATGCATGCAGAACATCTTGCGCATACGTTAAATCCTGTTTCGCTTTTCGAAAGAGTAGGCCATTGTGTGCCGGTGGGAACACATGACAAAATTTACAAAACCATATTACGCACGGCGACTGGATGCAAAAGAGCACATGAGTGCTTATTCCATTAGGCATATCCTCGATATAAAAGAATAAATAAATGAAATTAGGCATGGGCCTAAAACAATACACAATAATAGGCCTACCGAAGGATCATTTCCATAGACTACGCCGCATGTGCGCTTGTGCGTGAGGGGGCGGGCACGCACGCTTGTTTCCATAGACTACACCGCATTATGGTTTATGGTTTCATCGTGTGCCGGTGGGAACAGATGACAAGATTAACAAAAACTGCATACACACGGGGACCGGATGAAAAAAAGCACATGATTGCTTATTCTGTTATCCTCGATATAAAAGAATAAATAAATAAAATTATTTATTCTTTTGTATTGAGGATAATGGAATGAACACGTGCGCTTTTTTATATCCAGTCCCCGAGTGTATGTATGCAGTTTAATTAGTTTATAAGTTAGTAACACACACACACACACACACACAACCACACACACACACAGAAGGGGGAAGCACCCAGGCATCACTGGCACCATGGGAAATGACTCTTAGGCCAAATAAAGATTTACTGCTAGGCCTAGTGTGTTCCGGTTACGTTTTGGTGTTATCTAAGCGAAGCAAACGAAAGTTAAAATTTTGCACCAGGATTCCAAAGTGTCTCACTCATTGCAACGCTATGGATAGCCTTTGCACAAGAGTTCTGTGCAGACGATGTTTCTACATCCTCAACAGCAGTCTGATGGGTGTTAAAAGTTCAGCTAGTTTCTCTAGCGGACGACTGTCCTTCCCTCGTGTTGCATCACGTCTGCCGGAATGGAAGGTCGCACGTAGTTTCTCTGCTGTCAATTTGTCTGACAAAGTAAGCAGCAGTGTATGGATGGCTGTGATTAAAAACGGACCGTAGTTTGACTTTGGAAACGTAAAAGTATATTTTTGCATTGTTTTTACGTTAATTGCTTGGTGCTAGCTAAATCAATCGGTTGCTAAATTGGATTATGGGATCACACACACACACACACACACACACACACACACACACACACACACACACACACACTCATACATACAAACACGCACACGTGCGTGCGCGTGCACGCGTACACACAGACGCACCCACTCACTGATCAAGAGAGTGATCGTGTCTAATATCACTTATTGTGAATAGACGTTAAATTGAAGAACAACAACAACAACAAGAGAGTGAATAACTGAAGTACATGCTTGTACTGTTGTAGTTATGGTTTTTGTTGTTGTTGGCTTTGGATCAGCAACTGCCTAAGTTTGAGTCCGGCAGCAATGTATGCCTTATACTATAGCTCATAAACTGTATAAGAGTTGTGACATTTTACGCTAGCTCTATTCTATTAATCAGAATTTTCTTCAGTTTTCCTCCCATGATGCTGATATCTGTGATCTGCTGCACCACATGTTTTGCATTATAATCAAAAGCATGATACAACTGTAGGCATCCGTCAGTCTTGGAAGACTATGGAGTTGTTCTTTAGGCTCTAAAGTACAAAGCGTGGGTTTAGTAAGTATGGAGGCATTGGAGGGCAAGCTGTTACCCATGCAGCAGACCCCCCCCCCCCTCCCCCTTCTCCACGTCGCTGGAATGGTTCGCTGGAAAGGCAATCACCAATATGTATGGTTCCAAAGCTGTCAGTATTTTTTTTTAAAAGTCATATGAATAGCTACAACTCAGTATTTTGAAGTGTAGCTACTAAGTAAGTGTCAGATGAATAGCTACGACCCAACGCCAATGAGTTAACTGTGTGGTTGTGTTTCAGGACAGGACTGTGAACAGATCTGGAGTGACAGGGCCTGCAGGATGGAGGCTACAGAGGTCGACAGGTCAGCCGCTGCTGCAGCTGTTGTCACGTGGCTATGCTGCAGACACGGAGAAAGAGCTGCCCAAGTCACAGCGAGCAGGCAAGGGCAAAGGGGTGAGTGAATAAGGCTTGGTTTTGTGGTGCCTTTTTGTTGGTGTTGTTTTTAAGGTTGTGATTGATAACATTTTGAAATTTTGAAGTGTGTGTGTGTGTGTACGTGTGTGTGCATGCGTGGATGCATGCGTGTGTGTGTGCATGCATGCGTGCGGTCATGCATGTGTGTGTGTGTGTGAACAGAAAAGAACAGAACAGAATGTCATTGTTTATTTTTGTGGAAGCCAAGATCTCGGTAGAAGGCTTAAGTTGTAAACATAAGACGATAAGTTAACAAAGTGGTAAGGAAAAAAAAAATCCCCAAAGATTCATGCAATTACAAATGTGCTTCACTAATGGTCCTTGAACAGTTGAAGCTCGTTCAATATAATATACAGAATCATTTGGAACCAAATCATTAAAACACATTTGTTGTATTTATCCAGTTAGTGAGTTACTGAAGTGTTGTACCTCTATAAGTATCTAGATTACTTTGTAGACCCTGAAACAACATATAAATTATAATCATCCAATAAATGAAATTCATCATCTGTAACTCCACACTGTATCTTTCTTCTCTTGGGGTTCCTGTATATCAATCCAGCTCAATGTTTAAATTGTGTGTATTATGATTCTGCAAAGAGCTTGTTTGTATGATGGGTTGATATCTGCAGCTAGGCAGTGTGAGATTCAGTCTTTTTGATTTTATCCTAAAACTCCTGTCTGCTTTTTTTGGTTTTTGTTTTTTTCCAGAACCTGGCACATTTCTGTTATATTGTTGGCTGAAAGAAAATTTTAAATAGCTTTTTTTTTTTTTTTTTTTAAAGTGTTGATTGATTGTTCCTAATGGGTTGTAACCCAAAGTTATGTAGAATATCTAATAATATTTAACAAACATTATCCAAAGAGCAGAGCTTTAGCTTGGTCCTCTCAGTTCAGCATAGTATTGTGCAAACTTTTTATTTCTTAAGGTATAAGTCGAAAAACCAATAACTTGACATGCCACATGAATCCCACTGGATGTCTCTCTAATTTTGCTAGTGTTGGTAGATTCATTGATTTGGAATGTAAACCCAAAATTAATTCACAAAATCTCATATGTGCTTTTTCATGTGGATATTTATAGTCTGAGGTAATATTTTCTACCCAAGGACACCAAATTTCATCCCCATATGTTGCTATAGGCATAATCAACAAATCCAAAAGCTGCAATATTGTATCACAACAAATATCCCTTTCTCTGATGACTCATCTGAGTGAAGGTGTACTCTGCTTGATTACCTGTTTAGCTAAATGTTCTTGGGCAAAAGTGAAAGGTTCCCATTTTGTGAAATACCACACTACACCCAATCGCTGTGTGTGTGTGTGTTTTAGCGTCTATCCACTAAAAAGTGATATTAGACAGGTAATGAGGAGGAGAAAGAAACTAGAAAGGAAAAGTTCATGTCAGTGTTTTTGTGTGGACAGCTGAATAATGAACGATAACAGGAAAAACAGGTCTAACCATCAGAAACTCGATGAACTATACATACACAAACATTGAAACAAACAAACAAACAAACAAATAATAAAAGGAAAAACAAGTAAACTTTACTGAAGTGAGATAAATCTATGCCAGAATGTGTATTGTATACATGTGTGTTTGTGTGTGTGTGTGTGTGTGCATGAGTGCATGCATGCATGCAAGCAAGCAGTTAAGTGTGCTTTTGTGTGTGCGTGTGTGTGTGTGTGTGTGTGTGTGTGTGTGTGTGTGTGTGTGTGTGTGCGTGGTGTGTGTGTGTGTGTGTGTGTGTGTGTGTGTGTGTGTGTGTGTGTGTGTGTGTGTGTGAGAGAGAGATATTAATAAACTGTTGAAATTTTGATGTTATTTGAATGTGTCAGTAGTCAGAGTGGTGTGTGTGTGTGTGTGTGTGTGTGTGTGTGTGTGTGTGTGTGTGTGTGTGTGGTGTGTGTGTGTGTGTTTGTGTTCGTAATGTGTGTGTGTGTGTGTGTGTGTTGTGTGTGTTGTGTGTGTGTGTGTGTGTGTGTGTGTGTGTGTGTGTGTGTGTGTGTGTGTGTGTGTGTGTGTGTGTGTTTCATGCATGACTGCATGCATGCTTGGGTGAAAAGAGTGTGTGAATGAGTGACTGGTAGAGATTGGGTGTATTTCAGTCAGTACACACTGACATGTGTGAGCATGTGCATATATATTATAGGATATACACATGCACATTTTCGCATTGACACATTTGATTATACTATGCTAGCTTATTCATATATCTGGATGAAAAAGAGTGAGACTTGTAGCATCATGGCCATGTAAATCATGATGCGTTTCCTATGACTTTGAGAAAAATAAAAAATGTGGTGCACTTTGTGTGTGTGTGCAGCCCATCTCCTGGAAGGGTCTGGTGGTGATTGCAGGACTGGGGGGCATCATGCTGCTGGGTCTGCAGTATGTGAAGAGGGAGAAAGAGCTGGGTAAGAGGGTCCTTTGTCTTCATGGGTTTTTTGCATGGTATCATGATTTGTTAGAGGGCGCCTATGGCCAGATACTGCTGACTTCAGCCCTCGAGGTTTCTGTCAGGGTTACCCCACCCTTATCTCCTGTTACTCTGGGAGCCCAGGGGGCAGAGCTTTTACCGCGGCTCTTGATGGCGTGATGTTCCCGTCATAGGTCATATGGGATATTTCATGGAGACAACAGAGCCACCTGTTGCCCCGCCCCGTCCTGGTAGGAACATCGCCAGTTGGTCTGGGACTGCTTTTGCAGCTAAGCCCCATTTCTGAGGGCCGTCCCCCTATCCGCCACCCGGGGACCCGCCTGGTTGAGGATGGTCACCTCACCAGGAGAGAGTCCTTTAAAAATTAAAAAATAAGTAAGAGGGTAAGAGGGTCCTTTAAAATTAAAAAATAAGTAAGAGGGTAAGAGGGTCCTTTAAAAATTAAAAAATAAGTAAGAGGGTAAGAGGGTCCTTTAAAAATTAAAAAATAAGGTAAAGTGAGGGTCCTTTAAAAATTAAAAAATAAGTAAGAGGGTCCTTTAAAAATATAAAATAAGTAAGAGGGTAAGAGGGTCCTTTAAAAATTAAAAATAAGGAAGAGGGTCCTTTAAAAATTGAAAAATAAGTAAGAGGGTCCTTTAAAAATAAAAAATAAGGAAGAGGGTCCTTTAAAAATAAAAAATAAGGAAGAGGGTCCTTTAAAAATTAAAAAATAAGTAAGAGGGTAAGAGGGTCCTTTAAAAATTAAAAAATAAGTAAGAGGGTTAGAGGGTCCTTTAAAAATTAAAAAAATAAGTAAGAGGGTAAGAGGGTCCTTTAAAAATTAAAAAAATAAAAAAGTCTTGCTGCCTCATCTTCAGTGACACTCCTGTCCCGCTGTTCCCATGCCACTTATCTCAGTCTCCTGACCACAGCATTACCCAGATTCGTTATGTTGCATCCTCAGGGTTGGAATTCCACAGGGAGCCTATCCATGTCAGGCAGCCCTGAAGCCACCAGCCAGAGGGGCCCAGCACTGCTGCTGGGTCACTGTGGTGGTGTTCAGTGGTGCTTGTTCTGAGCTTACAGGATGCAGGACACCACCTACTAAGCCCCTTAACCCTCTTAGTCCCGATCTGGGATTTGCCAGGATTGAATAATTACCCACTCTAAGTCCCAATCCGGGATTTGCTGGGATTTACACACAGTAGATTTCCATCATGCTGTGACCATCACTAATCGCTACCACATGTCAAAGCTCTATCAGGCTAGAAGGAGAAACCCTGTTGAGTGTCTGGAAGTAATTATAGCTGCTGGTATGTACTTAGAAGGAGGAAAAGGCCATCCAGCATGTGTGCCTGACCTGATTTCGTGATGAAATGCAAAATCTAGGGGCAGTTTGTGTTCAGAGACACCGAATGCAAGAGGGTTAATGATGACGGTATTAGCTCAGTTGTGGAGCCAGACTGAGTGAAATGTCCACTGGAGGTGGGTGGTGACCACCACAACATCCCTCCAATGACCGTCCCCTGTGAACTTCCAACCCCACAGGCTTTGACACAAACTCACCACAGGCACAGAAGTGTATGGAGAAACAGAATCTGAATTGGACCAGAGCAAGTGGGGACACCGAATCAGAGGCTTTAAAAATGTTTTTTATTGCTTGATAATCAATGGTGATGAGGATAATGTAATGATGCTGTCATGGAAGTGCATGTGCTTTGAGACTTCTTGTCAGGGTTGTACTCTACCCTTCCTATTATAATATTATATCCTGGCATCAACCAGGTCTGAGAGACCTGCAGTGTTGGTCAGGTAATTTGAGCAACACTCTAAAAATTGCATCTGTGAAATAGGTGAAGCTCGACTGTGTGGTTCAAGTCTCCCCATTGAGCCCACAGCACACTCACTTTGGGTAGGAGCTGGCCAGTGTCCGAAAAATCCTTATAACTTATATGGGATTCAGACCCGCAACCCTCCAGTCTGTAACACAAGGGAGTAAGGTGGTACTTTAGGTTATGTGTTGTTATCTGGTTGTATGTGTGAGTAAGATGGTACTTTGTGCTGTTTGTTATTATCTTGTTGTATGTGTGGGTAAGATGGTAGTTATGTGTTATGTGTTATCATGTGGTTGTATCATTGTATGTGTGGGTAAGATGGTACTTTGTGTTATATGTTATTATCTGGTTGTATCAGTGTATGTGCTAGCTCACTATTATTGTTTTTCTGCAGTATGTCGAGAGAGAGAAAGAGCTAGTTACGATGGTACTTTAGATTATTTCTTATCATCAGGTTGCATGTGATAAAAAGTCATTCTTAGTAAAGGTGACAGGTTGATGTAGATGATTTTTTTTTTTTAATTTCAGGGCATACACTCATCAAAACTGCATACACACGGGGACTGGATGTAAAAAGCATATAATTGCTTATTCCATTATCCTCGATATAAAAGCCGCCGCTGTAGTCTAGTGGTTAGGGCGTTGGACTCATAATCTAAAGGTTGCGGGTTCGATCCCAGCTTTCCGCTATGGCGTTGTGCCCTTGGAAAAGGCACTTTACGGCTATTTTCTCACCCCACCCAGGTGTAAAAGGGGTACCAACCTTGTGTTGGGGGTTAACCCTGTGATAGACTGGCGTCCTATCCAGGGGGGAGTCTATGACTCTCAGTCGCTTAACGCCACAGAAACCGGGATAAGCACCAGCCTGATGAGCCTTAGGCTTGGGACAGACTTTAACTTAACAGTTGTATGAACATGTTTGTGTACTTGTGTATAACGTTCTTATAACTAAGTGCCTTTTGTAGAAACCCCTTCAAATGGGACTATGGCCTTTCTTGAATAAAATATCGTTATCGTTATTGTCATCTCTCTCTCTCTCTCTCCCCACACCAGCCATCGCCAAGGAGCGCAGCAAGACACTGGGGCGTGCCAGGCTGGGGGGAGATTGGGAGCTGGTGAACTCGATTTGATTTGATTTGATTTGATTTGATTTGATCTCTCTCTCTCTCTCTCTCTCTCTCTCTCTCTCTCTCTCTCTCTCTCTCTCTCTCTCTCTCTCTCTCTCTCTCTCTCTCTCTCTCTCTCTCCTCTCTCTCTCTCCACCACACCAGCCATTGCCAAGGAGCGCAGCAAGACGTTGGGGCGTGCCAGGCTGGGGGGAGAGTGGGAGCTGGTGAACTCGGCGGGGGAGAAGGTGGGCAGCAGGGATCTGCTGGGCAAGTGGGTGCTCCTCTACTTCGGCTTCACCCACTGCCCAGACATCTGCCCCGACGAGCTGGAGAAAATGGCCCTGGTGGTCGACACCATTGGTGAGTGAAAACAGATTTTTTTTTTTTTGAGGAGGGGAGGGGGGGGATGGGGTGGGTTGGTTGGGGAAAGTGGATGGGGGTGTTGGGGTTACAACTTATATCACAGCATGAAAATGACAATTGCAATGGCAGTATTCACCATCATCATCGTCGTCATACTGATGTTGGAGGTGATTGTGAGAACGAGTGGAAGAAGAAGAAGAAGAAAAAGAAGAAGAAGGAAAAGAAGAAGAAGAAGAAGAAGAAGAAGAAGAAGAAGAAGAAGAAGAAGAAGGAAAAGAAGAACAAGAACAAGAACAAGGCAAAACAACAACAACAGCAGCAATAATAATAATGATGATGGTAATGATATAAGATAGATATGTGCTCTGCTGTGTGTAGTTATGTGTTGTATCATTTTATTTATCTATTTATTATTTATTTATTTTGATCTATTTATTCTTTTATATGGAGGATAATGGAATAAGCACTCATGTGCCTTTTTATATCCAGTCCCCATGTGTATGCAGTTTTGTAAATGTCATCTGTTCCCACCGGCACACAATGGCCTACTCTTACAAAAAGCGGAACAGGATTTAACATGTGTGCAAGATGTTTTGCGTGCGTTCGCACAAGGGGCCTCGGTTTAAAGTTTCATCCAAAAGACTTTTAGGGAGAGTAGAGTCAGCACTGATGTTAACTCCAGGGGAAAAATCCCCTAGACCGGGAATTGAACCTGGGTCGTCAAATTGCGAGCGAAATGTTGTGACCACTAGGCTATCCCGTCACGTGTTATGTTATGTGCTGTATACTGTGCAGATGAGTTGTCCACTGTGCCCAACATCCAGCCTGTTTTCATCACTGTGGACCCCGAGAGAGACACACCCGCTGCTGTGGGAGAGTATGTCAAAGGTCAGTGTGTTGATGGTGTCGTGTCGTGTCGTGTTGTGGTTTTCTTCGTGTGTGTGTGAATTTTTTTTTTGATTAAAAATTTTTTTTCACTGATGATGAGAGTTTTGTTTGTTATGGGGAACAGGTTTGTTTCTCCTTCAGTTTAGTATCTTTTTTTGTCCAAAACAGTGATATAAGATGAGAGAGAATGTGTGTGTGGGGGGGGAGGGGGGGAGAGTATGTGGTGTGTGTGTGTGTGTGTGTGTTTGTGCGCACACTTCTGTGTGTATTTGTTTAGCATGATTGCGTGGTGTGCGTGTGTGCATGCTTCAATTTAAAGTCTTTTTACTAGAAGGGATATTACATGATTGGGAAAAGATGCATGTTTGGGGTGCAGGAGAGAATGAGAGCAGTAGATGTGGCAAGATGTATGGGAGTGGTGGAAGGGGGGTGTGCCATGCCACACCACACCACACCACACCACACCACACCACACCACACCACACCACACCACACCACACCACACCACACCACACCACACCACACCACATCACATTATTACTGTGTTATAAAACTCTGCTATGCCAAACAAGTATACCATAAGAATCCTACTCGAAAGGGGATTTTTTACCCTGGAGTTAACATCAGTGCTGACTCCATGCCCCCCCTCCCCTCCCCCCATCCTCCTCAAAGTCCTTCAGATAAGACTATACACTGAGATGCTGTGTGCGAAGGCATGTAAAACATCTTTCGCACACATTAAAACATATTTCTCTTTTTGGAGAGTAGGCCATTGTGTGCTGGTGGGAATGGATGAGAAAATTGACAAAGCCACATGCACATGGGGAGTGGATGTCCCCCCAAAAAAGCACTTGAGTACTCATCCCTTTTTCTAAAAATAAAGAAAAGAATAAAATAAGATCCATACAACACACCCTGTGCACTTCCAATCCAGGGGATGCTGCATAAGAAATCTAGGTTTGGTCGTGGTGGGGAGATTGAGACGAGCAGTGAGGGAACAGCAGTACATGAATGTCACAGCAGATGAGGAAGCAAAAAAAAAACCAAAAAAAAGAAAGAAAGAAAAAGATAGATCTATACAGCACAAAATGGTGCAGTACACACACATCACCATAATAATGTTATATTCCCTGGTTTGCAGAGTTCTCTCTATGTCACAATACAGTGTTAATACAAACACACATCACCATAACAATATCACATTCTCTGGTGTGCAGAGTTCTCTGTATGTCACAATACAGTGTAATACAAACACACACATCATAATAATATCATATTTCCTGGTGTGCAGATTCCTCTGTATATCACAATACAGTGTAAACTGTATACGAACAGTGTAAACTGTAACACAAACACACACATCACCCTATTAATGTTATATTCCCTGGTGTGCAGAGTTCTCTACATATCACAATACAGTGTAAACTGTAATACAAACTAACACATCACCCTATTAATTCTCAGAGGACGGCTGTCCGCTATAGCAGATCAGTGTAAAGCAACTGTTTTGGACGGCTGTCCGCTATGGCTGATTGCTGTTTGCAGATTTTTGACGTAGCCGTCGCATTGATATTATGACTAGTGCAGCTTAACATAGCTTTGTGAGCCTATCCAAGGTCAAATGCAGAGCATTGTATGGTGATTCCGTGTGTTCCAAACTCTTTGTTTGCGGTTGCAGAGAGAACAGGAAACGAACAGCGACACAGAGTACAAAATTCGGAGTATTTTCTTCATGCTTGTCAAAGCTTAAATATTAAAGTGAGAGCTTTAATCTTTCGAGATGTACTAACCCAGCATGTTATTCATAAGTTCAAAAAATTCATTTTCTTTATATGTGTTTTGTATTTTTTATGATTTTTTTTTTACGAACCATTACAAATGGGCCGTTCATGGGGAAAAGCAAGGGAGAGAACTAGCCGTCCCGAGTGAGTTAATGTTATATTTCCTGGTGTGCAGAGTTCTCTCCCAAGCTGATGGGGTTGTCAGGAACAGCGGAGCAGATCAACATGGCCACCAGGGCTTACCGCGTCTACTACAGCATGGGGCCCAAAGACGAGGACAACGACTACATCGTAAGCACTCACTGTCCACCCTCCTCTCTCTTGCTCTGTCGTGATTTGCTGCTGCTGTAATTGGTCTATTTTTTAAAAAAAAATGTTTTATTTATTATTTTTAAAAAATTTATTTATTTATTAATTTTTTTGATGGTCTATTTTTTGTTTTGGGGTGTTAGTTTTATCTGTTTATTTTCTTTTTTTTTTTTTTTTTTTTACTGCCTCATCTTCAGTGACATTTCTGTCCTGCTGTTCCCGTGTTGCTCATTTCAGTATCTCCTCCCTAGTCATACCCAGATTCGTTATGTCATCTCCTCAGTTTGGAAGTTCACGGGGACTGTGTCAGTCTGCCACGGGGCCACCAGCCAGAGGGCCCTGCACTGCTGCTGGGTCACTGTGGTGGTGTTCAGTGGTGCCTGCTCTGGGCTGTCAAATGCAGGACACCACCAACGAGCCCTTTTGGGTTATTTTTGTTTTTTAAAACTTAACCACGGTAGTTGATCACCACCTGGTGAATTCTCACTCTGGTGTTGCTCTGTGACTATTTAGTTAAGTCTGTCCCGAGCCTAAGGCTCATCAGGCCAGTGCTTATTCCGGTTTCTGTGGCGTTAAGCGACTGAAGTCATAGACTCCCCCCTGGATAGATGCCAGTCTATCGCAGGTTAACCCAACACAAGTTGTACCCTTTTACACCTGGGTGGGTGAGAAATAGCCGTAAAGTGCCTTTCCAAGGGACAACACCATAGCAAAAGCTGGGATCGAACCCACAACCTTTAGATTACAGTCCAACGCCTAACCACTAGACTACAGCGGCGCTTCTGTGACTATTCACTAGCTATATTGTAACAGTAGGGACTTAGTATTCTGCATGCAGCGTTTGTTGGCTCAGAACAGGCACCACTGAACACCACAGTACCAAAGCTCCCAGTAGCATGCAGGGCCCCTCAGGCTGGTGGCCTCATAGCAGCCTGACAATGATAAGCTCCTTGTGGACCTGTGACCCTGAGGATGTGACATGATGAGTCTGGGTATGGCTGGGGTTGAGAGATGGAGATTGGAACAACAGGACAGGAACATCATAGAAGATGAGGTAGTAAACCCCCCCCAAAAAAAAAAACACCAAAAAACAAACAAACAACAAAAAAAACAGAACCCAAAAACCCCACAAACACCCCCCCCCCCCCTCTTAAATAAAATAAAACAAAATTGTAGCCCCCCACAAAAAAACCCCAACCCCAATGAAACCCCAAAATACCCCCCCCCCCCAACAATCTTACTATGAATATTCACAATGACGCTCAATGCTGTGGCGTCCTGAATTTATTCCAAAATCATCATGAGTAAGGGAAAGGCAACCTGTGCTCATCTGTACAAGAAGTGCCTTCCCTTCCCTCACTCCCATGGTGGCACACAAAGCAAACACATCCACTGATAGAGAAGACAGAGAGAAAAAAAAGCAATTTTAGTGGTGCTGCACTAGTGGCAAGATGCTTTACCTGGGGAGAGCAGCATGAATTTATTAGAGAGATCTGAAGTGACTGAAAGTGCCGTGTTGCTGTGCAGTGCATGTGCAGTGCAATCCAGCATGAAGTCATGGATCCACAAACACCATCAGTCTTCTTCGTCATTGTTGAACACTCTGACAGCAACTATTGTGGTCTGTCACATGAGCGAAAATGCGTGTTGCGCTGCCGTTGAGCACCTGACAAGTCGGGCCCAGTGCATCTGTCTAAGGCGTGGAGAGGATTGATTTCTTAAAGTCTTTCTGGAAAAAAAAGGCAGCAGAATGGACCAATAAGGCAAAAAAGTCTGTCCCGAGCCATAAGGCTCATCAGGCCGGTGCTTATCCCGGTTCGTGGCGTTAAGACTGAGAGTCATAGACTCCCCCCTGGATAGGACGCCAGTCTATCGCAGGGTTAACCCCCAACACAAGGTTGGTACCCCTTTTACACCTGGGTGGGGTGAGAAAATAGCCGTTAAGTGCCTTTTCCAAGGGCACAACGCCATAGCGGAATAGCTGGGATCGAACCCGCAACCTTTAGATTACGAGTACAACGCCCTAACCACTAGGCCACAGCGGCGGCAATAAGGCAAAAAATAGACAAAAAAGAGAAGACAGGAAGGAAAGGACCAAGGCAGAAACAAAGAGAGGGATAGAAAAGAGGAAATCCCTAGCTCAGAATTTCCAGGTGGCAGAGATGCTATTTATACTGACAGACCCCGGCAATCCCACATAGGGGAAATAACACCTCCATGAAAGCAGGGAAACACCGTTATCGTGTTCAGTGTGTCTGTGTCACCCACCCCACCGGCCCTTAGCCAGCTTACTCATCTCCATATAGGCAGCCACACTCTGTCTTCAGAGGATGCAATCATAGTTTGATACTGTGCATCAAGCTGAGGTCTCTGACACCTCGCTCCTCTATGACCACACAGGTTATGGGACACCATTACCTTGACCTGTCCTCTACGACCACAAAGGTTATGGGACACCTTTACCGTGACCTTTCCTCTATGACCACAAAGGTTATGGGACACCTTGACCTTTCCTCTATGACCACAAAGGTCATGGGATGCCTTTACCTTGACCTTTCCTCTACGACCACAAAGGTTATGGGACACCTTTACCTTGACCATTCCTCTACGACCACAAAGGTTATGGGACACCTTGACCTTTCCTCTACGACCACAAAGGTTATGGGACACCATGACCTTTCCTCAACGACTACAAAGGTTATGGGACACCTTGACCTTGACCTTTCCTCTATGACTACAAAGGTTATGGGACACCTTTACCTTGACCTTTCCTGTACGACTTTAAACCGAGGCCCCGTGTGCGTACGCACGCAGAACATCTTGCGCACACGTTAAATCCTGTTCCGCTTTTCGTAAGAGTAGGCCATCGTGTGCCGGTGGGAACAGATGACAATATTTACAAAACTGCATACACACAGGGACCGATGAAAAAAAGCACATGATTGCTTATTCTGTTATCCTCGATATAAAAGAATAAATAAATAAATAAATAAATGACCTTTCCTGTACGACCACATAGGTTATGGGACACCTTTACCTTTCCTCTACGACCACAAAGGTTATGGGACACCTTGACCTTGACCTTTTTTACCTTTTACCATGCATGTGCAGGTGGACCATACCATCATCATGTACCTGATTGGACCTGACGGAAACTTCGTGGATTATTTCGGCCAGAACAAAACGGCCGAGCAAGTCTCCAACAGCATCGCTATCCACATGAAGAAGTTTGCCGCCATGAATTAACGCATAGCGCAGATCGTCCGCGCTGGTGTGATAATCACACAGGATTGACACGTGTACCGTGTATTTTAACTGTGTGTGTAGAGTGTCTGTTATGGTGTGTATATAGATAAAAAAAAATTTTATATGCTGCATTTTGGTTTGAGTGAATGGTGTTGATTTTGAGTTTATGCTCAGTTGTTTCTGGTAGATCAAGGTTGGTTTTTATGTGGGGAGGGAAGGGAAGGGAAGGGAAAGGTTAGACTAGAATAGCATAATGTAGTGTAGTGTAGCATAGTGTAGCGTAGTCTAGCATTGTGTAGTGTAGTGTAGTGTAGTGTAGTGTAGTGTAGTGTAGTGTAGTGTAGTGTAGCGTAGTGTAGTGTGCTGTAGTGTAGTGTACAATAGCATAACATAGTGAAGTGTATTGTAGTTTGAACATTAGGATAGCTAGACCACTTTTTTTTTTTTTTTAATCTATGAATTATCGATAACCATGAAATAACAAAACAAATTGTTGTTGTTGAGGCCAAATTATTTTCAGTGATTAAAAAAAAAAATCTAATTTTTTGCTCATGGACTACTACTGATAATTATGCAGATTGATGTAAATGTTTACATCGTTTATGATATCAATGCTGCAAAAATGTGGCACGTTCAGTTGTAAAAACTAAGTTGTTATTCATATTCAGACTCGTAAAGAAAAAAAAAGGGGGTGATGTATGTTGTTGGTGAATGGGAAAAAGAAGAGAGAGAGAGAGAGAGAGAGAGAGAGAGAGAGAGAGAGAGAGAGAGAGAGAGAGAGAGAGAGAAAATGATAACTTTCGGTTGCCTTTTTGTCATTTGCTTGTTTGTTTTTATTGTTGGTCTTTTTCGCTGAAAAAGGGGATGGGGTTATTGTTGGATTTCCATTAATTATCTTATCTTGTTCTCTCTGTTTGTTTTTAACATTTTTTTAAACAAAATCTTTGGCGACAAGGTTCACCAATGGTGAGATTTTTTGTGTATGCAACTGTTTTGTCCATAGTTAAGGTAGCTGGATTCCATCTTCGGGGATGAAAACCTTTTAAACTATCTACTTTTCTTTTTAAAAATATTTCTTC
>CM060348.1:12561787-12584287 GCA_030674155.1 Stramonita haemastoma
GGGAAGGGGGGTAGCGAGGGGGATAGAGTAACACTGATAACAGCACCCCTCCCCTCCCCTCCAACCATCCCCCCTTTAAGTAATACACAGAGCTAACACACACATCCTTCGGATGAGACTATAAACCGAAGTCTCGAGTGTGAACGCACGCAAGAACATCTTGCGCACACGTTAAATCCTATTCCGCTTTTCGTAAGAGTAGGCCATCATGTGCCGGTGGGAACAGATGACATTTACAATGCTGCATACACATGGGGACTGGATGTAAAAAAGCACAAGTGCTTATCCCATTTTCCTCGATATAAAAGAATAAAATAAATAAATAAACAAAACAAAAACACACACACACCATCTGGATGATCTGCAGAAATGTTTTATTGTGTAATTCACAAAGTTCAATCACTGTCCTCTCTCTCTCTCTCACACACACACACACACACACACCGAGGCACACCCCTGCAATCTTTCACTCACATGATGTAAGCAAAGCAAGCATAAATTCCACATTCTCTCTAAGCCACAAAGCTTTGGACATCCTCTAGAGCCAATTTGATATTTACATACATACATGCATACATTAATCAATGAATGAATATAATATCAATAATCAGAGTAAAGACTATTAGCAACTTTGTACATCATTACATGACCAATTATACGTCTGTAACAAGAATAATAATGAGGGACATCTTTCTCAATACGATCAAATCATGACATGATATGTTGCAACCGGCCATAACCTGCTATACATTTTATCTTTTGGCTGTGATATCATTTGGGATAAGAGCGAAATCAGAGAGAATTTATTTAAAAAACAAAACAAAAAAAAAGATGCAAAATAACATTTCAAAAATTATACTGCATGATACAAGCTTATACAGGAACTAAGAATTATTTGCTGAGGAAATATAAGTATACACGCATTTTGTAGAAAAAAATTCTTGAAAAGGAAAGTTGGGTACCTGTGTGTGTGTGTGTGTAAAATAAAATGAAAAAAAATCCTATGAAGTAACTTAAAATGCAAAGAAATAAAAACAAGAATATCAAGCTAAAAACAAGTACACCAAGAGCAGGATTCAGGAAGTAAAAGTCCTATCTCATAGATGAGGTCATGAAAATGAGGAGGTGGGGGGGGGGGGGGGTGTTTGGAGAAGAGGCAGGAAAGCCAAGTGGTTAGAGCGTTGTGCTCACAATCCGACAGCCTGGGGTCGAGTCACCACAGCGGCACCCAGTTTAGGGAATGTTACCCTGGAGTTCACCCCTGTGCTGACTCCACTCCCCCAAAAGTTCTTCAGATGAGACTATAAACCAAGGTCCCATGTGCCAACACATGCAGAACATCTAGCGCACACCTGTAAAACCTGTTCTGCATGCCGCCAGTAGGAACGGACAACAAAAGTCCAAGCACACAGGTGGCGTGTTTAGACGCTATCACTGAAGTCGGAATGCGACTACCTTCATGGTAGGTAAAAATGGTGGCATACACAAAAACTCACCATGGGTGACCCTCAGAGCTCAACATGAAGAACAGAAAAAAAAAGAAAGAAAAAGGAGGAAAGGCCTGTGCTGATACTATAGACTACAAGAGAAAACCACTTTTGGATGTCTACATGTAGGAAGTCAGAGTGAAGTGTGAGGGTCTACAGGGTACTTTAAACCATGGGAGGCTGTGAGTGACAAAGCTGGAGTCACATAAACGTTTTTTTTTTTTTTTTTTTTTTTTTATAGCTTTCTCTCTGTCTGTTTTTGTTAATACGGTGACACATTGTAGTTATCATCAACTGACCACTCAGGCTATACATGATGGGCTGTCGCCACATTAGCAAAATGACACCCATCTGAACAGTCCACTGCCAACCAAACAACCCCCCTCCCCCCCCCCCCCCCACACACAAAGAACCAAATGATCCATCTTCCATGAAATGTTCTTGGAAAGAGAGAGGGGGGGGGGATGGGGAGACAAAGTAATGACTCTTAAAAGGAAGACTGAAATAGGAAAGTACAGAATGAGTATATCAGGTCAAAATACTGATGTTAATCTATCCGAAAAACAAGAAGGGGGAGGGAGCAAAAGAAATGAATCAAACTGCATTATCATACTCTGCAAAACAAACATTTAGTGGGGGAAGCTGTCAAACAACATAAATCTCCAAATTGACAATTCAAATTTAAAATAAAATGACAAATGAAGATAAAACCACCATTTCAAATAATTATAATATGATACACTGAATTATGGATAATGCTGATTTTTTTTCTTCTTTAATGTACATATTTGATTAAAAGGGCTGAACATTTGAACATACATGTCTCAATGAAAAATAAAACCGGTGGGAAAAAAACAAAACAAACCCACCACACACACACACACAGCCAAATGAACAGAGAAAACCCAGCTTGAGAAATATTCTGGAAGCCAAACAAAACCAAACCAAAATGAAAATAAAGTAAAGAAAAAAGTTTTCATTGAATAGGCAGATAGATACACTGTGGTACCCCTTCTGTAGCCATCAGTTCAACAGAAGACACATCAGCCATACAGTCTTGTCAGTTTGCTTCAGCCTAAAATATGTCGGGTGTCTTTTAACTCACAAATCTTTACGGCTTTCCAACAAGTGAATATCTTACATAAGAAACACCAATCCCTTTCATCAAACAACAAAACATTGTCACCTTCCCCAAATCAAGACTCTCCAAAAACAGGGCTCAAAAAATGTACAGCAGAGGAATATCAACATGTATATATACAGACAGAGGCAAATATCAACATGTATGTATATATACAGACAGAGACAAGCAATGGAATGTGGAAGTGAACAGCGGCAAATCATGTCTGCAACATACAGTCCTATCCAATATTTTCCAATATCACAAGACGGCCACTCCTGTCACACCTGGGATCATTGCAGTCTGTTGCTGATTTCCAGATATGCCAGTGTGTGCACATACCTTACTCTTCTCCTTTCAATTTGCTATCAGCTGCTGACTAAAAAGATAAGGAATAATAATAATAATCATAAACTTTTTTTTCCATGTGCAGTGGCAACCCATAAACAGTTTCCAGTCAAAGTCATTAGGGAGACTGATGGAGATTGAAGCCCATAAAGACAGAAGATGCACACTGTCATTCACATGTATGTGGACAGACTCGGGACTGAAGGGTGGACATTTATTTACTGGTCTGTCTGGTGTGGCTTCTCTAAGTCTATGGATCTATCTGTACAGCCTGTAGTCGGCAGAATGTCGTCACAGATGATGTCGGAAAAAACTTTTGTCTGTCCTATCTCCTTTGTCCCTTGTATCTTTGTCTTTTCTCTTCTGTCACTGTTCTCTTTGTCCTTTCTTTTCTGTACTCTTTGTCCTTTTTCTTATGTACTGCAATTTTTTTGTCTTTTTTTTTTCTCTCCATCTCTTCACATCTTTAAAATACAGATCTATAGCCTTTCTTTTTCTCCCCCCCCCCCCCCCCCCCCATTTTCTTTCCTCTATCATAATTCCTTTCTTAGGCTCATAATTGTATTGATTTCTCCCTTCTTTACTTAAAAAAAAAAAGACACATGACATATGTACATGACTTAAGTTCATTTCAATTCAACAGCAAACTCAGGCATTACTTAAAAACAGATGTTATCATCACTTCCAAAGAATTTTTGTTTTTGTTGTGTTTTATTACCTTTTTAAAATGCTTATAAATTTCCTGAAAATCTCCTTAAAAAAAAAGGTACAATATAACCAAAATAAAATAATGCTTCCAGATGTTTTGCTTAGTCATTTTGGAAAGTATGAGGGGAACACCCCCCCTCCCCGAATCAAACCAAACCATGTATGTGGTTCTGGTTGGATTTATCTTACCCCCCCCCCAAAAAAAAAAACACCCCAATCTGATGAACAATAATAGAATACAATACACAAAAAACAAAACCACAACCATTACCACATACCAATGTACCATTTAAAAAAAATCTACAACCCCCCCCAAAAAAAAACCCCTTTCAAATGAAAAAAGAAAAAAGGGAGGGAACCACTCCAACAAGAAAAAAAACACACATAAAAACCACCTCTCTTTTGCACAGACAGGTTATATGTATGTGTAAGAAGAAATCTTAAGGAGCAGAAACAGCGACATTTTCAAATTGTTTAGCACCAATATTTAAAAACAACAAGCAGACAGACACATGACCTAAACATTCTGGGCCAAATTCACACCAGATGTGCAAAAACAAACCCAACAAAAAAAATGATTATTTTGCAGACTTCCAAAATATGAGCATGAATCCCCAATAGCAAGGGAAAGAACGAAAAATAAGGAAAAAAACTTGAGTTGCAGGCCCTTGTCACCCTGGGTGGTTTTTTTTTTGTTTTTTTTTGTTCTGTTTTTCTCCCCCTACTGAATGACAGGTCACAGGGATTTAAAAAAAAAAAAAAAGTGACATCTCAACTTCAAAGTTAAAAAAAAAAATTTTTCCTTCTGATTTTTGCTGAGACAATAAATACCCCCCCCCCCAGGTTTGAAAAACAAAAAGGGCCTGAAACCCCCACACCTTCATTTTTCTTGACAACTGAAATTAACACTCATACTTCATTTGTTTTCTACACATTTTGGAAAGTAATGCAAGATTAAAAGTGTAAGGAATTTTGGGTTGGTTTGGTGGTTGTTTTTTTTGGGGTGGGGGTGGTTACATTTTTCCAAGATATCATAAGAAAATGACCTGTGTTATTACTAGAAAATTATCTGTGTTAAAAAAACCCCACCCCAAAACATAACAAAAAACAACAAATCCTCTCCAATAATACCATTTGAAGAGTGCAATATTTCCTTTTTGAAAGATGAACATCCATAAATTAAACTTTCCGTCAACTAATTTTTTTTTTTAATGTTAAAAAAAAAAAAAAAAAGGAATCCACTGAACTTTTCCAGAACTTAGCAGACAGTGTGATAGTCTTTCCATACATTTTGGTATCATGTGTCATCATCATATCACAACCATGAACTGTGCTAAAACGCACAAATATAGTTTTGACCTTTCACTGCCTACAGCTACATTATCAATGCCTTATTCGTCATCATCATCAAAATCACCATCACCATCAATGACATCATCCCCATTAAACCATTTCTGCAACAAATTCAAGAAAATAATCCACATTTCCCTTCAGTATGTGCAACACAATGGGAAACAAACCCACCAAGCCATGATTCCAACAGCAAGCATTTTTGCACTTGTAAAATAAAAACCAAGAAAAAAAAAAGTTTGTCTATTGAAACTTGCGCAATTACAAAGAAAAGCATACCCTGATAGTTACTAGTGGTACTCGTCTGACAACTGAGCCACACTGACCGACACACATGGAAATTATCGTGATGTGAATGAGTAATGTCCATCAGTTCTGATTTATTCATTTTGCATTGTGTATGCATACTACACCACTTTGCCTTAAGCTAGACATTTCACTTGAAGATATACATATATATATCTTATATACAACAAGGATATGCATTATATAAGCACACATAGATATCTTTCCACTCTTCAGTGACTATTCTCTGTCTTAAAATGGATGTTCATTTCTTACCAAAAAAACCCCAACAAAAACAAAACGGTGTTGGAAAGACGCGCACACACACACACCAAACAACACACACAAAGGAAGACTTAAATGGCAAACACACACACACACAGTTTCACTGTGACTGATCACTCTGCAATCTGGAAGCATAGTCCTGAACGGAAAAATAAACAATGCAGCCTGAATATGTACATCTCCAACACAATCAGTCATGTTGCTCTTCCAATCTGGAAGATATGTCTACTAAAAAAAAAAAAAACTCCTACAAAACCCCAAAACCTAGTACTGCTATGCTAACAGCTTTGTTGCAAATTGAAAAAAGAAACCCAACAAAACAAAAAATGAAACAAAAGGATGTAAGAAGACACAACACTGCCCTGCTGACACCTAAGGAATGCAAATCTCTATAAATACTTTCAACATTATGTTCCTTACTGACACTCTAATCCCCACTCGCTCTTCTATGCATTCATTCGCACACACAGGACCTTGGTTTAGTCTCCTCTGAAGGAAATCTCCCCAACAGGCACCTCAGTGGTCATTCCAACTCATGCACCTGGTTAAGGTCAGATCTAAAGTATACTATTCTGACACTGAGCACCCCCCCCCCCCCCCCAACTTATATATACATAAATCTATATTTACTTGCCAACAGAAATATAGTTACTGGGGACTAACAGTGTGAACAACAACATTTGGATCTTTTAAAATATTTTTCTGGTCACACTGAAAAAACTGAACAGGTTCATAAGTTCACTGTATCATTTCTGACAGATATGCTTTTCATTCCACAAAAGTCTTTATGTTTTTCTATTGTCAATGCTGACACCTACTTCCTGACATCTCTAATAAGACTAAAACTGTTTATCCTGAAAAATAACCTCCAACAACACCCCCCCCCCAAAAAAAAAAAAAAAGAAGGAAAATTAAAATATCCCCAAAGTTGGAATGCAGCTACCTTCATGGTGGGCAAATGGTTGCACTTGCAAAATCTCACCACTGGTGAACCTCGGAGCTCTATGTGAGGAACACATCATAATTATGAAAAAAAAAAGCAAACAAAAACACCCCAAAACAAAACAGTCAAATACATTCACATATTCTATCTTTTTTCTTTACCACACACACACTTATCTGCTACTAGATGAATATGACATTGGCTATAGACCAATCACAAACAAAAGGAGAGTAAATGTGATAAACAGGTTTGTTTGAAGAACTCTAGCACTACCTCACATTTAACTGAAAAGAGTGAGAGGAGGGAGGGAGAGGAAGAGGCAGAGAGAGAATTAATGAATGAATAATCTCTATTACAGAGACAGACATAAAGAGACAGAGTGAGACAAAGAATTGAAAACAACCTTTTTTAAAATTCTTTGGCAAGGGACATAAAAGAATCTTCCCCCCCAAAAAAATTAAGGTGTATGGTATAAGGGATCTAGTAATAGCATTGTTTTGTATTCGGACATACAGTCTAAAACACATGGTACAGATGAGGGCACACAAACTCTGTAGAATCCAAGACTCTGCATTTCATGTTATTCAAAGTTTCAGGTGTTCCATTACCAAAAGAATCAAACAAACTTGTGAGCTAATACTCCCTGAGATCTTACACACACACACACACACACACCACATATATATATGTGCATGCATTCATTTTTGTGCACTTGCACACCTCCCAATGCTATCCCGTTTTAGGGTTGTCTGGTATCACTTGTAATGGAAAGACAAACTTGCAGAGCTGCTTCACACACACACACACATTTATTCATGCTCTCTCTCTCTCTCTCTCTCTCTCTCACACACAAACACAAACTTATTCCTGCTCTCTCACACACACAGCTACATGACCCTCTTCCCCTCCCCTCCAGTCAAAATCCTGTTGAACTTTTACCATCATCATATTATATACATCAAAGCAAATTACACAGAGGTAGAGATCGAATCAACTGCAGCAAGCTCAAGACACTCAGAAAAACAAAATCACAACTAATCAAAATTTATGCACCTGTGTCTGTGCATGCAACCACACACACACACACACACACACACACACACAAACCTCAAAAAAAAAAAAAATTCTGGAATGTCTTACTAGCAGACACAACCAAAGCTTACATTAAACTTTCCCTGCCCCCCCCCCTTCAAAATCTATGTTGACAGCATGTTCTATGTGAACTGAACTTTGATCATTCACATTTTACAGAAAATAAGGGTACAGTTTCTCTGCCACAGAAAGAGAAGATAAAAACCCCAAAAAGTGAAAGAAAAATTAAAAAAAAAAAAAACCCCACCCCAAAATGTCCAGTAAAGCAGAAATGAGAATCCAGGAAAAGCCTTAGACAGAATCTCAAAAGAAGTTCACTTCTCTTTTTTTTTTCCTCTCTCTCCACACAGACATGTACACAATCATCTTTGAGTGTGCACATGCATGCACACACACTGTGTGTGTGCACACACCACATGCTATTATAAATCCTTGCCTTTGTGTACCAAGGATGAAATATTCATAACATTAAAAAAAAACCACAACATATTCAAAGTATTAAAACTGAACACACACTAACATCTTCAACAGTAGTCCTAACTATATAATAAAAAAAAACACCCCAAACCCCACCAAAAACCAACAAATGCCATGTCCACTGAAAAAGTAGTCGATTTATGATCTGTTAAGAGGGACTTTGTGCTTGTCCATTAGATCTTTCTCACAAAATATATTTCATTATTTTAAAAAAAAATAAAAGACCTGCCAAGAAAGGAACTGTTTTAAAAAAACAAAACAAAAAAACTGAACATATCATGATGTTATTGTAATATCTGACTTTCTGTTGACCAAGAATGCAGTTCTCTTTTACTGAGCCGTCTAACTCTGACATGGTGATTTAAAAACAAAAAACGACAACAAAAACCCACCAACAGTTCCAGCTTTTGATTCACAAAAAAACGTTCTTTTTTTTAATGGTGGTTTGGCCCAACTATTATTTTTCAATCAGATTTGATACGATAAATTTTCAAAGAGGGCTTCAATTTTTAAATTTTTTTTTTATAACATCTTTGAAAATTAAAAAAAACAACAACATAAAAATCTTACATGAAAAGCGCTTTGATTTGTTTTTAAAAAGATATAGGCTATAAAGTTCCATATATTATTATTATTTAAAATGATATTAAAATGTGAGCAAAAAAAAAACCAGTTTTGCATTAAAAAAAAAAATTAACCAAACTCTGACGTTCATTTCTTGAATCAAAAAAGGAAATCCAGAGCTTACAGAGTTTCCCCCCACACATGGTACCATACCTCAGCATTTCCCCCCTCCCCCTCAAGGCACCAAACAGGAATCAACATTGACTCCTCACCACCGGATTGCCACAACATGCAAACAAACCATCTGTGAGGCATGACAACCTCACCAAAAAACCCCTGACTCTATGTGTAAACTCCTGTCACAAAACCGATTCCATTACGCCCACTCCAGGATTTCCTTTTTTTTTCTCTTTTCATTGCTTTTTCTTCTTCTTTGATGTCGAATGCTCAGGCAGCAACTTTTGTTTTCTGCCATAGGAGTGAAAATGTGTTGTGCTGCCATTAAGCGCCTGACAAGTCCAGGCCCGACACATCCAACTTCGATGTTGAAGAGATACTGCATTACATAGCAAACCAGATTTGGAGCGTAGAGGAAAAACTACAGGTTTGTTGGATGCATAGTGGAATATGATCATCATTGACAGCACAAAAATAAAGGACATAACATCTATTCTTTTATATCTAGGATAATGGAATAAGCACTCGTGTGCTTTTTCACATCCAGTCCCCGTGTGTATGTGATTTTGTACATTTTGTTATCTGTTCCCACTGGCACACAATGGCCTACTCTTTCAAAAAGCAGAACAGGATTTAACATGTATGCAAGATATTCTGCGTGCATTTGCACATGAGGTCTCCGGTTATAGTCTCAGCCAAAGGACTTTTGGGGAGAGTGGAGTCTGCACTGATGTTAACTCCAAGGGAAAAATCCCCTTGAACGGAATTGAACCTGGGTTGTCAGATTGCGAGCGCAATGTTCTAATCACTAGGCTATCCCATACCCCAATCATTAAGATACAGAGTTAATTATGAGTTGGGGAAAGAAACTAAAAAACAGAGCGATCAGAACAGTAGATTTCCAGAGAGATAAATTTGCCTCTGAGAAAGAATCTTGAAAAGAGATCTAAAGTTTAATCTGATCAGTTTCTAGGCTCATGAAAAAAAAATTCTTTGTTCAAAATTTTGATTCTGTTAAAAAAAAAAAATCTTTTGGCTGCTATTCTTTATATCTACTTTTCTTAAATTCCTTATTTCTTACATTCTTTATTCTCCCCTTTTTTTCTTTAAACATGGTTTTATTCCGCAGTTTAATTTCTATCTATAATAATAAATATAATAGCAATAGCGATAAAGCAAAAGCATCAGAGATCATGTGAACAACTCCATCACAAAACTGAGAGATGCAACTTTCCAAATGTGCACCAGTAACACATGACAATAACCTCATTCCACCACATGCGAGAAATAACCCCCCACCTCAAAAAAAAAATTAACAAAATCCCCACCCAATAGACAAAGGATCCAAAATGGACACACACCCCTGCAGCCATTCAACAGCCACACTTACTCACGACAGTAAGATTTTTCCTGCAGTGACAGAATACTCCATGATAGAGAGACCTGTTGGCAAGGACAGGTATGTCCCATTCACACCCAAGCATCAATGTTGATTCATCCATAAGCCACACACACACACACACACACACACACACACACACAGAGGACAAGAACAAGCTGCATAATAGTAATGTATACAATTTCAGAGTAGCACACGTTTTGACTTGGAAAATGAACTGCCATTACTCTCCATATACAAGGATGCATATATATATATATAAACACATGTATACAAGCATGCTTATGTGAGCATGCATGCTCACACACACACACACATACACACACACTTTAAAAAAAAAATAACAAACTTGAGAGACTAACATATACCCTTCCCACGCTAATTACTACAATACACACACACACACACACACCAACATACATGTATACATCCATCCACACACAATTACATTTGATGTTTCTCTAACCGCACACACAAAAATGAAGAAAAAAGCACAACCGTCGAATATGGAAGAGGAGGAAGAATGTTTACAACTCTGTCCATGTTGCTTAGCTCTCCATGTTCTTAGCAAATCCATAGTTTGAGTCCCACATGGATGGAGGGAGGGATGGAGTTGGGGGGTGGGGGTGGGGGGTGAGGAGAACATGAAGCAAGATACTGGCTTATCGCTGAGTTTCTGTGCGGCTTGTTGTAGTTGTGTCGATTCAGTTTTTTCTCAACTCTTTTGACCTCCAATCTGTACATTTTCCCCCTGCTACACATTTGGCTTTCTTCAACAATCCAAGCACACATCTACACAAAGACACCATTCCTTGCTGAAAGCACTTGAACATGAGTAAGTCTTGTTGCTGAAAAGGTGCTGTATCTTCCACACCACCATTACTGAAATGTCAACGTCATTCGGTTGTCGTAGCCCATGGAACACCTTCATTCTGATATAATGCACAGTAGATGCACACAAAAGTGCCTATGTATGCACATGCACACACACACACACATATACTCACTGACACATCCACACACACAATTTTGCCTTCCCTTACACACAAATCAACTCAGCGCAACAGTGTCCCATCACCAAACTCCCTTTTTTGCAGGAAGAAAGCACACTGCAAAAGACGACACCAGAAATCCACGTGTTGTAAGAAATCTGTGCACGCTTGGTTGAGAGATTTCACTGGAAGTGTAGAGTCCCTTCCCCATGGAGCACAAACACAGTCTTCCCTTTTCTATGGCACAGTAAGTTTCCACTGCACGCACCGCACGAGAGAGAGAGAGAGCTGTGCCAAATGAACAGTGTGACTATGAAGGAGGTCACATCCTTACCATCGGCCATTTTATTTTCACAAACTGCCAGCAACTCTTTGACACTTGAAAACATTGTTTTGGCATTTTCTTTCACAGAATATGAGGATCATATAACACACAAGTTATGAAGACCACAGCAGCAAAGTGGAATTTGTATTTTGAGAACTGGCATACTTGATCAAAATCTGGCCTCTTTTTCCCCCCAAACTCACATGAAAGAGATTTCCACAGCAATGATAAGAAACACCATCTCAGGTCATAGGACTTCCCCTCAAGTCTTGGATAAAAGTGACCATTAAGAACAGGAAAGGCATCGGGATCTCAAAAATATGAACACTTCTGTTTTAAGAAAAAAAAACCCTGGCGTTAAAATTCTTGTGTAAAGATTTCATTTTTAAGTGCTTATTGATGCATGGACTTGCATCTGCAGGACACAGGAGCTATTCTCACCCCCCCCCACCCCCCTCCAAAGCTAAAAAACCCCCAAACTTTCATACATCTGGTATAATCCTTGTATTCATAGAGTGCTCTAAATTAAATTTTCTTTTTTTTATATAAAATCAAAAAAGTACATGACAAATACACTCACTACAGAAAAAAAAAAGTACAAAAAAAAGAAAAAGATTTGGTTTAAGATCTATTGCGTAAATGCCCTTTCCTCACCTATATTAGCTTTTTCCCTGCTATGTTTCCTTTTTGCACAAATCCCTCTTTAGGGTAAATGGCTAGATGAAACAAAAAACACACAAAAAAACCAACAAACCCAAACAAACCTCCAAAACCCCCCCCACCAAACTGCCATTCAATTAGCCTTGCTGATAAAAAACTCGATTTTTTCCCCCTGCGTTTGCTTAAGCTGCATTCTGCCATTCATTGCCACTGAAATCAGATTCTACACGCAGCAAATCTTGCGTTTAATATTATTAGCCCGTACAATATTTTGCATCACAAATAATGACTGGCTCATTTCAACTATATAGATAGATATATATATATAACATATTCAAGCAATGAATAACAATAATTATGACCCCAAAAATGAAAAAAAAAAAGTAACGGGTTAAAAAAAAAAAACCGAAATAAACCCCCCTGCAATGGAAACTTGTGTATCAGTTGTGTCTGGCGCGTTTTCCTTTCATGTAGCCCATCCAGCGCTGGGCGGTGGACTTGAAGAGGGGATGATCGTCAATCACCACCAGCTGCAGCAGCTGATTGATGTGCGTGGTGTGGTAATCCCACCGCGCTCGGTTAGGCTCCAGTCCACAGGAGAGGTGCCGGAGGTCGTAGAAGGTGTCGCTGCCAGTGTCAAACATCAGCAGCATGGCTTTGAGCGACAACATGCCCGCCTCGTACAGGCGGCCGGCCATCTGCTTGTCCTCTCCGCTGGCCGTCTCCTTGAGGTCATAGAGGCCAAGGAGGGAGTAGATGAAGCCGTTGAGCACAAAGCTGCTGGGGGAGGTGGGGTACTCTTCGTACCAGTCGTACTTGTCCAGGAATCTGTGTGACACACACACACCAACCAGCTCTGAATCAACGCACACACAACCGCCATCGAATCAACGCACATACACTTTAACAGACACACAACCAGAGATCTGAATCCACGCAACACACCAGCGATCTGAATCACACACACACCAACCAGCGATCTGAATCCACGACACACACAACCAAGACTGAATCCAGCACACACAACCAGCGATCTGAATCAGCACACACACAACAGCGATCTGAATCCACGCAACACACAACCAGAGATCTGATCCATGCACACACAACCAGGATCTGAATCACACACACACACAACAGAGATCTGAATCCATGCACACACACTTCAATAAACTAAATATAATAATACATGGAATTTATATAGCACTATATCTTGTAAAAACAAATCAAATCGCTTGCATTCGACCTATACAACACACAAGCAATCAGTAACAATTTATAGTTTTAGCAAATTCGAATGTACGCACACACGCATACACACACACACGCGCACCGACACACACACACATACACTTATAAAGGTTATACACTTTGGCAGGTAGATGTTGAAGGCAGGGACAGAGGTTTGAAATAAGTGTGTCTTGAGGTTGGATTTAAAAGTGTTATAAGTAGGCAGTTGCCGGAGGGAGAGAGGGACGTCGTTCCAGACTGATGGACCAAAACAGAAAAAGAGCAGCGGCCAACAATAGATAGGTTGAATCTGGGTATTCTTAAGGACAAAGTATCTGCGGCTAAGTGGAGGGAGCCAGAGAGAAGGTGTGTACAAGTGAAAATATCATACAGTCCAGAAGATGGACGCTAAAGCTGCGTGGTTAAGATTCTTGGCTTCAATCCCATGGGTGCATGAAGTCGTGGGTTTGTTTGTATTTCAGTGGCGTGTGGTGAATTAAGGGTGGGGATTTTTACCATCTTCCAGGTCACCTTCAAGTGCAGCCATGCTAATGCCCTAACTGAATAACTCCCTTTGTGTATATACACATGCAGAAGATCAAATATGCACGTTAAAGATCCCATAACTCATGTAAGCGTTTGGTGGGTTTCTGAAACACGACATACCCAGCATACATCCCCGAAGTCGGAATGTGGCTACCTTCATGGTGGGCAAAAACGATCACATATGCAAAATCTCATGATTGATAAACCTCAGTGATCAAGTCAGGGAAGAAAAAGAAAAACCAATGAACAAACATGCAGTTCAAGAGACAAAACATCATAGTGCCCAGGAATTGTCATGTTACACTAACAACAGCATCACCCTGCTGCAGTTTCCCTGAAAGGAGAAAAAATCCTCTGAAGTTGGAGTGTGGCTGCCTATATGGTGAAGTCTTGGAAAACACACACACAAGAAAAAATGACTGAGGCAAAGATACTACAGAGGGAAAAGTACACACACATTTACACACATGGACACATTCTACACACAAATTACAGAAAAGACACACACAAATGCGTACACACATGCACATTCCTACTAGGCTAGCATCCCTCCCCCTCTCACCCACACGCACTCACCCACACACACACACACACACCACACAACACACACCAAAACACACACACAACTCATACATACACCCACTTACACAAAAAAACATGTTCACAAAAGACAGAACACTCCTCAACAGAAACACACACACACACAGGTACACACACATCTCCCACCCACCTCCCAACTCTTCCCTGTCTACACACACATGCACCCCCTCCCCCTTTTTCCATCACTATCAACATCACCACTACCGACCACCACCACCCTCCCCTCTTCTCCCCCCCCCCCCCCCAACTCACTTGGCCAACACTCCGCCCTTCTCGCTGCTGATCTCAAACAACTTCATGGCCTTGGTGGCTGTGGTCAGGTATTTGGGGTCGGAGGTCACCAGGTAGGCTCGAACCAGCAGCGACATGGCCTGGCCTTGGGCCATGGCCGAGTACCAGCCTGGCGGAAGTTCCATCACACCTTCCACTAGCTTCCGCCGCACCTGGAGGAATAACGGACACTTTTAGAGTTGTAGATACAGCATAGATGCAGAAAGAGAAAAAAAACCATTATTCCCTGTGGGGATGCTGGGGGCCTGTCAGTGTAAATAGCATCCCTACTGTGTGAAAATTCTGTGCTTGGATTTCTCTCTTTTCTGTCCCCTCTTTGTTTCTGCCTTGTTCCTTTTCTTCTGTCACCTCCTTCATGTCCATTTTCTGCCTTCTTGCTTCCTTCTCCTGCCTTTTATCCAGACAGACTTAAAAGATAGCGATTCTCTCCCAAGCCAAAGTTGGATGTGCTGGGCCTGACTTGTCAGGCGCTTAAACAGCAGTGCAACGCATTTTCACTCATATGACAGCAATAGTTGCAGTCTGAGCGTTCGACAATGAAGAAGAAGTGGGAAAAATTATACAAGTACAAATTTCATCCAGCTCTCCCTCTTTGTTCCTTTACTGAGTGGGGTGTGTAGTGCCTGGTCTTCTCCTATGCTTACAACCTTGCAAGAAGACTGCCCGCTGGCCTCAGCCAAAACATTCCAACTTCACAGCAGCTCATTCCATGGTACAGGCTGCATGCTGGGTATGTTTGTGTTTCTGAAACCTCACAGCTTTCAGTTTCCCCCACTTTCAGCTCCTCTCAGGTGCTAATTAATCCTTTCCATCCCAGCATAAGTGGGCTAACTTGTGCTATTTATAGCAGGAACGGACCACACTTATGACTAGGTAAAAGGAAAGGGAGCGCTAAACTGAGCACTCTTGACTGAGTGATGTTGGATTTGTGTGCTGTGACTTGGGTATGTTTGTGTTTCTGTAACCTATCTATTGAATGCTGATATGAATGACGGAAACTTTAATGTACATACTACTTCTTCTGGACGGGAAGGACGGGATAGCCTAGTGGTCAGAACAATTGCGCTGGCAATTTCACAACCCGAGATCAATTCCTGTTGGAGGGGATTTTCCTCTGGAGTTAACATCAGTGCTGACTCCACTCTCCCCAAAAGTCCTTTGGATGAGACTGTAAACCAAGGCCCCATGTGCAAACGCACGCAGAACATCTTGCGAACACATTAAATCCTGTTCCGCTTTTTGTAAGAATAGGCCATTGTGTGCCGGTGGGAACAGATGACAATATTTACACAACTGCATACACACGGGACCGGATGAAAAAAAGCACACGAGTGCTTATCCCATTATCCTCAGTATAAACAACAACAAAAAAAATCAAAAAAAAAAATTCTGGATGTGTATATACATGAAGGTAATTACAGCATGGGCAGGTCTGCACTTAAAAATTGACCTGGGAGATCGTTAAAGTCCCCACCCTTAATTCACCAGATGCCGACAGCAGGATTCAAACTCATGAATTCATGGGCCCATAGGATTGAAGTCAGGTGGTCTTAACCACTCGGCTATAGCGTCCTTCATCCAGTTCAAACCCCAGCTGAGCCCGGCCCAATATTTTGTCAGCTGGTCATTGATGTAAGCAAAGAGCCAAGGCCTGCACTACAATGTTGTGTTCTGAAATGTTACGCTGAGATTATCTTCTTCAGCCATGACAAAGCTCTCAGCATAACAACATACACTCCCCGTTAAAGGACACCAAAATCCTCTGAAGCTGGAGTATGGCTGCCTAAATGGCCAGGCACAAGGTCAGAATGTTGCTACCATTAAAAAACAAAAACAAAACCAACAAATGGATGAATACACAAATCTCAACAAAAACACAAACAACCACAAAAAAAAAAAAAAAAAAGATACAAAATAATCTCACCATGATTGGCCAGCCTCCTCGGTCGTCCTGGTGACGAACCATCCAATCGGCCGCAGCATAAAACTGATCCATGTGGGCTGTACGAGACAAGGTCAAGTTGTCCAGCTGACCTTGACCTCTGACTGCAATGTCCTTGATGCGGCCAAAGGTCAGCTTGGACTTGGTGCGTTTAGATTTGGTGTATTTGAGGCTGAGACCTGAAGGAAAATTCACAAAAATTGAATTACTTTCAGAAAAAAAATGGAACCATTTTGTTAAGCCATCAGTGAAAAATTCTCACCATTTATTGATTCCATTTTTATCATTATCTAAGTATATGAGCTATGAGGAATACTCGTGAGTGAGGACATGAATGACATTACCAAAAACAAAAAAAAACAAAAAAAAGGAGACTCTACACAAATACTGATGATCAAACTCAGTAAAAATGTTATACAATTAAATACACTCACACATCTTATGTATGCACATGCATACATACACACACACACACACACACACCCCACACACACACACACACACACTCATACACAGACACACACAACCACATACACAAATTTGTGAACTATCATAATATCCCAATTTGAGGATAGATGTTAATGAAACACACACACAAGTTACAAAACTGCATACACACAGGGATTGGGTATAAGAAATCATGTGAGTGCTTATTCCATTTTCGTAAAAAAACAAACAAACAACAACCAAACAATAACCACACACATACACAGTTGTGAGCCATTTTAATATAGTTTCTGAAGAGACATAAAATGAAATAATGACACACACACACATTTGTGAAACATGATAAATTTACATTTTGTGAAGAGAATCCATGTACCCCCCCCCCCCCCCCCCCCAAAAAAAAAAAAAAAAAAATCAACAAAAAAACAACAAACTCACACACACACACACACACACATCCAAACACGAACCTAAAACACACACCCCACCTTCCCCCCAACACACACACCCCCAAACATCCACGTCCCCACTTTAAAAAAAACTCCCATCAACGTTGACCCCCCTCCCCCTCTCCCTCACACACCTTTCTGCAGGTCAATCACCCACCTTTCTGCATGTCAATCACACACCTTTCTGCATGTCAATCACACACCTGTCTGCACGTCAATCACACACCTGTCTGCACGTCAATCACACACCTGTCTGCACGTCAATCACACACCTGTCTGCAGGTCAATCAATCACCCACCTGTCTGCAGGTCAATCAATCACCCACCTGTCTGCAGGTCAATCAATCACACACCTGTCTGCAGGTCAATCACCCACCTGTCTGCAGGTCAATCACACACCTGTCTGCAGGTCAATCACACACCTGTCTGCAGGTCAATCAATCACCCACCTGTCTGCAGGTCAATCAATCACCCACCTGTCTGCAGGTCAATCACACACCTGTCTGCAGGTCAATCAATCACACACCTGTCTGCAGGTCAATCACACACCTGTCTGCAGGTCAATCAATCACACACCTGTCTGCAGGTCAATCAATCACCCACCTTTCTGCAGGTCAATCAATCACACACCTGTCTGCAGGTGAAACACCCACCTTTCTGCAGGTCAATCTTGATGTCCCTGGCCAGGTGAATCCACTGGTTGCGGCGATGGCCCAGGCCGTAGAGGATGTTGGCGCCCTCGATGTCAATCAGCGTGGTGGTCAGCAGGTAGTGGATGTTGAACATCTGACCGGTGGGGGTCTCCACTGTCACTGTCAGGCTGCCGTTAGAGACAAAGAGGACGTCCACCGTCATGACGTAGTCCTCTTTCTCGTCCGCCATCATCACCAGGCCCGGGTTCCGCAGTGAGTCTGCGGAGGGATGGAGGGAGGAGGCAGGAGGGAGTGATCAGGTATTCAAGGTGAAAAAAATTTTTTTATTAAAAAAAAAAAAAAAAAAGGTATCCAAGGCGACATTTCCCTACCCCAGGAGTTAACATCACTAGTCTCCTCTGAAGTCGGAGTATGGCTGTCTATATGGCGAGGTACTTGAAAATAGTCATACACGCAAACTTCTCGTTCAGTGTGTGCAATTTCAATCTCACAAGGATTCCCAGGTGGGATGAGTGAGTCAGAGAACACATTCCGGGTGACCCCCCAGAGTGTTAAGCTGGGGAACAACAACAACATCACTAGTGCCAACTCCACTACACATGGATGACAAAAATTTGCAAAAAACTGCATACACACGGAGACTGGATATAGAAAAAGCACATGGGTGCTTATTAATGGGCGTTGACAATTTTGACGACCCGGGTTCGATTCCCGGTCGAGGGATTTTTTTCCCTCTGGAGTTAACATCAGTGCTGACTCTACTCTCCCCAAAAGTCTTTCGGATGAGACTATAAACTGAGGCCCTGTGTGTGAACGCACGCAGAACATCTTGCACACACATTATATCCTGTTCTGTTTTTCGTAATATAAGCCATCGTGTGCCTGTGGGAACAGATGACATTTACAAAACTACATACACACAGGGACTGGATGTGAAAAAGCATGATTGCTTATTCCATTATCCTCAATATAAAAGAATAAATAAATAAAATAAATTATTACATTATCCTCAAAATAATGAATGATAATACTAATAAATAAATAACAACAAACACAAACCAAGAACAAATAAGAACAGACCCCAAACCCCCCCTAAACAGACCTGAAGCGGCAAACTCCACGACCTTGCCCCCTCCGTGCGGATCCTTGACCAATCGGATGTGGGCGCGGTTGTCTGGGCGTGCCCAGTCGGCCACATCCTCTTCCTGTCCGTCCTCCATCACCAGCACCTCAGGGGCCCCCTCCACCAGATGCTTGGAGTAGTGACTCAGGCCGAACTGCGCGATCTGGATGGGGTAGAAGTGACCGTCCGGAGTCCACTGTGTGGACAATGGCACCCCTGGGAAAAGGATGTACAGCAAATTATTGATAGGCATACCCCGAGTCTCTCACACACACACACACACACACACACACACACACACACACACACACACACACACACACACATATGTGCATGAACACACAAATACACACAAACACATGCATGCACCCTGACCACGGACACACAGAGTCACACACACACACTAGCAAACCACACACATAACACAGGGAAAGATGTTTAATGACCAACACTACAACTACTACTACTAGTAGCAACAGCAACAGCTGTAGTAGTAGTAGTGGAAGTGGTAGAAGTAGCAGAAGTAGTAGGAGCAACAGCAGCAGTAGTAGTAGCAGCAGCAATGGCAGTAGTAGCAGCATCAGTCGCAGCAAGAAGAGTAGTAGCAGTAGTTGTAGCAGCAGCAGTTGTAGTAGTAGTAGTAGTAGTAGTAGTAACCTTGTAGTAGTAGAAGTAGTAGTATAGCAGCAGCAGTGGAATAGTAGTAGTAGTAGTAGCAACATGAACAGTACTAGTAGCAGCAGGAGAAGTAGTATCAGCAGCATTTGCAGTAGTAGTTGTACTAGGAGCAGTGCCAGCAGAAGTAACAGCAGCACCAACAGTAGCATGTACTCTTATCAACTACCATCCATAGCACACATACAAAAAAGGTTGAATTATTATACAAGAACCCTTCCTTTTTATCTGAGAAGCAGTAGCTGTTTCTGTTGCTTCCAAAAAAAAGAGAAACTTTAAAGAATATTATTGACAACCTACCTTCCATGGCACTGATGCACTTGACCCGTCCCTTTCCTCCACATGGTAGAATTCAAAGGACATGAAAACACTCCCGGGGCGGTAGTCTTGGCGTGGGGGGTGCACTTTGGAATTGGCGTGTTGAAACTCCAACCGCTCATATTTGTCCCCAGTCTCAATCTTGCCAAACACCTAGGAGAGAAGAATGGAAGAACACACATTTTAATATAAAGCCTTCACCAAAAAAAAAAAAAAAAAAGAAGAAAAGAATATTCTGTAGAGAGAGGTGGACAGCAGAAGTGTTCAGAGCAGAAGCCCCCTTCTAGCCAGTGTTTCAGCCTGACACTGTCTCCTGACTCTGACACTGTAGGGGCCAGGCCACATCCTGACTTCTGACACTGTAGGGGCCGGGCCACATCCTGACTTCTGACACTGTAGGGGCCAGGCCACATCATAAGCTGTGGATGCCCCTCTGCTGCCGCCTTTAAACAAGATTCTGATAAATGAACAGCAAAATTGTCACCAATGGACAAGTGCGCCAGACACACCAAAGCATACACAGATCTACTGATATGAAAATCTGATGACATCTGTTAAGAAAACCATGTTTATATGGTCAAGTAGCTGGATCCAATGACCTTGCTTTAAAACAGTTCTATTGAAAGCTTTTGCTGGAGGGAGATGGACAGGCAGACAGAGAGAAAATAAATGACCAATATACTACCAAATAGACCCCCCCAAAAAAAACAACCCCCCCCCCCCCCCCAGTAACAACAAAAAAACCAAACCAAAACCCACTTCCTCCCTAGCCCTCATTAATTTTGCAAAGATCCATCCTCTTAGGGACAAAACAAACCGCACTGATAATAGAAGAACATGGTAAACAGCTCTTCAATGGAGCACCCCAATGATTCCCTAGGGAGTTTAAGGAAGACAAGAAGGAATCTGGAGTCTGTCTTCACCCAGGCCACAAATCTCAAAGAAAACGAACGATTCCATTACAATTTTTTTGTTCTCATTGGCTGCCCTGACTTCAGATTTTTTCAACCTGATCCCTTGAGCAGTCACTGAGGCACTGCACTGCAGGTAGTGTGTCATGGGCAAGTCAACCCTGGCGGAGCAAGTCTTTCTGCAGGTCACTGGGAACGTGCCCCACTACCACCACCCATAGCCAGGCCCCCCTACAGAGTATGAAGTCATGATGTGGCCTGACCCCCTACAATGTCAGAAGTTAGGATGTGGATGTGGCCTGCTCCTCCACAAGACACGAATGGTTGTTTTAAAGAACATGTACTGGAGGTGATAGCAAAATCTTCAGTGGTGCCCAAACGGTCTTCTAGACTGTGGCATTGGTGGAAGTTTAAGGAAAGTACTGGATATTAATGTTTTTGAGTTATGATTGTAAAAACTAGGGTTTGCTGGATCATACTTTTTTTCCTCTTCTTTCTAAGCATATTCAAGCTCTTAAGCCTTGTGATGAACCACAATCTTACCATACAACTTCACAACAATTGAACAAACCTATTTCATTTTGGAGGCAGATTTTAGCAGTAGTTTTTCTTTAGATCTAACTATCCACAGGAGAGCTGTGTATTTTCACCTTCATGGAGGTTTGGGCTGTAACTTTGTGGTAAAGGAAACAGCATGCGATATTACAGCCAAACAACCTAACTATTTCTTTCATCAATTGGGGTGTTGCTCTTCTTTGGGGTGAAAGTCTGAAATCAAATCGGATTCCATAACAGATCTATATTATTATTATTGCCAGCAGGTGTGTCTGTGCAATATAATTGTTAACTTGCATGCATACATGCTGTTGTGTATACACCTGTACAGAGATGTATGTTCCTGCAAGTGTGTGCATGCCTGTGTGTGATATACACATGCGCGCATGTATTCGTGTAGTTGTGAGCCCACGAACGCGCAGGTACCAGTGTGTGAGAGCGCATGAGCCTCTCAAGTCAGTTGGACCAAGTTGCACTATGTATGCACAAGTGGTACGTTAAGTGACTCACACACACATTACGTTCAGACGATTCCCTGCTACAAAAGA
>CM060348.1:12586787-12594287 GCA_030674155.1 Stramonita haemastoma
CACACACACACACACAACACACACACACACACACACACACACACACACACACACACACACACAGCGCGCGCGCACAGATAGTGATGAATTTGCATGATTATATTTCGAATGAATAATTCCGTTCAGTCTACTATCGATGACCTGTTAGCACGCACATGCGCTCATACGAGAGTGCACGCGCGCGCGCGCAGGTACAAACACGCACACACACACAATAAAATGATGAATTAGGTTGATTACATGCTCGAGGGAATAATTCTGATCGGTGAACTACCTACGACCCCCCCCCCCCCCCCCCCACACCCCCCCCCCCCCCCCCCCCCCACACACACCAGATGTAAATCCCATAAAATGATAATCCTATCAACTAGATGTAGAAACAGGCTCGTGTGTCACTAGATAGTATCAATTTATCATTCCTTTTTTATTATCATAATTTCACATCAACATCACTATTATTATCATTTTACAATTTTCTTATCATCATTACCTTGAGTGCTGCCCTTTAAATTAAAATAATGTAACAACGTTGGAACAGCCGCGGGGGGGTGGGTGGGGGGGTGGGGCGGGGAACAGAGAGAGGGGAAGGGGGGGGGGGGGGGGGCAAGGGCACAGAGACTAAAACCCATCTCAATGATAAACAGCAGACAAACACAAAACAATAAGGGTCACACACAACAGAGACACATACAACCCTCCTCCCCCCAACCATCCCACAGGTGGGTGTGTGTGGAGAGAGAGAGAGAGAGAGAGAGAAGAGAGAGAGAGAGAGAGAGAGAGAGAGAGAGAGAGAGAGAGAGAGAGAGAGGTAGAGAGAGAGAGAGAGAGAGAAGAGAGAGAGCACACCCAACACACACACACCTTACACACACACTACACACACTTACTATACATTTTTAACAAAACACACACACACCTCCCCCCCCCCCCACCTCCCCCCCCCCCCCCCCCCCCCCTCCTTGTCCCTTGACGAAACGTAGAGACCATTCTTTTCCCCTGTAGCAGCGCCGACTCTCTCTCTATACTATGCTACTAGCAGGCTAATGAAAAAATAACTCCTCATGATAACATCGTCCCCCCCCCCCCCCCCCCCCCCCACCGCTTTCACTGCCTCCCGCTCTGTTACAACGCACACTGACACAGACACCAACTCAAAGACAGAACAACGAAGCAAGAAGAAAAAGATAGAGAGAAACGAAAAAGAAAAGAAAAGAAAAAAAAAGAAAGAAAGAAAAAGGAGAAGAAAGGAATGAAAGAAAGAAAGAAAAAGAAAAGATAGGAAAAGGATAAGAGAAAGAGAGACGGAAAGAAAAGAAAAAGGAAAAGAAAGGAATTGAAAAAGAAAGGGAAAGAAAAGATAGGAATAATTAAAAAAAAAAAAAAGAAAGAAGATAGAATAATAAAAGGAAGAAAGAATTTTAAAACAAAAAAGGGGAAGAAAATATTTATATAAAAAAGAAAAAGAAAGATACATTCCTAATCACTTCACAATGAAGACTGACAGAGAGAGAAAAAAAAGAGAAAGAACTAAAGAAAGACAAAAAGAAAGAAAAGAAGAAAGGAAAAAAGAAATATTAGAAAGACAGAAAAGAAACAAAACTCACCGCTTTACATAAAAAATAGAGCCCCCAACCCCAACCAAAACCAACAAAAAAAAAAAAAAGGGGGGGGGGGGGGGGGGGGGGGAAGGGAGAGGCAGGATAGAAGAAAAAAGGAAGAAAAAAGAAGAAGAAGAAAGAAAGAAAAGAAAGAAGAAAAAGAAGAAGAAGAAGAAAGAAGAAGAAGAAGAAGAAGAAAGAGGAAAAAAAAAAAGACAGAAAGAAAGAAATGGCAACAAGAAAAGAAAAAAACCTTCCAGTTACTGATAATATCTTGTCTTTCTTATTCCCTTTTGACATTGGACTGAGAACGTGTGTGTGTGTGTGTGGTGTGTGTGTGTGTGTGTGTGTGTGTGTGTGTGGTGTGTGTGTGTGTGTGTGTGTGCTTGAGGGGGGACAGAGAAAAGACAGACACATACTCACAGAGAGGAGAGAGAGAGAGAGAGAGAGAGAGAGAGAGAGAGAGAGAGAGAGAGAGAGAGAGAGAGAGAGAGAGAGAGAGAGAGAGACAGACAGAAGACGACAGAAGAGAGAGAGACGAGAGAGAGAGAGAGAGAGAGACGAGGCACGTGACCTCGCCATTCATACGTGTGTGACTGTGTCTGCGCGGCATGGGGTGACACAGCGAAACCTGACAAATCGGGACAATGCTAGATCACATCCACCTAGCTGAAAGATCCAGGATGATCTTGATACACAAAGACAATGAATCCCTGCCGGAGCTTGAGGATCATTGCAGGACCATGATCTAGCTGCATCTCCTCACCACCTTCCCTCATGTCATGTCAGTGACTGATGTGTGTCTGCCAGCTGCCAAGTTAAAAGTGAAAGTCTGTCCCGAGCCTAAGAGCCTTAGGCCGGTGCTTATCCCGGTTTCTGTGGCGTTAAGCGACTGAGAGTCATAGACTCCCCCTGGATAGGGCGCCAGTCTATCGCACGGTTAACCCCCAACACAAGGTTGGTACCCCTTTTACACCTGGGTGGGGTGAGAAAATAGCCGTAAAGTGCCTTTTCCAAGGGCACAACGCCATAGCTGAAAGCTGTCAACCGCAACCTTTGATTACTCCAACGCCCTTCCCATCATGCATACATGGGCGGCTTAACCGCCAAGGCTGACAGTAAAATGGTCGTACGGTGGCGGATGGTGGTTAAGACTGTTCGACTCCAATCCCATGGGTCCCTTCATGAAGTCGTGGTGGGTTCGAATCTCGGCGGCGTCTGGTAAAATTAAAGGGTAGGGGATTTTTACCATTTCCCACGTCCAACTTCCAGTGCAGACCTACAGTGCCTATAATTCCCTTGTGTATCAGTAGGTATGTACACATGTGCAGAGTTCGGTGTGGTTACGGAAACACGAACATGCCCAGCATATATGTATATATAATTATATTATATAATATATATTTTATATTATATTTTATAGTATGTATGTATGTATGTATGTATGTATGTATGTATGTATGTATGTATGTATGTATGTATGTATGATGGTGGTGTGTTGTGTGTGTGTGTTGTGTGTGTGTGTGTGTGTGTGTGTGTGTGTGTGTGTGTGTGTGTGTGTGTGTGTGTGTGTGTGTGTGTGTGTGTTCCCTGAAGTCAGAGTGCGGCTACTTTCATGGTGGGCGGAAAAGAAAAAAAACGGTCGCATATCAACATCTTACCATTGATGAACGTCCGAGCTCTAGCGAGGAACGAAAAAAAAAAAAAAAAAGAGAATGCGTTATGAAAATGGTATGTTGAAATTCAGCCATCAGAAGCTCTTAGCAGAACAACCTGCAATCTCCTTTAAAAAAAAAAAAGAGAAACAAAATCTCTGAAGTCAGAATATGGTCGCCTATAAGGCAAGGTAAGTACTACGAAACTGTCACACGCGCAACATTTTCATTCCAGTCTGTACTTATAATATAAGTCTCATAGTGATTCCCAGGTGGGATGAGGGAGTCCGGAGCGCATATTCTGGGTGACCCCCAGAGTGTTAAGCTGGGGAACGCACAACAGCAACAACAACATGGGTCTCACTCTTGTGTCTCTTTTTCTACCCATCTCAGCACGCCATTAATTTTCTGCCTGACAAGCCGGCATACAGAGAGGAACAGACAGACGGCAGACAGACAGACAGACAAAGAACGACGACAGACAGTCCTGAGGGGAACAGGCAGACAGAGGACAGAGATAAGGGACAAAGGAAAGACACAGAGAAGGGGAAAAAGAAACATAAACCAGTCAATGTCACTGTCCTATCTGATTCACAACCACTACCACCTCTCTCTCTCTTCTCTCTCTCTCTCTCCCTCCCTCCTCTCCTCCTCTCCACACACACACCACACACACACAAGCACACCCACCCACACCCACACGTGCGCGCCCCACACACAACACACACACACACACCACACACACACAACACAACACACACACAAACTGCCCAAAAGAAACATCGAATACCTTACTATCTGGCGACCTTGAAATGTTTTTTTTTTAAATCCTAGCCAACCAAAAAAAAAACACCCCAAACAAGCCCTCCCCCCCAAAAAAAAAAAAAAAAAGGAAGAAGAAAAAGACAAAAAGAAGAAAACGAAAACCCCAACAGAAAAGCACAGAAAGCCTACAAAAAATGTGTGACTGTCTGGCGTTGAGCCGTCTGCGTCCGTAGGGAGTTAGAATAGTATCAGTAGAGGAATCTGTGGTCGTTGCGTTTGGAGCAGCTCAAATATGCCTGGCATTCATAGGGAAGGGAGGGCGGGGGGAGGGGTCTTTCTTCTTCTTCTTTTTTATTTAGGGTAGGGTGGTTGGGGAAGGGGGGTGGAGGTACAGGGGGAAGAGTCGAGAGATGGTGAGATAGAGAGGGAGGGGCGGGGGGAGGGGGTTTTTCTTCTTCTTCTTTTTTAATTTAGGGGTGGTGGTGGTTGGGGAAGGGGGGTGGAGGTACAGGGGAGAAGAGTCGAGAGGAGGGTGAGATAGAGAGGGAGGAAGAGGAGAAAGACAGGGGGGTGGGGTTGGGGGGGGGGGACAGACAGATGAGAGAAATATAAAGGAATGTGGAAGGGTAGGGGTAGGGCGAAGAGAGAGAATTGAATTGAATTGAATAATCTTTATTTTTCAAGGGTAACAGAGTAAGCATTTACATACTTTGTTTTTCATCCGGCCCTTGCCCTGATTAGGGAATGTTTTAAAAAAAAAAAGACCCTACCAAAACAGGAGAAAAGTCAAAAAGCAAAGATAACACAGAAAGCAACACAAGAAAAGACAGCATTACCATCATCAAGAATAGAGGTTTAATCTATGGTTGCAAAAAAGGAGTACATTCAACAATACATTCAACAGATGCATAATCCACACTGGGTACATAAATAATTATTATATGTTTTAGGACAAAAGAGATATAATTATATGATATTCAACAAACACATCATCCTTAACCGACCAACATTCATATCAGGAGATACACTGGTTATAATTAAATCAAATAGATGAAATTTGAGAAGAGACAGCAGAGAAGAGAGTAGCCCGAACAAAAAAGATACTAAATGTATGCGAGAGAGAGAGAGAGAGAGAGAGGAGAGAGAGAGGAGAGAGAGAGAGAGAGAGAGGAGAGAGAGGAGAGAGAGAGAGGAGAGAGAGAGAGAGAGAGAGAGAGATGGGGGGAGGGAGGAAACATCACACACACACACACACACACACACAACACACACACCACACACACACACACACACACACCCCACACGCACACGCACACACTCAACAAACAACATTATCTTCCCATACAATGACGGATGTGTTTGACAATGCAATACACTTAGAAAATTAGAACACCACACACTGTTGAACAGCATGCCTATCTTTACCAACAAATGGGATTAAACACGCTACTCCTTTGTCTGTCTGTCTGTCCGTCTGTCTGTTCATCTCTCGGTCTCTGTCTCTCTGTGCATTTGTTTATTTCACGTCCAGCCACTATACATTGTAAACTCCTTGTCAAAAAGCTTTTTGTTAGCAACGAAAATAAACAGTTTTAGTGCTCCATGTGTACGTGTGATTGTGCGTGCGCACGCGCGTGCGCGCGCGCGGCGTGTGTGTGTGTGTGTGTGTGTGTGTCGTGCGCGCGCGCGCGCGCGCGGCGGCGGCGGTGTGTGTAGTGTGTGTGTGTGTGGTGTGTGTGTGACAGAAGACAGAGACAGAGAGAGAGAGAGAAGAGAGAGAAAGAGAGAGGGAGAGAGAGAGAGAGAGAGAGAGAGGAGAGAGAGAGAGAGAGAGAGAGAGAGAGAGAGAGAGAGGAGAGAGAGAGAGAGAGAGAGAGAGGAGAGAGACAGAGACAGAGAGACAGAGAGAGAGTGTGTGTGTGTGCGTGGTGCGTGCATGTGTGTGTGTGTGTGTGGAGAGAGAGAGAGAGAGAGAGAGAGAGAGAGAGAGAGAGGAGAGAGAGGAGAGAGAGAGAGAGAGAGAGAGAGAGAGAGAGAGAGAGGAGAGAGAATTGTCTGTTTCTTTCACTCCCTGTTTTTACCCCCTTCTCTATCTCTATCCCCCCCCTCTCTGTCTCTCTCTCTCTCACCCCCCTCTCTGTCTACCGCTTTCTCTCTCGTCTCTGTCTCTCTCTCGCTCTCTCTCCTCTCCCGCTCCCCCGCCCTCTCTGTCCCCCCCTCTCTCTCAGTGTCAATGTCATCGCATTTGTCAAGTGTGCTGTCAAGGTTCATTCCTGTTCAAGTATCAAATTAAACATTTCCGCCATCTGAATATACATATCTAGACCACACACACACACACACACACACACACACACACACACACACACACACACACACACACACACACATGAGAGAGAGAGAGAGAGAGAGAGAGAGAGAGAGAGAGAGAGAGAGAGAGAGAGAGAGAGAGAGAGAGAGAGAGAGAGAGAGAGAGAAGAGAGAGAGAGAGAGAGACAGATAGACAGACGGAGAAGACAGAAGACAGACGGACAGACAGACAGACGGACAGAGACAGAAGACGAGAGGAGAGGGAGAGAGAGACTAGCGAGAAAACTGTGTGATGTGAAGGAGAGAGAGGGGGAGAGAAGGGAGAGGGAGAGAGGAAGAGAGAGAGAGAGAGAGGAGAGAGAATGAGGAGAAAGATGAGATGGGAAGAGAGAGAGAGGGAGAGAGGAGAGGGAGAGGGAGAGAGAGAGAGGAGAGAGAGAGAGAGAAGAGAGAAGAGAAGAGAGAGAATGACAATAGTTTATTGTGGTAAGTTTTTAAGCCCATTCACACGGGAACAGCGGAGAGAGGACTGGGCACAAAACACACAGAAACCAAGTTTAATTATCTATCTGAGAAGAAAAAAACAATAAACAACATCCCCCAAGATAACCATGACATGCATTCCATAATTATTATCATGGTTTATTAACAACTGCAACAAACACAGATATTGTAATTGATGGTAACTGTCATTTTTAGGAGAGAGAGAGAGAGAGAGAGAGAGAGAGAGAAGAGAGAGAGAGAGAGAGAGAGAGAGAGAGAGAGAGAGACAGAGACAGAGAGACAGAGAGAGAGAGAGAGAGAGAGAGAGAGAGAGGAGAGAGAGAGAGAGGAGAGAGAGACAGACAGACAGACAGACAGAGACAGAGAGAGAGAGACAGAGAGAGAGAGAGACTCTCTCTCTCTCATATACACACACACACACACACACACACACACACACACAACACACACACACACACACACACACACACACACACACACAGAGGCAGACAGACAGACAAACAAACAAACAGACAGACACAAGGCTCATCATCCCGCACACACCACCACTACACAGAGAAGAAAGCCTCTATATTATCAGTGTTAGTGGGGATGTGCGTGTTGAAGTGCCCCTTCTTTTCTCTTCTCTTCTCTTCTGTTCTCCTGTCTTCTCTTCTCTCCTCTTCTCT
>CM060348.1:12596635-12599135 GCA_030674155.1 Stramonita haemastoma
CTCTCTCTCTCTCCTCTCTCTCTCTTCTCTCTCTCTCTCTCTCTCTCTCTCTCTCTCTCATTCTTATTCTCATTCTCATCTTTCTGTGTGGTTGCAATGCCTTCACATTATTTATCAAGACGTTTCTACGAAAATGGCGGAAAAAAAAAAAAAACATGGTGAAGAATTTTTGTATCATATTTCGCCTTCCATTTTCAACCTCTTCTGTTAGATGCCACATTACTTGAAAAACCAGACGTTGCACAGAGTAAACAAAAACAAAGGGAACTAAAACATACAGAGAGAGAGAGAGATACAGAGACAGAGACAGACAGACAGACAGACAGGACAGACAGACAGACAGACAAAAGGGGGTAGGTGGGTGGGGGGAGAGAGAGAGATCATGCAGTATTGAAAATGCTGGCTGTTATTTGTGTTTTTATTTATATAGTCCACACCCCCCCCCCCCCCTGTCTGTCTTTTCCTCTCTGTCTCTCCCTGTCACTGTCTCCCTTTACCTCTCCTTTTCTGTCTGTCTCTATGTCTTGTGTCTTTCTACCTCCGAGTACACACCCAGTACTTTTTTTTGTGTACATCCTATAATTATGTAAGTGCACACTTGCACATATCTGTCAGTACGTGCTTGCCTGCTTGTTTTTGTGTTTGTGTGTGTGTGTGTGTGTGTGTGTGTGTGTGTGTGTGGTGTGTGTGTGTGTGTGTTGTGCGCGCGCGCGCTCGCGCGTGCGTGCGTGCATGCGTGTGTGCATACGTAGGTGTGTGTTATCATCATCATCATCAATCATCATCATCATCATCATCATCATCATCATCATTTTTTTCTTTTATTTTGAGGATATGGAAGAAGCACACATCTGCTTTTTCAGTCCCCGTGTGTATGCAGTTTTTGTCAATTTTGTCAACCGTTCCCACCGGCACCAATGGCCTACTCTTCCGAAAGCGGAACGGGTTTTAATGTGTACGCAAGATGTTCTGTGTGCGTTCGCACACGGGACCTCGGTTTATATGTCTGATCCGGAGGACTTTTGGGGGGGGGGGGGGGGGGTGGAGTCGGCACTGATGTTTACTCCAGAGGAAAAATCCTTTAACGAGGTTGTTGGTGTGTGGTGTGTGTGTGTGTGTGTGTGTGTGTGTGTGTGTGTGTGTGTGTGTGTGTGGTGTGTGTGTAGTGGTGTGTGTGTTGTGTGTGTGTGTGTGTCTGTGTCTGTGTCTGTGTATGTGTGCGTGCGTGCATGGGTGTGTGTGCATGTGATTGTGTGTATGTGTGTGTGTGTGTGTTGCTGCGCGCGCGTGTGTGTGACTGTGCGCACTTGGTTGCTTGTTTTCTTGTGTATTTGTTTGCTTGAAAACACACTCTTACGTGTGTGTGTGTGTGTGTGTGTGTGTGTGTGTATGTGTGTGTGTGTGTGTGCATGTCTGTGCGTGTTTGTGTGTGCGCGTGCGTGCGTGCGTGCGTGTGGTGTGTGCGTGTCTGTGCGTGTCTTAGCATATTTGTGTGTGTGTGTGTGCGTGCTTGCGCGCGAGCATGGGTGCATGCGTGTGTGAAGAAAACGCATATCACGCATACCTGCATGCGTGTGTGCTTTAATTTCGCACATTCCTGCCCGCTAATTTGAAGAATGTGTACGTGATACATCCCAGAAAACAGAATGACAAAGCGAGGGCGTCTGAACTGAGAAAGTGAAATGGGGAGGGGGAGGGGGAGGTTGAAAGGGGGAGGGGGGGTTGAAAGGGGGGGGGGAGGGACGTAGTAGGTAGTTGGATGGGGGAGGAAAAGATTTAGAATCTGGAACGTGTGGCAGTGGTGTAGTGGGGAATTGGAAGAAGGAAGAGGGATGGAGGGAGTAGAGGATGGGAGAGAGGGAGGGAGGGAGGGAGGGAGAGAGAGAGAGAGAGGAGGGAGGAGAGATGAGAGAGAGAGAGAAGAGAGAGAGAGAGAGGAGAGAGAGAGAGAGAGAGAGAGAGAGACAGACAGGACAGACAGACAGACAGACAGACAGACAGACAGACAGACAGACAGGACAGACAGACAGACAGACAGACAGACAGACAGACAGACAGACAGAGAAGCAGGAAGAGACAGAGAGAGAGAGCAGGACAGACAGACAGACAGACAGACAGGACAGACAGAAGAGAGAGAGAGAGAGAGAGAGGAGAGAGATGAGAGGAGAGAGAGGAGAGAAGAGAGAGGAGAGGAGAGAGAGAGAGAATGTGATGATATTGATAATAATCTTTATTTCCAAGAGTTACAGACAGGTATTCATATGATTTTTTTTTCTAATCTGGCACAGGGAATATGGTATATGAAAAACGAAGATTTTTCTTTAAAGACAAAAAAGGCGTACATTACACACACACCACACACACACGCACGCACGCACGCACGCACGCACGCACGCACGCACGCACGCACGCACATGTATATATAAATTAGAGAGGAGAGAAGAGAGAGAGAGGAGAGGAGAGGAGAGGAGAGAGAGAGAGAGAGAGAATTTGTTTCAAA
>CM060348.1:12609135-12616635 GCA_030674155.1 Stramonita haemastoma
TTTTACATTCGTCAAGGAAAGCTCAGTCTCTACAGTTAACTAAGGCATCAGTGTGACACAGGCCCTTCCTAGTCATCATACAGTTTCTTGCCATCCCGGGTGGAATAAGTTTTTGACGCTCTTAGGACACCATATATCTAGTTTCTAGTCACTAAATGGGGAAGATGAAGACACACACACACACTTTCATCCCAGTCAGGCGATTCTAGTTCTCGCAATCAACAATGTACTGGGAAGAAGAAAATGGTTGGGTTTTTTGTTTTTGTCTTTTCCTTTAGACTTTCTTTCTTGTTTTCGTTTGATTTATCTCTCTGCCCTAACTCTCTCTCTCTCTCTCTCTCTCTCTCTCTCTCTCTCCTCTCCTCTCTCTCTCTCTCTCTCTCTCTCTCTCTCTCTATTTGCATCTCCGGTCCCCGAATTCCGTGCTGTCCACACTACAGGGATGACGTTTCCTTGTCGTGTGGTGCCAGACAACTGACTGGCTGGGCTGGGAGAGGAAAGGAGAGGGGGTGGAGAGGGGTAGATTGATGCAAATGCCGAGTGGTTTTATTGCAATGTTTGTTTCCTCAGGCTGAAAGTCCAACAGGTTGATGGTTTGAGCCTTTGTCGTGGAATGAAAGACGGAAGGAAAGGATAAATGGAGATGGTAAAGAAGGACGAAAAAATGGAAGAGAGGATAGAAAGTAGGAGGGAAACTGAAAGGAATAAGGGAGTAAAAAAAGGAAAGAAAGATTTAAGGAAGAAAGGGAGGAGGGAGGGAGGAGGAGAAGGAAGGAAGGAAGAAAAAAAAGGAAAGAAAGATTTTAAGGAAGAAAGGGAGGAGAGAGGGCAGAAAGGAGAGAGGAAGGAAGGAAGAAAAAAAAGGAAAGAAAGATTTTAAGGAAGAAAGGGAGGAAGGGGGAGGGGGAGGAGGGGAAGAGAGGAAGAGAAAGAAGGAAAAGAAAGATTTTTAGGAAGAAAAGGAGGAAAGGGGAGGAAAGAGGCGAGGAAGGAGAAAGGAAGGAGAGGAAGAAAAAAAGGAAAGAAAGATTGTAAGGAAGAAAGGGAGGAGGATGGGCGGACAGGAGAAGGAAGGAAGGAAGGAAATCAGGCTGGCAGGGGAGATGAGATGTACTGGGTAGAGTGCAGACTGGTGTGAAGGCTGTGTGGCCTTAATGTTGTAGGTCTTCCGTCCGTGTTCTGAAAATCCTAAAGGTTGATAATTTGCTTCTTTGCACTGGTTAAAAAAAAAAAAAAAAAAAAAAAAAGAGAGAGAGAGAGAGAGAGAGAGAGAGAGAGAGAGAGAGAGAGAGAGAGAGAGAGAGAGAGAGAATGACATTGACAGTAGTTTGTTGTGGTTCGGTTTTTATGTCCATTCACAAGGAGACAGTGGAAGGGGACTGGCACAACACTGTACGCATCTTAAACTAGGAAGAAAAAACGTTCACAACAGTACAAATAATCATCATGGCGTGGATTTCATAACATAGTTTCTACAGCTGCAACAAACGCGCAATGAAAACTGTCGTTTCTGTAATATTTTTTGTCAGCAGAGAGCAAACTCTGTTGCTGTTAAATAACCCATTCAGCAGTGAGACAGGCCAGTCATGGATCACATCATCATCATCATCATCATCATCATCATCCTTTACACCCAGTGGTGTGTAGGGCAGCGACAAAGTCTTTCCACCCTTGCCTATTCTGGGCTAAAAAAAACCAAACCAACAAAAACGTCGTGTGCAAAAGCAACTGTGACATGGAAAACTCAACTGGAAACCTTATCTTACAAGTTGTCTTTAAGATCACTAGGCAAGACAGCGAGTGAAATATATAATTTGCCCCAGGTTAGTCATAGATAACAATAGAAGACTGTGTAGAATGATGCAAGGCTGCTACTTGGGTCTCTGTGCTACTCTGTTGAAGTAGGGTGTTCCTTTCTCCACATTTGCTAGCTGAACAAGTTTTTCGTCCAGTAATGTATAATTTCTCTTCCTGTTTTAATACCAATGAACACAGGTATCATCTGCATCCAATACTCCAGTTCAATGTCATTTTGACTGACATGAATTTACAGATCAGTATCACCAGACTGACGAAGCACAACTTTTTCTGAAAGCATTGTTTCTGCTCTTATTTCTGAAACTCTTTTACAGCAACGGATCAGTCAATGGTGCTATGCAATCTTTCACAGTGCAATTGCATGGAACCCGTCTACAAACCTATCAATAGCAAGCTCGACATCTAACTCGCTTTCTGGAGGATCTACACTAACAGGCACAGTCACGTCACGCAAGTCATGCCTCAGGTTGATCTGATCGGTTAAAACAGGTTGTTTCTCTTTGTATATCCCGTGTAGCTGTGTTGTGCTCTGCCGTGAAGTCTGTACCTGTTTGCTGATAGTTTGCACGGGGCACAAACACGTCTTTGTCAGGTGGCCACCAGCCCCTTTCACTTGTTTCCTTTGATGTTTGGCCACTCTCAAATGGTCACAACGTCGCTGGCTTACTGGTTTTATTGTTGTTATTAGTTTTTATTTTGTTGGTTTGTTGTTTTTTTGGGGGGGTAGCGTGGTGGGTTAGTGGGGTGGTGATGTTATTGAACCTGTGTACGTTGGTTCAAACAGGGTCTGCTATGCTAACTGGTGTTGACATTTGTTTGTCTGGCAGTTGACGAAGAATTAAAATCAGTTTGGTCTTCATCGCCTGATATTTTCCAACTGGAGGTGGTGTGTGATCAGTCAGTAGGGCGGTCAGGGTTTCTTCACAGTGGCTGGAAGACCAGTGACTGGCATTTTGAAGAGGCAGGACGAGAATTTTAATACAGCACATAAAAGTCGTGTTCCTGCTTCGTTCCAAATCTGTTGACCAAGTGTGTGTGTGTGTGTGTGTGTGTGTGTGTGTGTGTGTGTGTGTGTGTTGCGCGTGCGTGCGTGTGCGTGCGTGTGTGTGTGTGTGCGTGCGTGCGCGTGCGTGCGTGCGTGTGCAGCGTTTGTGTGTGTGCCTGTATGTGCATGTGTGTGTGTGCACATGCATGCATGTGTGTGTGTGCGCGCGTGTGTATGTGCAGCGTTTGTGTGTGTGCCTGTATGTGCATGTGTGTGTGCGTGCATGCATGCATGTGTGTGTTTTGTGTGTGTACACGCATGCATGCAACGCATGCGTGTGTGTTCGCATGCACGTGCGTGCGTACGTGTATGGTGTGTGTTTGCATGCACAGGCGTGCCAGTACATGCGTACGTGTGTGGTGGTATGAACGGCATGACGTCGACTGAATCAAGTGAAGTAGGACAGACAAAAGGACCGTGAGTTAAAAGGTCAGCTGCAGGCGACATTTATTGTGACGTGAGGATGTCGTTGACAGGGAAGCCTAGGCCTACCTGTTTTAACTGCACACGTTCAGGAAAGACACAGCTAGGTCCGTCACATGCTGAATTGAAGTGCAGGGGGTGTCTGTCTGGCTATTTTGTGCATCATCTGGCCAATACGTTGACTTGCTCTTCCGCTTTTGGGGTTTGGTGTTGTATAGGCAGACATGCACATGCGCACGCACGCGTGAAGTGCATTACCACACATGCGCACGTGGTGAACAAATTCACGCACATGCATGAGCACACACACACGAAACCTCACAACTATAGAAATAACCCAACAGACAATACAGATACACAGAGACAACACACACACACACACACACACACAACACACACACACAAAACACACAAACTCACACACACACACAAGCATGCATTTACACCCTCCTCTCTAACGCAGACACAAACACAACATAGATGGACAGATAGACACATATACATGCATGGGCGTGCGCGGCACACACGCACACTACACACACACACACAACACACACACACACACACACACACACACACACACACACACACACACACACACACACACACACACTCCTTCAGATCTTTATAATTATTCTCTGTTCTTGCCTTCCCCCACCCCCTTCCCTCCCTCTCCACCACCTCACCTCTTTCCCCTTCCTCCCTCCCCCCCTATTCTTACTTCCCCACCCCTCTCATCTTTCTGTATTGTTTCCTTCCCGCCCCCCTCCCCTCTCCCTTCCATTACATCTGTGTTGTCCGCTCCTCCCTATGCTGAAGTATCAAAAGAAGAAATGGGTTGGTGGTAAAGGAGCACGTGCCCCTGTGAATATACTGTCTCCGTAATGGGGGCCCGTCCTGCTGTTCCCTATGTTATGTATGATAGATTCACCGTTGGACTGTGACAAGTAGACTTTTTGCACAACTTCTTCCTTGTTGTTGTTGTTGTTAATTTATATAATGAGATGATGATGATTGATTGATGATAATGATAATAATAATAATAGTTTTGTTGTTGTCGTTGTTGTTGTCCTCTTCTTGTTCTACTTGTGTTGTTGTTGTTTTTTTTCTTTTATGTTCTACTTGTTGTTGTTGTTCTTTTTCTTCTTCTTCTTCTCTTCTTCTTCTTCTTCTCTTCTTCTTCTTCTTCTTCTTCATCTTCTTTCTCCTCCTCCTTCTTCTCCTCCCCCATCCTCCTCCCCTCCTCCTCCCCCTCCTCCTCCCCCTCCTCCCTCCTCTTCTCTTCTCTTCTTCTTCTTTCTTCTTCTTCTCTTCTTCTTCTTCTTCTTCTTCTTCTTCTTCTTCTCTTTCTCCTCCTCCTTCTTTCTTCTCCTCCTCTTCCTCCCCCCTCCCCCTTCCCCCTCCTCCCCTCCTCCCCCTCCCCCTCCTCTCCCCTCCCCTCCCTCCTCTCCTCCTCCCCCTTTCTTCTTCTTCTTCTTCTTCTTCTTTCTTCTTCTCTCTTCTTCTCTTCTTTCTTTGTTCCTTCAAGTGTTCATCAAGGTGATATTTTGTGTGTAGTGCAGTTTTTGTGTACCGTGGAGGTAGCAGCATTCGACTTTAGAGATTGGAAACTTTATCAGAATCTGCATGGCTAGAACTAGGTTAATGCCTTGGTGTAGGTAGCTGCAGTTGAAAGGTGTGCCTATACGTTAGTGAGTGTGTAGGTGTCTAGTGGGAGATGTGTACTCATGGACACTGTCACAGAGCAGCATGCACGCACACTTCCAGACTTGCACACTCTCATATACTTGTATGGAATGCATACCCTACACAGCTTCTTCTCCTATTTCACATACACCAAACACACTTGGATAAATATACTGCAGCATTATGCACAATCACGCAGAATACACACATGCATGTATGCATTCGATATACTTAACACAACCACACAATCCCAACACACCACACACACACACACACACACACACATCATGCACATATCCCAACCTATCTTCGATCTAAATGTCTCCCTTGTCTTCACCCCTCCTCTCCTCTCCCCCTTCAAATCTACCCCTATCCCTTCCCTTCTCTCCCCTCTCTCATTATTCACTGCCCCCTCCATATATCTTTATTGTCCACCCTCTCCCAACTGCTACATCAAAGGAAGAAATCTTTTGATGGCGAAGGAACACGTGCCGCTGTGAATATGCTAAGTCACTTTGATGGTGGCCTGTCCCCGCTGTTCCCTGTGTTATGACAGATTGATTGGTCCACTGTGACACCTTGACTTCTCCACTGTGGCAGGTTGACTTCTTTGTAGGATTTGACTTCTTCTGTAACTCCTTGAGGAGTCGTTGGAGCGCTGTGACACTGACATTTTTCAAAGTAGTGTGTTTTAACACTGTTTTTCATTAAAGACTGTGGCTGGTGGGGTAGATGACATGAACTGGCATGTTGTATTATAAAGTAGTCGTTTTTGTCGAAAGTGGACAGGTTTAAGGAAGATAAGAACTCTCCTGTGTCTGGAAACTTCCCTGTAGAAACCCCTACCCCAACACCTTCTTTCCTTCACCAGGTGGGCTGTCAATGCACAGACTTCAAATCACAAGACAAACGATTTTCCAAATATGACAGTTCCTATTGTCTTTGTGTCTGTATGAATCGGTAAAACAGCAGATTTTTTCCGGCAAAGCTAGAGAGTACTTTTATTTAATTTTATGTTTGACTGATGGGATGCTCAGTGGTCAGAGCACTTGCTTTCCCCCAGCCAGGGTCAAGCAGCATCAAGCGTGGTTACAATTGGATGGGTGACTGTTTGCACCCCTTGGCTTTAGTTCAGTCTTCCAGTTTCACCCAGCTGTAAATGGGTACCTGCCCTCTTGAGGGTCAGGGAAGGTAAAAGCAGCAAGGGATAGGAGGTGGGTGTCAACTCTCAATATGCTGGCCCTAGAGAAGCTGAGGTTCTGATGCCTCACTCCCCTATGACACATAGGTTACATGACACCTTCTACCTTTTACCTTACTTTACCTAGTCTCGACTGAGTTTTTAATTGCCATTTGGTGGGGTGGGGTTGTCATGTTTTCCTGGATGTTGATAGAAAACAGTGTGCTAAAGATGTGAAAAAATTTCAAGTTCTTTTTGACCATGTTTATGCATTTGAATGCTTAATCCAATTAGAGAGAAGGAATGATTAATGGCCCCACATGTGAGAAGTTATTTTTCCAAAACTGTACAGTTATATGCTGGGTGATGGAGTAATTTGTGCTGGTGCAGTGTGCACAGTTTGCATGCATACATGCGCATATTTGTATAGCCACTTATACGATATGTCGTAGTGTGTGTCCAACACATACATGGATAGTCAGCCACACATGCACAGACAGAACCTCCACACACCCCCCCTCACACACATACACAGGCACAACCAATACTGTCTCTCCTCCCTCTATATCTCTATCATTTTCTCTCTACCCTCTGTCTCCATCTTTTGTTGTTGTCCTTCTATATGCACTGCGCTGCGTGCATGCACACAACACCATCCCCCCCAACACACACACCACACACACACCACACACACACACACACACACACACACACTGTTACCCCCCCTCTACCCCGATCCCCAACTCTCTTGTCAATGTCTGTCTCCCTCCTAACCCCCCCCCCCCCTCCCTTCTCCTCCCTCCTCCATCTTCCATTTTCCCTCCACTCTCGCTTTTGTACATCCCCGCCCCTCAGTTTTCTATATTGTCCCTCCTTCCCCCCCCCCCCCCCCCCTCCATTAATATCTGTACTGTCGCTCCTCCCTATGCTGCAGTATCAAAAGAAGAAATGGGTTGGTGGTAAAGGAGCACGTGCCCCTGTGAATATACTCTGTCTCCGTAATGGGGGCCCGTCCTGCTGTTCCCATGTTATGATAGATTATGGGATTTTTAGGTGTTTTTCCCCAGTTCCGTGGCTAAAGTTCCCGACGTTCACCCATGGTGAGATTTTGCATATTTGACCATTTTCCCCCCACTGTGAAAGTAGTCACATTCCGACTTCGGAGATATATCTGGGAATATTCATGTTTCCCTAACCCACCAAACACTGATATGAATTATGGGATCTTTAACGTGCATATTTAATCTTTGAATGAGCACGGAAGCAATTTTAAGGCTCTGGACAGGTCTGTTCTTGAAGTTGGCCTGAAGATCATAAAAATTTTACCAGTTTCAAACCAATGTCTTGA
>CM060348.1:12644843-12647343 GCA_030674155.1 Stramonita haemastoma
TTCTACCTACCTTTTTTTTTTTTAATAATGATACAAATAACTGATGCGACAAGAAAAACACTTTTATATCACATGCTTCTTTTTTCTATTTCTTTTTATTTTAAGGATCCAAAAACTCAACGGGGACCTTTGGGAATGCTTTCTTTTCTGAAATGGGTTAATAATAGACTTCCCCCAACCGCATTCAGCTTGTTCAAGGCAGTCTTTAGAAGATTCGGAAAGTTTTGGGGGGGGGGGGGGGGGGGGGGGGAAGGGGTAGGAAAAAAGTAAGTCACTTTTAAACAATTTGTATAAACTCCCAATATCGTGACATTTTCCTGTGGTGGTTTGCTATTCTTAAATCCGGCATTAACAAGGTATAAGCGTCCCCCTTCATGTTTGCACTTGTTGGAACATAGGTGAGTGTTTGGGACAACAAAAAGGGGGATAAAAGGAGTAAAAGAAGTGGAAGAAGAAAGGGAAGACAGAGGGGGGAAGAGAAAGAGACAGCAGACAAAACAACAAAAGAAAGAGAGACAGGAGAGACCGAGGAGGAGGAGACAAGAAAGAGAGCCCAAGGACCGAACAAATTTTAATCTAGGGGTTTCCCCAAAACCTATATACAAAATAAACACAGCCGGCCCCCCCCAAAAAAAACAAAAACAAAAAAACCCTATGAAAAAATAAAAGGAACATATTAATGCAAAGAACAAAAGAAAAGACACATCAACAACAACAAAAAAAACACTATGAAAAATAAAAGGAACACAATGCAAAGAAACAAAAAGCTGAAAGAAAAGAAAAGTGAATGACCCCAAGGCATAATGCGATTTTTTCCTATGCTGTGACTCTGTCATTTCTTTTTTTCTTCTTTTTTTCCTCGTGTGATTTTTGTGTGTTGTTGTGGGGGTTTGGTGTGTGTTGTGTGGTGTGTGTGTGTTGTTGTGTTTTTTTTTTTCGTTATAATGAATAAGCATTATGTGCGTTTTTAAAAAATTTTTAAATTTTTTTAACCCCGTCCTAGAGAGAAGAGAAAGAGAAGAGAGAAGGGGAAGGAGAGGGGAGAAGAGAGAGAGAGAGGAAGAGAGATTTGTTCTTTATTCTGTCTTCTTTCGGGAACCTTGTCTACGTGTCTGTCTGTCTCCCCCTCTCTCTCTATCTCTTCGTCTCTCTCTATCTCTTCTCTCTCTCTCTCTCTCTCTCTCCCTCCTCCCCCCCCTCCCTCCCCCTTTCCCTTCCCCCTCCCCCCTCTCTATCCCCCTGCCCCCCCCCCCTCCTCCATTCCCTCCCCCCTCCCCGGAAACAAAAACCACCAGGAGGAGGGGATTTTGATGAGACAAACTAATTGACCACCAACCCTCCACCCCGAAGGGATTATCGGGGTGGATTTGGGGATTTCTTCCCCAACAGAGTGAGTGTGTGTGGGGCGATGTGTGTGGACTGCTCTCTCTCTGTCTGTCTGTCTCTCTGTCTGTCTCTCTGTCTCTGTCTCTCTGTGTCTCTCTGTCTCTGTCTCTCTCTTTCTCGCTCTCTCTCTCTTCTCTCTCTCTCTCTCTCTCTCTCTTCTCTCTCTCTCTCTCTCTCTCTCTCTCTCTCTCTCTCTCTCTCTCTTTCTGTCTGTCTCTCTCTGTCTCTCTGTCTCTGTCTCTGTCTCTCTCTGTCTCTCTCTGTCTCTCTCTGTCTCTCTCTGTCTGTCTCTCTCTCTCTCTCTCTCTCTCTCTCTTCTCTCTCTCTCTCTCTCTCTCTCTCTCTCTCTCTCTCTCTCTCTCTCTCTCTTTGTGTCTGCTTGTGCTCTGCTCTGCAGACCCCGGGCTAAAGGAGATTCCGCCCAAGAGAACTAATTGACAACAGCCCCCCCCATGCCTCTTTTAGGGTTTTGTTTGTTAAGGTGTGTGTGTGTTGTGTGTGTGTGTTGTCTGTGGTGTGTTGTGTGTGTGTGTTGTGGTGTGTGTTGTGTGTGGTGTGTGTGTGTGTTGTGTTGTGTTGTTGTGTTGTGTGTGTGTTGTTGTGTTGTGTGTGTTGTGTTGTGTTGTGTGTGTGTTGTGTGTGTGTTGTGTGTGTGTGTGTGTGTGTTGGTGTGTTTGTGTTTGTGTGTGTGGTGTGGTTTTGTGTGTGTGTTGTGTGTGGTGTGTGTGTGTGTGTTGGTGTGTGTGTGTTGTGTTGTTGTGTTTGGTGTGTGTTGTTTTTGTTGTTTGTGTTGGTTGTTGTTGTGTGTGTGTGTGTGTGTGTGTGTGTGTGTGGGAGCGAGAGAGAGAGAGAGAGAGCTCTGACTCGCGTGTTTGCTATATCCTCTCTCTCTCTCTCTCTCTCTCTCTCTCTCTCTCTCTCTCTCTCTCTCTCTCTCTCTCTCCTCTCTCCTCTCTCTCTCTCTCCCTCCTCCCCCCTCTCTCTTTCCCCCCCTCTCTCTCCCCCCCATCTCTCTCTCTCTCCCCCCCATTCTCTCTCTCTCTCCCCCCCATCTCTCTCTCTGTCTCTCTGGTCAGCTCAGTTCAGCTGAGGTCCACCATTGAAAGATAACTAC
>CM060348.1:12654843-12660878 GCA_030674155.1 Stramonita haemastoma
CCCAGCGCATCCAGCTTCGGCGTGGGAGAGGATTGTTATCTTTTAAGTCTCTGGAGAAAAAAAAAAGGCCGAAGAATAGACAAGAAGGCGGTGACAGGAAGAAAAGGAACAAGGCAGAAACAAAGAGAGAGATAGAAAAGAGGGAGTTTCTGTTACAGACCTTCCTGAAGGAGGGGATACTATTTACACTGACAGACGTCCCTGGCATCTCCGCGGGGTAATACATTTTTCACTACAGTACAATCTTGTAGGTAACGCCCCTGCCTGGAAAGTGAAAAGTCCGGGTTAGAAGTGTGTGGTGGTTCGATCCTAGTATTTGTGCCCGAAACCTTTTTCCTCCCTTTACTAGACTGTAACGGATTGTCAGGGTGCTAGTTGTTTTTTTTTTTGATGATACGATAAACCGAGGTCCCGTGTGTAACACGCATTCAGTGCACACAAAAGAACCCACAGCAACAAGAGAGTTGTTCTTGGCAAAATGCGGTAGAAAAAGAGCCACTCTTATAGGAAAAATACAGTTGAAGACAAGATCAAAACAAAAAATGCTGCGGAGAGCAGCCCGAATTTCATGCAGATAAAGTCTGCCGTGACTGATAGGGATTATAATAGTAAATACAATATAATTGTATTCATTTATTGTATTGTGCTTGTGATGTATCTATCGTGCCAGGTTGTGGTGTACTATATGGTATAGTACACATTGGATTGTATAGGCATGGTATAATATTGTATAATTATCATGTAGACCACATTCAGTGAGGACAGATTTCTGTGCTACCTGATATTGGGGCTGCTCTCTCTCTCATCTCTCATCTCTCTCTCTCTCTCTCTCTCTTCTCTTCTCTCTCTCTCTCTCTCTCTCTCTCTCTCTCTCTCTCTTCTCTCTCTCTCTCTCTCTCTCTCCCCCCCCCTCTCTCTCTCTCTCTGGGAGGGAGGAATTCAGAAAAAGAAAGAAAATAAAATAAAAAAGAAGTATTGGAACAGCGGTATAATAAAAGGTGAGAGTAGCGGCAGGCAGGCAGGCAGGGAGGTGGGAGGAGGAGGAGGGGTGGCCTAGGCAAAAGAGGGTTTAATCCCCGGTCCCCCCCCCCGGAGGTAGTGGTCAGTTAGGAGAGGCACTTGAGGCAGGGTGGGTGACCAGTGTAAGCTGTTGGCAGAGTGCTGTTTTTATTGTCGTCTGCCACTGACACCCGCATAGAGAGGAAACAAAGGGGGGAGGAGAGAGAGAGAGAGAGAGGGGGGGAGAGAGGGGGAAAGGGAGAGAGAGAGAGAGGGGGGGGGAGAGAGAAGATAGAGAGAGAGGAGAGAGAGGAGAGAGAAAGAGAGAGAGAGAAGAGAGAGAGAGACAGAGACAGAGAGAGAGAGAAAGAGAGAGAGAGAGACAGAAAGAGAGAGAGAGGGGGAGAGGAGAGAGGAGGAGAGAGACAGAGAGAGAGAGGGAGAGAGGGAGAGAAGAGAGAGAGAGAGAGAGAAGAGAGAAGAGAGAGAAGAGAGAGAGAGAGCTTTGAACTGAAGCTCTGAAATTGTTTCATAATGCACGTCTCCCTTTGGCCACTATACATGTCACAGAGAGGGGGGGAGGGAGGACGGACGAGGGAGGGAAGGAAGGGGGAGGGAGGGAGAGAAAGGGGGAGAGAGAGAGAGAGAGAGGAGAGAGGAGAGAGAGAGAGAGAGAGAGAGAGAGAGAGAGTTTGGAAACTTTTTATGAAGGGAAAAGAATAAGCACACATGATGGCATTTTTACAACCAGCCCTCAGTCATCTCATATCCTCTTCTTTTCTCTCATTAATTTCCCCACATCCGTTCAGGAGAGAGGAGAGGAAGAGGAGAGAGAGAGAGGAGAGAGGAGGAGAGAAGGGAGAGACGAGGACAGACAGACAGACAGACAGAAGAGAGAGAGAGAGAGGAGAGAGAGAGAGGAGAGAGAGAGAGGGAGAGAGAGAGAGAGAGGAGGGTTCTTTTTCTCGAGGATAATAGAATAAGCACTCGCCTTGTTATTTTGGGGAGGGGGGGGGGGGTGTTTGTTTTTCATCCATTCCCCGAGTGCATGAGGTTTTTGTATTTTTTCGTCCGTTCCCACCAGACTTGAGGCTTTGAAACACCATACCATTTTTACGATACTGTACCAATATCCCCATAAACTCTCTTTACTCTCCCATAGTCTCCCTCTACTTTTCCTGTACAATTTTCGTGTTTTTAAAAAAAACAAACGCATGCATACTGGTGTTGTGTTTAGATACCACCCCGTAGATGGAATGTGGTTACCTTAATGGTGGGAAAAACGGTCGCACACACAAAAATCTCGCCATGGGTCAACCTCAAGAGTTTTAACCGAGAAACGTATTAAAAAAAAATGTTTAAAAGATTTCAACAATAGAAAAGCCAAACTCGGATGAGACAGACTTATTAGGGAATTCGACTCTTGATCTTTCCCCGTGGGGATAGCGGAGGTGAGGTTGATTGGCGGGGGGGGGGGGGGGGGGGGGGGTGCAGTCAGTATAAATAACATCCGCACCTTCTGGAAATTTCTGAGCCAGGAATTCCCCCTTTTCTATCCCTCTCTTTGTTTCTGCCTTGATCCTTAATTCTTCCTGTCTTCTCCTTCTTGTTTTATTTTCTGGCCTTCTTGGTCCATTCTCCTGCCTTTTTTTTTTCCCCAAGAAAGACTTTAAAAGATAACATTCTCTCTCTCCATGCCGAAGTCGGATGGATGCACTGGGTCTGACTTGTCAGGTGCTTAACGGCAGTGCGACCTTTTTTCCCTATATGACAGGCAACAATAGTTGCTGTCTGAGCGTTCGATGAATGAGAAGAAGAAGAAGCTTCATCCAAAACGGGCCTGGAATGAAGTGATGAAATATTTCCCTGTCGGTCCACACAGGATCAGGGATTGCTTTTCCACAGATTAAATCTCACACAAAGTTTTATGCATGGGAATAGGAATGCTTGGTTGGTTGGTTGGTGTTTAGTTTAACGTCCTTCCCCAGCTAAAACGTGATCTAATCAGAAGAAAGACTCTGTGTGTGTGTGTGTGTGTGTGTGTGTGTGTGTGTGTGTGTGTGTGTGTGTGTGTGTGTGTGTGTGTGTGTGTGTGTGTGTGTGTGTGTGTGCTCGCGCCGCACTCACGCGCGCGCTTGTTTACAATACGAATTCGAGCAAATACAGCGTTGAACGGAGTGTTGTCAGCGAATCGCTTCCAACTTTCCAATTGTGACCATCTCTGTTTTTTGGTCGACTTTTCTTTTCTCCCTAAAACTCCATGGGGAGTCCTTTCGACATTTGCACTGATTTTTTTCGGACAGTGTCTCTTGCGCAAAGTTCAGTCCAACCCAATCTTGTTGTTTATAGCCCCGCCAACCACAAAAGCCATCGGGGGGGTGTCACTGCGTGACATTTTTAAATCTTGTGAAGAAAGTTGTGGAGGAAAACATTTTTTTAATTAATCTCAGATAAAAACTGTGCAACTCTATACAGGTTAAAACTGGGTATAAAACCAGCCCTACTGTCCTTCCTTGTATCAGCACCCGGCCTGGTCAACCATTAGGGTCAGCCCAGGACGGTCACTGCGTTGTGGGAAGAAACCACATAAACGGCACATGAAAGGAGATAACCCCAAAACCAGTTTTCTGAAAGCCAGCTTTGGTCTTGGTGACCAACTTTGACACCTTTGCTCATATCAGACGGGAAAATGCCTGGTTCACTGAGAGTGTTTACATGTTGCACAAACTGAACTTAGCCGCCGCTGTTAGTCTAGTGGTTAGGGCGTTGGACTCGTAATCTAAAGGTTGCGGGTTCGATCCAGCTTTCGGCTATGGCGTTGTGCCATGGAAAGGCACTTTACGGCTATTTTCTCACCCCACCAGTGTAAAGGTGTGGGTCAACTTGTGTTGGGGGTTAACCTGCGATAGATGGCGTCTATCAGGGGGGGGTCTATGACTCTCTGTCGCTTAACCCACAGAAACGGGATAAGCACCGGCCTGATGAGCCTTAGGCTCGGGACAGACTTTAGCAAACTGAACTTGAAGGTTCCTTCCCTCCCCAGGTACCGCGACCCACTGAGTGGTGGCTTGAAGAACAATTATTTATTTATTTATTTATTTATCTATTCTTTTATATCGAGGATAATGGAATAAGCACTCATGTGCTTTTTTTTTTTTTACATCCAGTCCCGTGTGTATGCAGTTTTGTAAAGTTTTGTCGGGATGTTCAGGATATTAGGCACAAGCATTTTACCGCAGACTCCTAAAGATCTCTTTCGGGATGTTCCGCGGACACCCTTTTTAACTTCCTGAGAGAATCCGGCTTTTTTCGTCTGATATGAGCGAAGTGGTATGGTTGGTCTCTAAGGACAAGGTTGTTTTAAGGAACCCGGTTTTGGTTTTATCTCGTTTTAAGTGTGATCGATGTGGGTTTTCCCACGACGCGGGGGCCGTCCTGGGCTGACCCTTATGGTCGACCGGGACGTCGATACAGGCAAGGACGGTTGAGTTGGATTTATACCTCGTTTTAAACTGTACTAGTCGCACACTTTTATACGAGTTTTAAAATGTGACGAGGCGATAGCCCGTGATATGGCCTATTTTGTCGGCGGGGCTATAAGCACTTATATGGATTGGATTGGAATTGTGTGTGTATGCAGTTTTGTAAATCTTGTCATCTGTTCCCACCGGCACACGATGGCCACTCTTACGAAAAGCGGAACAGGATTTAACGTGTGCGCAAGATGTTCTGCGTGCGTTCGCACACGGGGCTCGGTTTATAGTCTCATCCGAAGGACTTTTGGGGAGAGGTGGAGTCGGCACTGATGTTAACTCCAGGGGAAAACCCTCCAACGGGATGAACTGGGTCGTCAAATTGCGAGCGCAATGTTCTGACACTAAACTATCTTCTGCTGTGGTTTTCTTTATCCTCGGCTAGGGCTCGGAGATTCACCAAGGGTGAGAGTTTTGCGTATGCGACCATTTTCCTCCTTAACCATTGTAGGTAGCCGCATTCCGTACTTTCGGAATGGTGTTAAACATGACATTTTTTGTGCATGTGTATTTGAAATTTCATCATCCGTTCATACCAGCACGAAATGTCCTGCTCTTCAAAAGGCGGAACGGGTTTTTAACGTACACGCAAATGTTCTGAGTGCATTCGCTACACAGGGCCTGGGTTTTTAGTCTCATCCGAAGGACTATGACATTCAGTTCAATTTTCTTGTCAAACTGGGATGAAAGGGCAAGGCTGGAATTGAAACCAGAACCCTGCGTGTGTGTAGATATATATACACAAATAAATTAACGCAGTGGCAGCTGTACACTTGAAGCTGACTGGGAGATCAGAAAAATCCCCACCCTCAATTCACCAGACACCACTGTCGAGATTGGAACCCACAACTTCATGGATCCACAGGGGCTGGAGTCAAACAGTCTTAACCACTCAGTTTTAGCGTTGGTCCGTTGGTTTGGTCGACACATACCTCTAGTTTGTTTTGTTTTGTTTTTTCCCCAGGCTTTTGTAACATTTATTTTCGTAACATTTTCATGGGTCCCTTAGTGTATTTATAAACATGCTCTATGCTTGTGTGTGTTTTATTTATTTATTTATTCTTTTATATCGAGGATAACAGAATAAGCAATCATGTGCTTCTTTTCATCCGGTCCCCGTGGGTATGCAAATATGTAAATATTGTCATCTGTTCCCACCGGCACACGATGGCCTACTCTTACGAAAAGCGGAACAGGATTTAACGTGTGCGCAAGATGTTCTGCGTGCGATCGCACACGGGGCCTCGGTTTAAAGTCTCATCCGAAGGACTTTTGGGGAGAGTGGAGTCAGAACTGATGTTAACTCCAGGAGAAAATTTCCTCGACCGGACTCGAACCCGGGTCGTTGTGTGTGTGTGTGTGTGTGTGTGTGTGTGTGTGTGTGTGTGTGTGTGTGTGTGTGTGTGTGTGTGTGTGTGTGTGTGTGTGTGTGTGTTGCGCGCGCGCGTTGAATTGAAAAAAATTATGTGTGTGTGTGTGCGTGCGCGCGCGCGCGTGTGTGTA
>CM060348.1:12660978-12678478 GCA_030674155.1 Stramonita haemastoma
GGGGTTTCGCAGTGTGTAGCCGCCGCTGTAGTCTAGTGGTTAGGGCGCTGGACTCGTAATCTAAAGGTTGCGGGTTCGATCCCAGCTTTCGGCTATGGCGTTGTGCCCTTGGAAAAGGCACTTTACGGCTATTTTCTCACCCCACCCAGGTGTAAAAGGGGTACCAACCTCGTGTTGGGGGTTAACCCTGCGATAGACTGGCGTCCTATCCAGGGGGGAGTCTATGACTCTCAGTCGCTTAACGCCACAGAAACTGGGAAAAACACCGGCTTGATGAGCCTTAGGCTCGGGACAGACTTTAACTTAACTTTCGCAGTGTGTCGTGGCCAAGTTAGATTTGGTGACCAGCCGCCATGGTGCGGTTGCTAGCACCGTCCGTGGGTAACGGAATCACATCAGTCACAGGGATTTTTTTTTTTCGTACGCTGGCCGGCTCCTACCCAGAGTTTGATATGGGCTCATTGGGAAGACTGAGACCACACAGTCGAGTTTCATCCAATTTGCGCTCTCTCTCTCTCTCTCTCCTCTCTCTTTTCTCTCTCTCTCTCTCTCTCTCTCCTCTCTCTCTCTCTCTCTCTCCTCTCTCTCTCTCTTTCTCTCTCTTCTCTCTCTCTCTCTCTCTCTCTCTCTCTCTCTCTCTCTCTCTCTCTCTCTCTCTCTCTCTCTCTCTCTCTAACCCCGTAAAATTGTTTATATGGGTTAAAAGAATAGAAATAGGAAATACGTCACAACTTGAATTCTTTTTCTTTTAAAAAAAATTATTCTAGATTAAAAAAACAACAAACAACCACCTCATTTTGACATGTTGATAACTATATGGATTGCACAAGAAACCTTTGATCAGTGAGCTGTAAAATCCCCCCCTTTTTGTCCTTCAAGAGATAACAGAACAAGAAACAGGACAGCTGAAATACAGTGCTAGGCAGGGAGGGAGGGAGGGAGGGAGAGAGAGAGAGAGAAGAGAGAGAGAGAGAGAGAGAGAGAGAGAGAGAGAGAGAGAGAGAGAGAGAGATGCAAGTACAAATATGAAATTTTATCTACCAAGGGTTTGAGGATTGAAAGTACAATGACTTTTTTTTTCCCATCCAGCCCTAAAGAGAGAGAGAAAAAAAGAGACAGACAGACAGACAGACAGACAGGCAGGCAGGCAGGCAGGCAGGCAGGCAGGCAGGCAGGCAGGCAGGCAGGCAGACAGAAAGACAAGCAGAGACAGACGAAGAGAAACTTGCTGATTCCAGCAACAAAAAAATGGATCGCAGAAAAGTGCAACACTGCAAACTGTGTGGAGAAAAACCCCAACAGATAAGGAGAGAAGCGTCACGACCAGAACGATCAATGCAAACTCAAGTGACAACGCCTATGGTTTTGATCGCTCTCTCAGTCTCCTTCGCTTGTCTGTCTGTCTGTCTGTCTGTCTGTGTGCATGTCGGTCTGTCTGTCTGTCTGTCTGTCTGTGTGCATGTCGGTCTGTCTCTCTGTCTGTCTGTCTGTCTGTCTGTCTGTCTGTCTCTCTCTCTCTCTCTCTCTCTCTCTCTCTCTCTCTCTCTCTCTCTCTCTCTCTCTCTCTCTCTCTCTCTCTCTCTCTCTCTCTCTCTCTCCCCCTCTCTCTGATTGTATGTGTGTCAGTGTGTCTGTATGTCTGTCTGTCTCTGTTTCTCTGTGTAACTGGATCAGGGGTCGGTCTAATGGGATCGATTAGGAGTATAAACATCAGATACATATGTCTGATTGTCTTCGTATTTTTTGGTGACTGTTCTGTATCTGTTTCGTAGCTGAAGTCGGTGTATGTATGTCATTAGTCTGACTGTATGTCTGTCTGCCGGCGTGTCTTCATCTTTTTTGCTGAGTGTGTCTGTATCTGTCTGTCTCTCGTCCTCCTCATCTCTGCTTTTGTGTGTGTGTGTGTGTGTGTGTGTGTGTGTGTGTGTGTGTGTGTGTGTGTGTGTGTGTGTGTGTGTGTGTGTGTGTAGTAATAGTAGTAGTAGTAGTAGTAGTAGTAGCAGTAGTAGCAGTAGTAGTAGTAGAAGTAGTATAGTAGTAGTAGTAGTAGTAGTAGTAGTAGTAGTGGTAGTAGTAGTAATAGTGGTAGTAGTAGTAGTGGTAGTAGTAGTAGTAGTAGTAGTAGTAGTAGTAGTAGCAGTCGTCGTCGTCGTCGTCGTCGTCGTAGAAGACAGACAGACAGGCAGACAGACAGACTTGTCAAAGCAGCACTGCCCCATACAGCACATAATCACCGTGTTTGCAACATGGATTCTTCCCCCAAAAGGGTTGAAATCTGGGCATGCCTGTCCTCTAGAGGTGACGCTCGGAAACCGAATAACGTTGCAGGCATTTGGGCCAACACGCTGAATCCCCATCGCGCAAAATAGAAACCCTGGAAAATACGTCACACAATAATGGAAACTTGAACCGGTTAGTCCACATATTTGAAGCGCCTTTTTTTTTTTTTTTTTTTTAATCGTTCCTCGACTAGAGAGAGCTCTGAGGTTCGTTCACCAATGGTGAGATTTTTTGCGTATGCGACTGTCCCCCACTCCCCCCCCCCCCCCCCCAACCATTTAAGTAGCCGCATTCCAACTTCGGGGATGGTGTCTAAACACGACACTTGTGTGCATGCTTTTTTAAAAAATGTTATCTGTTCCTGCTGGCATGAAATGGCCTACTCTTTCGAAAGGCGGGACGGGTTTTAACGGTTGTGCAAGATGTTTTGCGTGTATTTTAACTCAGGGCCTCGGTTTTGACATTCACTTCAATTTTTTCGTCAAACTGGGGAGAAAGGGCAAGGCTAGGAATCGAACCCAGATCCTCACCTCACGGTTTGCTTGTTAGGGAAGTGAACGTCTTAACCGTCCTGCCACCTTCCATCTTGAAGTGACTTGACTTCTCCCTCCCCCCATGGGGATACCAGGGGCCTATCACGGTTGGTGATATCACCAGAGACTGTATAAGCTGGATGTGTTTCGATGTGTGTACAGCATGTACTGCGTGCGTTTGCTTGCACATTGGACCTTTGCATGATAGTCTCATCTTTTCCTCTTTTTTTTTCGTTCCTAAGCTAGAGCTCCTATGTTCACCAATGGTGAGATTTTGCCTATGTGACCGTTTTTGCCCACCGTGAAGGTAGCCGCGTTTCGACTTCGGGGATGTATGCGGGGATGTTCGTGTTTCCCGTAATTCACAGCTGTCAGTTTCCCCCACTTTCAGCTCCTTTCAGATGCTAATTATTCCATCCCATCCCAGCCCAGATGGGGGCCAGCTGGTGCTAATTATAGCAGGAACTGACTGACCACACTTGGACAAGGTAAAAGGAAAGGGTGTGCTAAGTAGGCCCTACAGCACTCTTGACTGAGTGATGTTGGATTTGTGTGCTGTGGTGACTCTCTAGCTCTGAACGCTGACATGTATGATGGGATCTTCAACGTTCATGTTTGATCTTCTGCACGAAGGGAATGAAGTCACTGGCAGGTCTGCACTTGAAGTTGACTTGGGAGATCGTGAAAATCCCCACCATTAATTCACCATACGCCGCCGAGATTCAAACCCACGACTTCATGGACCCAAGGGATTGAAGTCAAACGGTCTCAACCACTCGGTTTTGGCGTCCATCCTAGTGTTTTCTGAAGGACTTCAGATGAGGTGAAGTCAGTACCAATGTTAGGTTAATAATGGGGAAAATGACCTCAAACGAACACCGTAGTGGAGACTCGAACCCTGGTCTCTCAGTTACCGTGGGATCACGAATATGACGCTTTAACCACCTGTCCACTCTGCCCCTGTCCATGGCCTGATATGACCATATCATCTTGTACCGCTGCTTGATTTCTCAAACCTCTTGAGTGTTGTAAACAAGCTGTTAAGAGGAACGATTGCATCCCCAGAAACTCAGACATGCACCCCCGTTTGTACTGATAACACAGAGGGGGAAAAAAACCTTGGAAAGACAAGTGCAGTAGCTGTACCAGTAGCAGTAGTTGTGGCGGTAGTAGAAGTTGTTGTAGAAGTGTTAGTAGTAGTATCAGTAGTAGCAGCAGTACCAGTTGTAGTAGTAGTGTTGATGGTTGTAGTAGTAGTAGCAGCAGCAGCAGCAGCATGCGTATGCGACCGCCCCCCAAAACTACCATTTAGGTAGCCGTATTACGACTTCGAGGATGATGGTTTAACACAGTACTTGCATGCATGCGTTTTTGGTTGTTGGTTTTTTGGTTGTTGTTGTTTTCAGAATGTTCTCATCCGTTTCTACCGACTCAAAATGGCCTACTTTTTCTGAAGGTGGAACAGGTTTTTAACATGCGCGCAATATGTTCTGCGTGCATTCGCACTGGGGGCCTCGGTTTTTTTTTAGTGTCATTCGGAGTGCTTTAACATTCAGTTCGATTTTTCTCGTCAAACTGGGAAGAAAGGGCAAGGCTGGGAATGGAACCGAGGACCTGGCGGTTTACTTGTCAGGCAGGTGAACGTCTTACCCGTCCTGCCACCTTCCTTATTTGTCGGTGATTCGTGGAAGTGAAACACCAAGTCCTGCATTAAAATGCTACTTAAAGTGGTTTGTGGACATTGCCTTCATGTATGCCAACATCGCAGTATATATATAAAGCTTTCTTTCTCTGTTGAAAGAGAAAACAGACACATACATGCACGGGGACACACATGCACGCACGCACGCGCGCGCGCGCGCACACACACACACACACACACACCACACACACACACAACACACCACACCACACCACACCACAACACAACACAACACAACACAACACAACACAACACAACACAACACAACACAACACAACACAACACGCACGCACGCACGCACGCACACACATTGTACACAAACAGTGAACACACACAACAACGTGCTTGCGCGTGCACGCCCACACAATTTGTGATGTTATAATACACAGTGTTAGTATACTCCGTCGAAATGTCCACTTCAGTACACGCGCGCGCGCGCACACACACGCGCACGCACGCACGCACGCACACACGCACGCACGCACGCACGCACACACACACACACACACACACACACAACATACATACATACATACATACATACATACATACATACATACATACATACATACACGCACTCACAATCTGCTATGATACAAGCAACTCTCCATGGAAACGTCCACTTCAAAAGCTGTATACCGGAGTCCCGAGAGAGAGAGAGAGAGAGAGAGAGAGAGAGAGAGAGAGAGAGAGAGAGAGAGAGAGAGAGAGAAGAGAGAGAGAGCAAGCATTCCATCAAGCTTGTACTACTAATTTCCCCAACCTCTGGAGTGGTGTAAACAAGCTGTTAAGAGGAATGATTGCACCCCCAAGAGACCCAGACATGCACACACACATACATACATACACTCTGCTGCTGCTGATAACACCGGCAAAACAGAACAGTCAACCACTGCCGTCTGAGTACGTGGCCTTGTGGAAAGCATTTAGAGATTAAACAGTGTTTGGTCAGCGGTTCTGTATGTTTAAATGAAATGGTATGTATATATATGCCTTTATCAATGTAAGTTTAAGGAACGGGATTAGCAATTGCTTCTTGGTGTGTATTTTTCCTTACATTTCTTGTCTACCTAAATTTCGTATTGTTGAGTGGTTTTTTCCCCTCTTTTCTCGTGTAGTTGTAGTTGCATGTATGGAAACGTGACTTCATGTATACATGTGTGAATGTAAAAGTCACTTTGTCTGCATAAGCAGCAGTGTAGATTTACCATAGGGTTGGGTTTAAAAGAAGCTGTAGCTTGATTGATGCCTTTTCTGCGTAAAAAAGGTAAAGGTGTCCCATAACCTGTGTGGTCGTAGGGGAGCCAGGCATCAGAGACCTCAGCTTCTCTAGGGGCCAGCATATTGAGGGCGGCGCCCATCTCCTCACCCTTGCTGCTTTACCTTCCCTGACCCTAAACAGGGCAGATACCCATTTACAGCTGGGGGAACTGTACTGTAGCCAAGGCGTGCAAACGGTCACCCATCCAATTGGCAACTACGCTCGACGCTGCGTAACCTTGGCTGGGGGAAAGCGAGCGCTCAGACCACTGGGCTATCCCGTCCCCTATGTCCTGCGTAGTACAAGAAAAAATATTTTTCGTGCTAAGTAATTGCTTCAAAATTTATGACCACACAAACTAGTAAATTGACCCTTCCTGATCACATTTTTTGTGTTTTTTTTAAAGAAAAGTTTTGTATGGGGGGATTTGATGTAATAATACTTTTTGTGTCTGCATAAGAACTACTGTATGTCCAATTAACGCATGCGTCTATGAGTATAAGTTGCCGTATCGTTGTCTGTTGCTGATGTGTGTGTATTAAAGAAACAATGTTTAAACCAATCAGTGGTAAGGTGTGGTGGGTTCAATCCCTCTTTCGAATCCGAACCCCTACCCCCACCCCTAAATCTACTAACTCTGAAATGGAGGGTCAGTCTCGATGCTACAAAAACAGTTGTTATAATCAGGGTGAAGCCAAGGAAAGAGGAGTAGATCACACAATGGTAAAGAATGGAGGAAAATGTATCTAAAAGCCCAGCTTGAAACGCTGTCTGTAAACAACATCAACAAAGTGTATGCATTTAGTTTGATCATTATTTGAATGATGACTCGCGGATATACTTGTGAATGTGGAGAAAAGAGAGAGAGAGAGAGAGAGAGAGAGAGGGAGGGGGGGGGGGGGGGGGGGGAGAGAGAGGAGAGAGAGAGAGGAGAGAGAGAGAGAGAGAGAGAGAGAGAGAGAGAGAGAGAGAGAATGCGCGTGCATGTTCTTCGACCTCCAAGGAATAGAAAGAAACAGAAAAAAAAGAAGCAGACAGAAAAGAAAACCCAAAGAGAAACAGAATTAAACAGAGATAGGCTGCCAAGAGGTGCCGAGAGAATCAACCCCTTGCCCCTCACCTAGAAAGAAAACCTCCCCCAAACGCCTAACCCATCTCGAATAAAGAATAAATTAATAAATAAAATAAATAAATAACCCACTGACTGCATAATCTATATAGCCCATGACCAATGGACGTTGGTCAGTGACAAGACAGGCAGAAAGGGGGTAATGACCCGAAAAGAAAAACCCTATCCCTCCCCTGCCCCCCCCCCCCCTCCCCAGCGCTGCTGGTCAAGCGTAATGTGTATGCACTCGGTGTACTGTGGAGTAGGACATGGCTTGGTAGGGAGGGAGCCTGCTGTGTAACAATCTCAAGCCGTTTCTTTCGGGGTTTTTTGTTTGTTTGTTATATCATTCTATCTTTCTTTCTTTTGTTCTTATTTTTCTTCCTTCCTTTCGTTCTTTCCTTTTTTGTTTGTTATATCATTCTTTCTATCTCCTTTCTTTCTTTTGTTTTCCTTTTTCTTCCTTCCTTTCGTTCTTTCCTTTTTTGTTTGTTATATCATTCTTTCTTTCTCCTTTCTTTCTTTTGTTCTCCTTTTTCTTTCTTCCTTTCGTTCTTTCCTTTTTTGTTTGTTATATCATTCATTCTTTCTCCTTTCTTTCTTTTGTTCTTATTTTTCTTCCTTCCTTCCGTTCTTTTTTAAAAACTGTCTTCCTACCTCCCGTCTTTTTCCCCCCTTCCTTTGTTTTATGTGTTCCTGCCCACGTGCGTACCTACCTTCCTACCTGCCTGCTTACCTACCTACCTACCTACCTACCTACCTACCTACCTACCTGCATGCCTGCATGCATGCCTGCCTGCCTACCTACCTACCTACCTACTTACCTACCTACCTACCTACCTACCTACCTACCTACCTACCTACCTACCTACCTACCTACCTGCCTGCTCACCTACCTACCTACCCTCCTTCTTTATTTTTTCTTTCTTTCCTCTCTTTCCCCTTTTCTTTTTCCCTCCTTTCTAACTACCTTTCTTCCGCTTTCTGTTGTTGTTTTTTCATCCTGGCTTCCTTAGTTCCTTCCCATCTTTCTTTTCTTTTCTTTCTTTCTTTTCTTTCTTTCTTTTTCTTTCTTCCTTTCTTTTCTTTGTTTTTCTTTCTTTCTTTTCTTTTCTTTTCTTTCTTTCTTTCTTTCTTTCTTTCTTCCTTTCTTTTTCTTTTTCTTTCTTTCTTTTCTTTCTTTCTTTCTTTCTTTTTCTTTCTTTCTTTCTTTCTTTCTTTTCTTTCATTCGATCTTTCTTTCTTTTATTCTTCTTCTTACCATTTGGTGTTGCTTAGAATGCCAGTGTCAGCTGAGGCCATATCAAGAAGTGCACGAACACATACAGAACATTATGTGCACATATCCAGACCCACAGAGGTCCCATGTATGAACGCATACAGAACACTTTGTGCATACATCCACCCCCACAGGGCAACAAATTGTTTTAAAAAATCGGGTAGTTTGAAAAGCTAGAAAAAAAGAAAACAGAGACACTACTTGGACTCCTAACATTGAAATGACATTCTCTACCATACCTATCCAGAGGCTTTAGTGGCGACAGTTCCCCATGTCTTGAAGTGGTGACATGAGCTGGGGAAAGGAGTGTTGTTGACGTTGGGTTTTAATTGGCCACAGCTGATGTGTCTGATAGTGAGTGAGGGGCTTTACAGTAGGCTACAGGGGCTGTACTGTACTGGAAGGAAATCTGGTCAGTGGGGAGGCGTAAGTGGGAAAGCTTGACTTGTTTGGAATAATGCTGAAAAAGGCCAAGATAGCATCAAGTCACTGTGTTTTTTTTACTCTGTTTCATGTATTATAATAGCTGTCGTGAGGAATTAACATTCTCCAATTTGTTTTCCTTCCTGTTTTGTGTGTGATTGGTTTTCTGTTTGTTTTGCCAAATTTCTTTGTTGTTTGACTTTGCTGAAAACTATCAACACAGTTCATGCGTCCCTGGCTTAGGACAATAATGTGGATAATCCTTTTTTCCTTTCTCATTCGATTCAAATCTATAGACATTCCAGGAAAGCTAGAATGGTGTGGTAGACCACCTAAGAGTGAAAATAACATTGGATTTGTTTGATGCTTGTTAATTTGGAATGCCCAGGGTAGTGGGTGGTTGTTTTCTGTGTGATTAACTCGGCTAAATATTCGTAACAAACTTTCAAGGTACTGACTTAAGTCTTGTGGATTGCATAACTTTATTTTAGGGGCAGAGTAGCTAAACTATTATAGTGCAGCATTCCTGATGTAAAATTATACAAGGGTTGTGGGTTTGAGTTACCAGCTGAGCTTTCTGTTAGAGGGTATCCCCCCCCCCCCCCCCTGCCTCTGAAGTGAAAGCCAGTTCCAATTCCAATTCCCTGAGAGTGTATTTTAATGTAATCATGAGCTGGGGTCCAGTGTGCCAACATACACATGGCGTCTTTAGCACATGTTAAAAATCCCTGGATCCATTTTTAGTCAAAGAGTAGGCCGGCCATGGGTTGTAAGATACAAGGACACCATTGTATCCAGCATGCTATGTGTGAGGAGTGATCCCGAGCAGAAACAGAAAAAAAAACATCCTGCAGAAGTATGGTATCTGTCAGTTGGACTTGCCCAAGCTGTACATGAAAATTCAGAACACTGCTTCTATTATTGATGTGGACCAAGATGTCAGGGAGATTGTTGGGACTTTTATCATTCAGATGTCTTCAGATGGTTACACTCAAGACAAAGGGAGAAGAGGCCGTTTACATAAATACTTTATCAAGGACACTTCAGGCTGTTGACAAAGGAAGAGAAGAAGAAGAAAAGGTTGTGGTAGAGTGAGGGGCTCACGTTGTTGGAGTTGGCTTTTTGTAATTCTCTCTCTCTCTGTGTATCTCTGTCTGTCTCTCTCTCTGTCTCTCTCTGTCTCTCTCTCTCTGTCTCTCTCCCTCCCTAAATAAAATTAATAGACACACCTGTAACTATTGCACTTTGCCCAGTATCTATCTTGTAACCTTGGTGTATGTAACAGGAGCAGAAAGTTGTGTCACTTATTTCAGATCCTGGCCTCAGAGGCTTTATGTGGCGACAGTTCCCATGTCTTGAAGTGGTGACATGAGCTGGGGAAAGGAGTGTTGTTGACGTTGGGTTTTAATTGGCCACAGCTGATGTGTCTGATAGTGAGTGAGGGGCTTTACAGTAGGCTACAGGGGCTGTACTGTACTGGAAGGAAATCTGGTCAGTGGGGAGGCGTAAGTGGGAAAGCTTGATTTGTTGGCAATAATGCTGAGGATGCCCAAGATAGCATCAGTAAAGCCACTGTTTTTCTTCTCGTGTTTCCTATACCTGTCATGAGGAATTAACATTTTCTCCGTTTGTTTTTTCTGTTTTGAATGTGATTGGTTTTCTGTTTGTTCGTGGAATTTGTTTGTTGTTCAACTTTGCTGAAAGCTATCAGTACAGTTCCAGGATAGTATGGCTTATCCTTTTTTCTTTCTCATTTGATACAAATAGACAGTTCCAAGAAAGTTAGGTAGGCGTGGTAGACAGCTTAAGGAGAAAAAAATACAATCGGTTTTGTTTGATGACCGCTGACTTGGAAAGTAGTGGGTCATTATTTCTTTGTGATTTCCTTGGGTGAACCAACCATTTGTGAAAACAGTATTTGAACAATGTTTTTTCAGAAGGTAGTAAATTGAGATTTTAGATTGTGGGATTCAGACATTTGAAACCAACACGCACATGACATACTCTCCCAACTGTGATTTCAAACAAGAAAAATGTTGAGCATGTATCATAAAGAGGTTTTTTTTCCAGAATTCAATCTTAATCAAATAGATTAATTTCATTACATCTTCACTTGTCCTTACTTTTTCCAAGAAATTGAGAAAATTAATCAACACTGTTTTGGAAAAGTACAAGTGCATTGACGTTTAGCTCTCATTTCAATTTTTTTAAAACAATAATGTGTCTACTTGCCTAGTTCATTTCCTCATGATGATAACTATTAAAATGTCTTTGGATTCCATTTCTTTTCTTCTCACTTGTATGTATTGTTCTTGTGTTCAAGATGCCAAAATGTGAGTTCCCTGTTGATATAACAATAATGATAATTATAATAATAATAATACATGGAATTTATATAGCACTATAACTTGTAAATATCTGTATATTCATACAGTAATGTCTCATGACAAGTTTGATCATTAGATTTGGGTTTGGTTTGTTTGGGTTTTTTTCTGTTCCTCAGCTAGAGCCTCAAGGTTTACTAATTGTGAGATTTTGCGCATGCAACAGTTCTTACTCATCATTTAAGTAGCCACATTCTGACTTCAGGGATGGTGTCTAAACATGATACCTGTGTGTATACATTGTTTGTTGGGGGTTTTTAACGACTTTGTTATATGCAGTTTGTTTTTAAACTTTGTTTTCTGTTCCTACCAACATGAACTGGCTTGCTCTACCTAAATGTGGAACAGGTATTTAAAATGTGTAGAAGATATTCTGCGTGCATTTAGACACGGGGCCTTGGTTAAATTAATAGTCTTATCTGAAGGACTTTAGGGGAAAAGCAGTAGGCCTACAGTAAGAACATCAACAGGGAACTAACATTTCGGCACCTTGAACACTAGAAAAGGGAGGGGGTGTGGGGAGAGTCAAATTCCCTTAAAGGGGCACAGGGTACCTCCGTAGTGGCTCGACCCGAAGCCTTCAGATCATGAGTGCAGTGCTCTAACCACAAGGCTCCCTCCCCCCCCCCCTTCCCCTTCCTAGTTAACTGTTTCAAAAGCTCAGATCGTGTTTCGTATTTGAGTTCGCTACAATGCAACATGTAACACTTCATCTACCTGTAATGGGGTTTGGTAATAAACCTAACCTTGCCTTGCCTTGTCTTGCCTTGCCAAGCTTTGCCTTGCCAAGCCTTGCCTTGCCTTGCCTTGCCTTGCCTTGTCTTGTCTTGCCTTGCCTTGCCTTGCCAAGCCTTGCCATGCCTTGCCTTACCTTGAATCTTGACACCTTTTGGGGCAGGGGAGGGGGTGTCTTTTCTTTTCTCTTTTTTCTCTCTGAACAAGATCTATTGGCAATCAGCAAAGCAGGATAAGATTGAAAAGGGAGGGGGTGGGGAGGGGCAGGGCAAGGGTTTGTAGGTGGCGAGAAGGATGTTGACATTGTTGTTGGAAAACAGCAACAAATCTCCTGGCAAGGGGGGTCAGGGCAACCTGTCATTGGGCTCTGTCCTGTCCCCTCCCCTGAACAAACCCCCCACTACAATGCTTTGGAAACAGGAGAAAGATAAAATCTTGGGAGAGAGACAGAGAGAGAGAGAACTCTGAAAGATTTAACTCTGGAAAGAGAGAGAGAGAGAGAGAGAGAGAGAGAGAGAGAGAGAGAGAGAGAGAGAGAGAGAGAGAGAGAGTAGTAGTGGTTATAGGCTACCAAGAGAGCGAGATTTCTTTGGTGTGATGGTGGATCAGGGCCTAGGCTAGTGTAGTGTTATATTTGTTTAGAGAGCGAGAAGTCGTAGGTTCGAATTCTATCTGTACCTAGACCCGCCTCCCACCCACCCCTGCCCCACCCTCCAATTCATTATACCTTCAGACATGATCTAAGTGGGGATTTTTGGGTTTGTTTAATTTCTTTGGGGTTGTTTTTTTTTCCGGGGGGGGGGGGGGGGGGGGGGAGTCATCAAATTCGTAAACTAGGACCCTGCATTATATCGCACACCTGAAAGCACCCCTGACAAAAAGTTGTTGAAAAAAAGCAGTTCTGACAGGGAAAGATAGGCCTATATACACGGTATGCATTGCAAGTGTGTGTGTGTGTGTGTGTGCGCGAGCGCGCGCGTGTATGTGTGTGTGTGTGTGGAGAGAGAGAGAGTGTGTGTGTGTCTGAGTGAGAGAGAGAGAGAAGGGGTGGTGGGGATTTGACCATCTCACCACTTCCGGCTCAACAGGGAGGGAGCACCAGTAGGGATTGATAGGGGTATAGTAGGGGAATTAAAATCCCTGAAATCAGTATAGGGCAGGTGTGTGTGTGCGTGTGCGCGTGTGTGTGCGTGTGTGTATGTGTCTGTGTGTGTGTTTGTGCGTGTGTGTGTGTAGAGAGAGAATGTGTGTGCGTGCGTGCGAGCGTGTGTGTGTGTGTATGTGTGTGTGTGTGCGCGCATGCGTGTGTATGTGTGTGTGTGTGTGTGCGCGCGCGCGCGTGTGTGGTGCGTGTGTGTGTGTGTGCGGCGTGTGTGTGTGTGTGTGTGCGCGCGCGCTGTGTGTGTGTGCGCGCGTGTGTGTGTGTGTATTGGTTGGGAAGGGGGGTGGGGGTCGGGTAGGGGGTATTACAGGAAGCGAATGACACTAATACCCTGACGGACAGGGCGAGGCAGGGACTGCTCTATTGTGGAGCCCTCAGAGGTCCTTCCTCCTGAGGCCACTGCTGCTGCTGCTGCTACTGAGGGTGTGTGTTCTTTAGCCACTGAAAATGGAGAAGAAAAAAAGTTGGGCAGGAGGTGTGTGTTTTAGGGATGGTGGGGGGGGGAGTGTTAGGGCTGAATGGAGGATGATGGAGAAGGATTTATTGTGAAGGGGGGGGGGGGGGGGGGGGGGTCAGGAGGAGGAGGGGATAGGTGTGTGTGTGTGTGAGAGAGAGAGAGAGAGAGAGTCTTTATCATTTCAAGGGTTAGAAATAAGTATTCACATAGCCTACCTTTTTTTTTTTTTTTTTAGTCTGGCCCTTGCTTTGATTAGGGACTATCAAAACAAATCATAAAAACATAAACATAAAGCCTCCTGAAAAACACACACACACACACGCACTACCACCAACTACAACAAAAGTTCAACTTATGATTCAAAGAAAGATACATGTACACATCAAACACACACTCTGACTGACCCGATCATTATTGTCAAAACATAGAGAGAGACAGAGACGGATAGAGAAACAGAGAGGAAAAAGGAGAGAGAGAGAGTGAGTGAGAGAGAGAACACTGAACACTGAACATTGAAATGATTTAATGTGCATTGGCCATGGACCACAATACATTTCATGGGCTTGGGGTCATTTATATAACTGGCAGAGAGAGAGAGAGAGAGAGAGAGAGAGAGAGAGAGAGAGAGAGAGAGAGAGAGAGAGAGAGAGAATGACAATAGTTTATTGTGATTTAAGGGTGGTTTTTTTTAGCCCATTCACAAGGGAACAGTGGGAAGGGATTGGGCACAATACAAATAATCATATTGAACGAAAACAACAAGAAACAAAATACGGTTGCAGCCCAAATGATCTTCATGGCATGGATTCCACATCATGGTACAAAGATAGAGATCCAGAGTCAGGTACATGATTGCAACAAAGTGTTCAGTCCGGTTGGGCCTCTGGCTCTTGCTATTTTTTTGTTTGTTACACAAGAGAGAGAGAGAGACAGACAGACAGACAGACAGACAGACAGACAGACAGACAGAGTGAGAGACAGACAGACAGAGAGAGAGAAATCCAAACATAGTGTTTATCGCCCTGCCGACGACAATGGTGCACGGGTGATGTGAGGGCTGCCATCTCGTTACAGTTTAGATGTCAGATTGAAAGTGTGCGTCTGTATACAGATTAAAACATGATGGAGACCAGCTCCTCTGTCATTCCAGACATAGAAAGATGGATGGATGGATGGATAGATAGATAGATAGATAGATAGATAGATAGATAGATAGATAGATAGATAGATAGATAGATAGATAGATAGCTGTAAAGAAAGAGAGAGAGGGAGACAGAGGCAGGAGGGAGTCACAGACAGACAGACAAACAGACAGACAGACAGACAGACAGAGGGAGGGAGAGAGAGAGAACACAAAACAGACAAAACAGAGAGAGAAGCAGACAAAACACAGGGACAGACAGACAGACAGACAGACAAACAGTCAGACAGACAGACAGACAAACAGTCAGACAGAATGCGGACGAAGAAAACGAAAGAACAAAGGAGCCAACGATTGATCGAAGGCCATTCGTAGTGCCCAGCGTAAGCAGACATATAATAATATGGATAAAATGATTACACCTTGACCACTCCAAGGGCTACTCACAAATTGCTCTTACGTCCACGCTGGGCCCTAGAGAGATTGAAACCTAGCGCATGGTCTTGATTATGGATCAGCCGCCCAGACGTGTGTTTTTAAAGGCAAAGTAGAGTAGAAACAATACTTGAGGAGGGGCAAAATTAGGGCAGCTACATTTCATCTTCGGGCATTTTTCTAATTCTTCGGGAGAAAAAAGTTTTTTTGAGGCAAGACCCATAATTATATAATATTATATCAAAGCAGTGAATGAATTGCGATGGTCATCATGCTTAGTCCTTATTTATTGCAATAACTCAGTTATTGGGGGTCAGATTGTGATATTATTACCTCGAAGAACACGTCTCTGTCTTGTCTGTCTCGGTCTCGGTCTGTCTGCAACCCCCTCCCCCTCTCTCTCTCTCTCTCTCTTGCTCTCTCTTCCCCCCCCCCCCCCCCCTGTCTCTGAGAGTGTGTGTGTGTGTGTGTGTGTGTGTGTGTGTGCGCGTGCGCGTGTGCTTGTGTGTGTGCTCGTCGTGTATGTGCTTGCGAGTGTGTCTCTCGCTCACTCGGACATACACACAAAACACACACACAACACACAACACACACACACACACACACACACACACACTCACACACACACACACACACACACACACACACACACAACACACACACACACACACACACACAACACACACACACACACACACAGACCCCCCCACCCCCACCGCAACCTCCTCCCCTCTCCTTGCTGGTGTGTGTATACATGTGTTTGTCAGCGGATTGCTGGACAGTTATTTGAGCAGCGCTGATCCCTCCCCTCCCCTCCCCTCCCCCTCCCCTCCCCCTCCCCGTCAGCCATTGTGGACGGTGTGGCCATGTTTGCCAACCCGGCAGGTAACAGCGCTAAAGGCAATCCCGGGCCTGGCGCGCATTCCCTACACACTCTCACGCACGTTTTACACTCTTTTTAAAGGGGGAAAAAATAACCTGCACAGGTAGGTAGTAGTAGATAGGGCGTGCATAGAAGGTAGGTAGGTGCTACTAGGCATGCATACGCCCCGTTCAAGAGGATCTATCCCCCCCTCCCTCCCCCCTCCTCGCTTGAGTTAACGTCAGTGCCGACTCCTCCACTCCCCCTGAAAAATTCATCGGATGAGACTACAGACAAACAGTAGTTTCTGTCTGAGCGCTGGATGAAGATGAAGAAGAAGAAGAAGAAGAAGAAGAAGAAGAAGAAGAAGAAGAAGAAGAAGAAGATGATGATGATGATGATGATGATGATGATGATGATCTTAAACAGCGCAAACGCACGCAGAACATCTACACACATGTTAAAATCATCTTCCGCCTTTCCGAAGAGTAGGCCATTTTTGTGCTGGTGGGAATGGATGACACAACTTTTTTTTTAATCGCTTGTACCTGGGGACTGGATGGTTTTGTTTTGTTTTGTTTTCAAAGAGACAGGAGTGGTTATTCCCTTATTTTCGAAATAAAAGAATAAATCAATAGATGTGTATAAGCGCACGTGTGGGTCTAACATGCACGCACTTGCGCACAGAGAGAGAGAGAGAGAGAGGAGAGAGAAGAGAGAGAGAGAGAGAGAGAGAGAGAGAGAGAGAGAGAGAGAGAGGAAGAGTGAATGAATGAATGAATGAACATTTTTATTGAGGGAAAAGATTAAGAAGCACAATGGTGGCTTGTTTTCATCAGCCCTCTTTAAAAAAAAAAATCAACCAATCAATCCAATCGAGAGACAGAGAGAGAGAGAGCACGTGAGTGCACACGCGCGCGTGCACGATTGTATTCCTTTCACCAATTTGGGGGTGTGGAGGATTACAAACGAATTCAACAGGAGGATAAACCTAACCGCAACATACCCAAAAATATGATCAATACAAACAGGAAGGAACAGCAATCTTAAAATGATAAGTGTACAATAAGAATTCAAGACATTTTTTTTTAACATCGATTTTCTTTCGAAATTTTATCTTTAACTGGGAAAGATAACGGGCGAAATTTCTCGAAACGCCAGCAAATTTTATGAAGAACTTTTCGTGATGAACATTTCATCAGCATGCAAACATTACAACCTGATATGAGCTGAAGAAAATGCTACGGGGGGGGGGAAAAAACCCTCGTTATAAATGTTTGAAGTTGGAACATTCCATGATGAAATGAAAGTCGTCCCCTACAACAGAGATATATTGCATTGTGACCATGCTCTCTCTGTCTTCCCGTGGAACATTGTGAAGGCATCCAACCTCAATAGGAAGGAAGCTTCAGACAACTGCCACAAAAATTATTAATATTAAGAGCGTCAACATATAATCATACATCTGGTAGACACACTATTGGGACGGCATAGCTCAGTAGTAGTCACGACACTGGCTTTCCCCAAGCTAAGGTTAAGCAGCATTGAGCGTGGTTACCAAGGGGGTAGCAGCGTAAGCAGACATATGAATAAAACGATTACACCTTTACCGTACCTTTATGGGTGACCGTTAGCTCGCCTTGGCTTCAGTACAGTTCCCAAGTTCACCCAGCTGTCAATGGGTACCTGTCCTCTTCAGGGTCAGGGGGAATAAAGCAGTGAGGGAGAGGAGATAGGC
>CM060348.1:12680437-12697937 GCA_030674155.1 Stramonita haemastoma
GAAACAGAGTAGAAAAAACACAGTGGCTTGATGCTATCTTGGCCTTTTTCAGCATTATTGCAAACAAATCAAGCTCTCCCACTTACGCCTCCCCACTGACCAGATTTCCTTCCAGTACAGTACAGCCCCTGTAGTCTACTGTAAAGCCCCTCACTCACTATCAGACACATCAGCTGTGGCCAATTAAAACCCAACGTCAACAACACTCCTTTCCCAGCTCATGTCACCACTTCAAGACATGGGGAACTGTCGCCACCTAAAGCCACTGAGGTCAGGATCTGTATTGGGTTGATCTGAAATAAGTGACACAACTTTCTGCTCCTGTTACATATATACACCAAGGTTACAAGATAGACACTGGGCAGAGTGCAATAGTTACAGGTGTGCCTATTAATTTCATATAGGGAGGGAGGGGAGAGAGGGAGAAGGAGGGAGGGAGAGGAGAGAGAAAGAGGGAAGAGAGAGAGAGAGAGAGAGAGAGAGGAGAGAGAGAGAGAGAGAGAGATGAGAGAGAGAGAGAGAGAGAGAGAGAGAGAGAGAGAGAGAGAGGAGAGACAGACAGACAGACAGACAGACAGACAGACAGACAGACAGACAGACAGAGACAGAGAGAGACACACACACACAGAGAATCACAAGAAGCCAGCTCCAACAACGTGCGCCCCTCACTCTACCAAAACCTTTTCTTCTTCTTCTTCTCTTCCTTTGTCAACAACAACCTGAAGTGTCATTGATGGCCTCTTCTTCCTTTGTCTTGAGTGTGACCATCTGAAGACATCTGAATGATAAAGTCCCAACAATCCCCTGATCTGACATCTTGGTCCACACCAAGAATAACAGCAGTGTTCTGAATTTTCATGTAGCAGCTTGGGCAAGTCCAACTGACAGATACCATACTTCTGCAGGCTGGATTTTCTTCTGTTTCAGTTTGGGATCACTCTCACACATAACAGGCTGGATACTTTGATATTGTCTAAAATCACTTTTTAGTTGGTAAACGTTAAAACAAAAAACACATACACACTGGTTTCCTCCATCTCACCACCAATGGATGGCCTACTCTTTGACTAAAACTAGATCCATGGGGTTTTAACAAAAGCTAAAGATGCCAAGTGTATGTTGGCACATGGACCTCAGCTCATGATTACATCCAAAGACACTCTCAGGAAAATGGAATTGGAACTGGCTTTCACTTCAGGGAAAGCTCACTGGTGACTCAAACCCACAACCCTCATTTCAACTTTACTTCAGGAGTGCTGCACTATACTGATATAGCCACTCTGCCCCTAATAACTTCTACAATCCACAAGACTAAGTCAGTACCTCGCAAAATAGTTACAAATCTTTAGCTAAGTTAATACACACAGAAAACAACCACCCACTACCCTGGGCATTCCAAATTAACAAGCATCAAACAAAAACCAATGTTATTTTCACTCTTAGGTGGTCTACCACACCATTCTAGCTTTCCTGGAATGTCTATAGATTCGAATCAAATGAGAGAGAAAAAAAGGATTATCCACATTATTCTCCTAAGCCAGGGACGAATGAACTGTGTTGATAGTTTTCAGCAAAGTCGAACAACAAAGAAATTTGGCAAAACAAACAGAAAACCAATCACATACAAAACAGGAAGGAAAACAAATTGGAGAATGTTAATTCCTCACGACAGCTATTATCATACATGAAACAGAGTAGAAAAAACACAGTGGCTTGATGCTATCTTGGCTGTCCTCAGCATTATTGCAAACAAATCAAGCTTTCCCACTTACTCCTCCCCACTGACCAGATTTCTTTCCAGTACAGTACAGCCCCTGTAGTCTACTGTAAAGCCACTACACTCACTATCAGACACATCAGCTGTGGCCAATTAAAACCCAACGTCAACAACACTCCTTTCCCCAGCTCATGTCACCACTTCAAGACATGGGAACTGTCGCCACATAAAGCCTCTGGATAGGTATAGGCTTAGTAGAGAATGTCATTTCAATGTAAGAAGTCCAAGTAGTCTCTCTGTTTTCTTTTTTTCTAGCTTTTCAAACTACCTGATTTTTTAAAACAATTTGTTGCCCTGTAGGGCTAGATGTATGCACAAAGTGTTCTGTATGTGTTCACACACGGGACCTCTGTGGGTCTGGATATGTGCACAAAATGTGCTGTATGTGTTCACACACTTCTTGATATGGCCTCAGCTGACAGTGGTGTTCTAAGCAACACCAAATGGTCAGAAGAAAGAAAGAATGAATGAATGAATGAATGAAAGAAAAGAAAGAAAGAAAGAAAGAAAGAAAAGAAAGAAAAGAAAGAAAAGAAAAGAAAAGAAAGAAAGACAAAGAAAGAAAGAAAGAAAAGAAAAGAAAGAAGGGAAGGAAGTAAGGAAGCCAGGACGAAAGAAAAGAAGAAAAAAAACAGAAAAAAAACAGAAAGTGGAAGAAAGGTTGTTAGGAAGGAGGGAAAAAGACAAGGGGAAAGAGAGGAAAGAAAGAAAAAATAAGGAAGGAGGGTAGGTAGGTGAGCAGGCAGGTAAGTAGGTAGGCAGGTAGGTAGGTAGGTAGGTAGGTAGGTAGGTAGGTAGGTAAGTAGGTAAGTAGGTAAGTAGGTAGGTAGGTAGGTAGGTAAGTAGGTAAGTAGGTAGGTAGGTAGGTAGGTAAGTAGGTAGGTAGGTAGGTAGGTAGGTAAGTAGGTAGGTAGGTAGGTAGGTAGGTAAGCAGGCAGGTAGGAAGGTAGGTACGCACGTGGGCAGGAACACATAAAACAAAGGAAGGAAGAATGAAGGGAAAAAAGACGGGAGGTAGGAAGACAGTTTTTAAAAAAGAACGGAAGGAAGGAAGAAAAATAAGAATAAAAGAAAGAAAGGAGATAGAAAGAAAGAATGATACAACAAACAAACAAACAAAAAAGGGAAAGAAACGGCTTTAGCTTGTTACACAGCAGGCTCCCTCCCTACCAAGCCATGTCCTACTCCACAGTGCACCTGAGTGCATACACATTACCGCTTGACCAGCAGCGCTGGGGGAGGGAGGGAGGGTAGGGGCTATCTTTTCGGGTCATTACCCCCCTTCCCTCTGCCTGTCTTGTCACTGACCACACGCTCCATTGGTCACTGGGCTATATAGATGCAGTCAGTGGGTTAGGCGTTTTGGGGAGGTTTTCTTTCTAGGTGAGGGGCAAGGGGTTGATTCTCTCGGCACCTCTTGGCAGCCTATCTCTGTTGAATTCTGTTTCTCTTTGGGTTTTCTTTTCTGTCTGCTTCTTTTTTTTCTGTTTCTCTCTATTCCTTGGAGGTCGAAGAACATGCACGCGCATTCTCTCTCTCTCTCTCTCTCTCTCTCTCTCTCTCTCTCTCTCTCTCTCTCTCTCTCTAACTCCCCCCTCTCTCTCTCTGTGAAAAATATACCAACCAGCCCAATGTATACATACTGCATACACACGGGGACTGGATGTAAAAAAGCACAAGAGTGCTTATCCCATTATCCTCGATATTTTTTTTATTTGTTTTCGCAAGATATAGTGCTATATAAATTCCATGTATTATTATTATTATTATGATATAAAAGAATAAATCAAATCTCTCTCTCTCTCTCTCTCTCTCTCTCTCTCTCTCTCTCTCTCTCTCTCTCTCTCTGTGTCTCTGTCTCTCTGTGAAAAATATACCAACCAGCCCAATGCATTTAGACTGCTTTGTAGTAATCCTAATATCATTAGCTATTTGGTTTTGTATTAATATGTACAGCCTTTAGAATTTAAGAGCTATCATCAGGCCATACTAAAGTTGTTTTGTGTTTTCAGCTGTGGATTTGTTTACATTTGTTTGTCACAGCTGTGCTTGACCGTGCATTATCATCTGTAATCATTGATTTGGTAAGCAACTCCCTTCAAGGATAGACCAACGGCCTCTTTATGAATAAAAAATCTTTTCAGAGCTAGCTCTCCTCTCTCTCTCTCTCTCCTCTCTCTCTCTCTCTCTCTCTCTCTCTCTCTCTCTCTCTCTCTCTCCACATTCACACGTATATTTACGAGTCATCATTCAAATAATGATCAAACTAAACTCTTTGTTGATGTTCTTTACAGACAGCGTTTCAAGCTGGGCTTTTAGATACATTTTCCTCCATTCTTTACCACTGTGTGATCTACTCCTCTTTCCTTGGTTTCACCCTGATTATAACAACTGTTTTTGTAGCATAGAGACTGACCTTCCATTTCAAATTTCGTAGATTTGGGGATAGGGGTGGGGGGTTCGGATTCGAAAGAGGGATTGAACCCCCACACCTTACCACCGATTGGTTTAAACATTGTTTCTTTAATACACACACATCATCAACTGACAACGATACGGCAACTTTTACTCATAGACGCATGCGTTAATTGGACATACAGTAGTTCTTATGCAGACACAAAAAGTATTATTACATCAAATCCCCCCATACAAAACTTTTTTTAAAAAAAAAACACAAAAATGTGATCAGGAAGGGTCAGTTTACTAGTTTGTGTGGTCATAAATTTTGAAGCAATTACTCTTTTTAACTACGCAGGATATAGGGGACGGGATAGTGGTCTGAGCGCTCGCTTTCCCCCAGCCAAGGTTAAGCAGAGTCGAGCGTAGTTGCCAATTGGATGGGTGACCGTTTGCGCGACTTGGCTACAGTACAGTTCCCCCAGTTCACCCAGCTGTAAATGGGTACCTGCCCTGTTTAGGGTCAGGGAAGGTAAAGTAGTGAGGGTGAGGAGATGGGCGCCGCCCTCAATATGCTGGCCCCTAGAGAAGCTGAGGTCTCTGATGTCTTGCTCCCCTACGACCACACAGGTTATGGGACACCTTTACCGTTTTTTACGCAGGAAAAGGCATCAAGCTACAGTTTCTTTTAAGCCCAACCCTTTGGTAAATCTACACTGCTGCTTATGCAAAGTGACTTTTACATTCACACATGTATACATGAAGTCACGTTTCCATACATGCAACTACATGAGAAAAGAGAAAACACTCAACAACAAGAAATTTAGGTAGACAAGAAATGTAAGGAAAAATACACACCAAGAAGCAATTGCTAATCCCGTTCACTAAACTTACATTGATAAAGGCATATATATTCATACCATTTCATTTAAACATACAGAACCGCTGACCAAACACTGTTTAATCTCTTAAATGCTTTCCACAAGGCCACGTCCTCAGACGGCAGTGGTTGACTGTTCTGTTTTGCCGGTGTTATCAGCAGCAGCAGAGTGTATGTATGTGTGTGTGTGCATGTCTGGGTCTCTTGGGGGTGCAATCATTCCTCTTAACAGCTTGTTTACACCACTCCAGAGGTTGGGGAAATTAGTAGTATAAGCTTGATGGAATGCTTCTCTCTCTCTCTCTCTCTCTCTCTCTCTCTCCTCTCTCTCTCTCTCTCTCTCTCTCTCTCTCTCTCTCTCTCTTTAGGGACTCCGGTATACAGCTTTTGAAGTGGACGTTTCCATGGAGTGTTGCTTGTATCGTAGCAGATTGTGCGTGCGTGCGTGCATGCGTGTATGTATGTATGTGTGTGCATGTGTGTGTGCGTATATGTGCGTGCGTGCGTGTGTGTCCGCACGTGCGCACGCGCGTGTACTAAAGTGGACATTTCGACGGAGTGTACAGATCACAAATTGCGTGTGCGTGCACGCGCAAGCACCTGGTTGTGTGTGTGTGTGTGTGTGTGTGTGTGTGTGTGTGTGTGTGTGTGTGCGTGCGTGCGTGCGTGCGTGCGTGCGTGCTGTGGTGTGGTGTGGTGTGGTGTGGTGTGGTGTGGTCCGTGCATGTATGTGTCTGTTTTCTCTTTCAACAGAGAAAGAAAGCTTTTTATATATACTGCAATGTTGGCATACATGAAGGCAATGTCCACAAACCACTTCAAATAGCATTTTAATGCAGGCCTTGGTGTTTCACTTCTACGAATCACTGACAAAGAAGGAAGGTGGCAGGACGGGTAAGACGTTCACCTGCCTGACAAGTAAACCGCCAGGTCCTGGGTTCCATTCCCAGCCTTGCCCCTTCTTCCCAGTTTGATGAGAAAAATCGAACTGAATGCCAGAGCCCTCCGAATGACACTAAAAAACCGAGGTCCTCAGTGCGAATGCACGCAGAACATCTTGCGCGCATGTTAAAAACCTATTCCACCTTGAGAAACTGATGAGAACATTCTGAAAACAAACAAACAAAAAAAAAACCAACAACCAAAAACACATGCATCCAAGTGCCGTGTTAAACCATCATCCTCGAAGGTCGGAATACGGCTACCTAAATGGTAGTTTTGGGGGAGCGGTCGCAAACGCATGCTGCTGCTGCTGCTGCTGTTGCTGCTACTACTACTACCACCGCTGCTGCTGCTGTGGGGGCTGCTGCTGCGGCGGCTGCTGCTGCTGCGGCTGCTGCTGCTGCTGCTGCTGCTGCTGCTGCTGCTGCTACTACTACTACCACTACTACTACTACTACTACTACTGCTGCTGCTGCTGCTGCTGCTGCTGCTGCTACTACTACTACTACAACCATCAACACTACTACTACAACTGGTACTGCTGCTACTACTGATACTACTACTAACACTTCTACAACAACTTCCACTACCGCCACAACTACTGCTACTGGTACAGCTACTGCACTTGTCTTTCCAAGGTTTTTTTCTCCCATATGTGTTATCAGTACAAACGGGGGTGCATGTCTGAGTTTCTGGGGATGCAATCGTTCCTCTTAACAGCTTGTTTACAACACTCAAGAGGTTTGAGAAACCAGGCAGCGGTACAAGATGATATGGTCATATCAGGCCATGGACAGGGGGCAGAGCGGCCTGGTGGTTAAAGATTCATATTCGTGATCCGGCAGTAACTGAGAGACCAGGGTTTGAGTCTCCACTACGGTGTTCGTTTGAGGTCATTTTTCCCTTTTATTAACCTAACATTGGGTGCTGACTTCACCTCATCCGAAGTCCTTCAGCAGACACTAGGATGGACGCCAAAGCCGAGTGGTTTAGACCGTTTGACTTCAACCCCATGGGTCCATGAAGTCGTGGGTTTGAATCTCGGCGAGGTATGGTGAATTAATGGTGGGGGGTTTTACGATCTCCCAAGTCAACTTCAAGTGCAGACCTGCCAGTGCCTTCATTCCCTTCGTGTACATACAGATGCAGAAGATCAAACATGAAAGTTGAAGATCCCATCACACATGTCAGCGTTCAGAGCTAGAGAGTTACCACAGCGCACACAAATCCAACATCACTCAGTCAAGAGTGCTGTACTTAGCACACCCTTTCCTTTTGCCTTGTCCAAGTGTGGTCAGTCCTGCTATAAATAGCACCAGCTGGCCCCCCCCATCTGGGTTGGGATGGGATGGAATAATTCGCAGCTGAAAGAAGCTGAATGTGGGGGAAACTGACTGACAGCTGGGAATTACGGAAACACGAACATACTCAGCATACATCCCCGAAGTCGAAACGCGGCTACCTTCACGCAGGGCAAAAACGGTCACATAGGCAAAATCTCACCATTGGTGAACGTAGGAGCACTAGTTGAGGAACGAAAAAAAAAGGAAAGATGAGCTACCATGCAAGGTCCAATGTGCAAGCAAACGCATGCAGCACATGCTGTGCACACATCGAAACACATCCAATGTGATATCGGAGACTGCATAGCGTAGCTTATACAGTCTCTGGTGACATCACCAACCGTGATAGGCCCCTGGTATCCCCCACGGGGGGAGGGAGAAGTCACGTCACTTCAAGATGGAAGGTGGCAGGACGGTTAAGACGTTCACTTCCCTAACAAGCAAACCGTGAGGTGAGGATCTGGGTTCGATTCCTAGCCTTGCCCTTTCTCCCCCAGTTTGACGAAACAATTGAAGTGAATGTCAAAACCAAGGTCACGTGGTGTAAATGCACGCGGAACATCTTGCACAACCATGAAAAACTCGTTCCGCTTTTCGAAAGAGTAGGCCATTTCATGCCAGGAGGAACAGATAACATTTCAAAAAGGCATGCACACAGGTGTCGTGTTTAGACACCATCCCCGAAGTTGGAATGCGGCTACTTAAATGGTTGGGGGGGGGGGGGGGGGAGTGGGGGACAGTCGCATATGCAAAAATTCACCATTGGTGAACGAACCTCAGAGCTCTAGTCGAGGAACGATTAAAAAAAAAAAGGCGTTTCAAATATGTGGACTAACCGGTTCAAGTTTCCATTATTGTGTGACGTATTTTCCAGGGTTTCTTTCTTTTTTGCGCGATGGGGATTCAGCGTGTTGGCCCAAATGCCTGCCACGTTCTTCGGTTTCCGAGCGTCACCTCTAGAGGACAGGCATGCCCAGATTTCAACCCTTTTTGGGGAAGAATCCATGTTGCAAACACGGTGATTATGTGCTGTAAGGGACAGCGCTGCTTTGACAAGTCTGTCTGTCTGTCTACTACTACTCCTACTCCTACTACTACAACTACAACTACAACTACAACTACAACTACAAACTACAGCTACTACTACTACTACTACTACTACTACTATACTACTACTACTACTACAACATACTACTATTACTACAACACACACACACACACACACACACACACACACACACACACACACACACACACACACACACACACACACACCACACACACACACGGGAAAAGGAGAACGGGAGACAGACAGATACAGACACACATAACAAAAAAGATGAAGACACGCCGGCAGACAGACATACAGTCAGACTAATGACATACATACACCGACTTCAGCTACGAAACAGATACAGAACGTCACCAAAAAATACGAAGACAATCAGACATATGTATCTGATGTTTATACTCCTAATCGATCCCATTAGACCGACCCCTGATCCAGTTACACAGAGAAACAGAGACAGACAGACAGACACACTGACACACATACAATCAGAGAGAGAGAGAGAGAGAGAGAGAGAGAGGGAGAGAGAGAGAGAGAGAGAGAGAGAGAGAGAGAGAAGAGAGAGGAGAGAGAGAGAGAGAGAGAGAAGACAGACAGACAGGACAGACAGACAGACCGACATGCACACAGACAGACAGACAGACAGACAGACAGAAAAGCGAAGGAGACTGACAGAGCGATCAAAACCATAGGCGTTGTCACTTGAGTTTGCATTGATCGTTCTGGTCGTGACGCTTCTCTCCTTATCTGTTGGGGTTTTTCTCCACACAGTTTGCAGTGTTGCACTTTTCTGCGATCCATTTTTTTGTTGCTGGAATCAGCAAGTTTCTCTTCGTCTGTCTCTGCTTGTCTTTCTGTCTGTCTGTCTGTCTGTCTGTCTGCCTGCCTGCCTGCCTGCCTGCCTGTCTGTCTGTCTGTCTGTCTCTTTTTCTTTTTTTTCTCTGTTTAGGGCTGGTGGGGGGAAAAAAGTAACTGTACTTTCAATCCTCAAACCATCGGTAGATAAAATTTCATATTTGTACTTGCATCTCTCTCTCTCTCTCTCTCTCTCTCTCTCTCTCTCTCTCTCTCTCTCTCTCTCTCTCTCTCTCTCTTCTCTCTCTCCCTCCCTCCCTCCCTCCTAGCACTGCGTTTCAGCTGTCCTGTTTCTTGTTCTGGTATCTCTTGAAGGACAAAAAGGGGGGGGATTTTACAGCTCACTGATCAAAGGTTTCTTGGCAATCCATATAGTTATCAACATGTCAAAATGAGGTGGTTGTTGTTGTTTTTTAATAATCTAGAATAACTTTTTTTTAAAGAAAAAGAATTCAAGTTGTGACGTATTTCTCTTTTCTATTCTTTAACCCATATAAACAATTTTACGGGGTTGCGAGAGCGAGAGAGGAGAGAGAGAGAGAGAGGAGAGAGAGAGAGAGAGAGAGAGAGAGAGAGAGAGAGAGAGAGAGGAGAGAGAGAGAGAGAGAGAGAGAGCAAGCAATTGGATGAAACTCGACTGTGTGGTCTCAGTCTTCCCAATGAGCCCATATCAAACTCTTGGTAGGAGCCGGCCAGCGTACGAAAAAAGAAAATCCCTGTGACTGATGAGATTCCGCTACCCACGGACGGTGCTAGCAACCGCACCATGGCGGCTGGTCACCAAATCTAACTTGGCCACGACACACTGCGAAAGTTAAGTTAAAGTCTGTCCCGAGCCTAAGGCTCATCAAGCCGGTGTTTTTCCCAGTTTCTGTGGCGTTAAGCGACTGAGAGTCATAGACTCCCCCCTGGATAGGACGCCAGTCTATCGCAGGGTTAACCCCCAACACAAGGTTGGTACCCCTTTTACACCTGGGTGGGGTGAGAAAATAGCCGTAAAGTGACTTTTCCAAGGGCACAACGCCATAGCCGAAAGCTGGGATCGAACCCGCAACCTTTAGATTACGAGTCCAGCGCCCAAACCACTAGACTACAGCGGCGGCTACACACTGCGAAACCCCATCAAGAAACAAACACCCCCCTCCCCCCAAATAAACAAACAAACAAGAAATGACACAAACAAAAACAACCCTAGCGGAAAGAGTAAAGGAGATACTCATCAATCCAATGCCTACATTATGATGCCTACGCAATACCATGGTGGGAAACAGGATAGCTCAGTTGTCAGACCACTCGCTTTCTCCACATACAGGGCTAAGGTTCAGTCAGCAGCATCGAGCGTGACTACCAAGTGGATGGGTGACCGTTTGCATGCCTCAGCTCCATCAGTACAGTCCTACAGTTCACCCAGCTGTCAATGGATACCTGCCCTCTTTAGAGTCAGGGAAGGTAAAGTAGCGAGGGAGAGGAGATGGGCGCCGCCCTTAATTAACATGCTGGCCCCTAGAGAAGTTGAGGTCTCTGATGCCTCGCTCCCCAACGACCACATAGGTTATGGGACACCTGTACCTTTAATTCATGATGGTTTACTGCATGGACACTGGACAATGGAAGTCCTGCCGACTGTGTGTTGACTTCTCCCTCAACTCCTGGAGGAGTCATTGAGGGCAGTGCACTGAATTTGTCAGACAATGACTCAAGGGTAAGCTTAACCTGGCGGATCCCACCCTTCTCCAGGTAGACGGTGCATGCTCGGTACGTTCACCCCTGAACCGGTAATAGCTAGATTACACATCTACCAAAAAAATGGACGGGATTTTAATGTGTGAGCAAGATGTTCTGCATAAGACCTACAGGGAACCTAAGTTTACAGTGTCATCCGAAGGACTTTCAAGGGAGTGGAGTCAGTACCAATGCAACTCCAGTGGGAAAATCCCATCAAAGGGACAGCTCAGCGCACAATGGAACCCGTGCCCCCACTGACTCTCATGGAAAAAAGAAGACAGCCAATCATTCACTGCAGACCCAGAACTGAAAGGAGTAATTTCCACTCTGATTTCAATAAAAGACATTTACTTAATGATCCCTCCTGTGCTTGTGGCTGTCCCACAGAAACAACTGAATATTTCTTCTTTTTTTTAATGTCAACATTTCTTTTTTTTGAAAACGTTTGCTGTTAATCAAGTGATACTCTGAAACCTGATATAAAAAAAAACTTAACTACTTTTTTTTAAATGGTGACAGACAGCCTAGCTTTAATGATAACTCTAATATCATCAAACAGTCCATGAATAGATAGATCCGAACGGTTTTAGAATGCAAATATCAAGGAATGTCAACAGGTCTGTCTGCGATAAGTGCTCCCTCTCCCTCCTGTGTTGTAGTGATGCTGTAACAAACCCAGTTTTCCCCCTGGGCTTGGCAATTGCTTCCTGGTGTTTGCGTATTTTTCATTACATTTTTTTGTCTATTTAAATTTCGTATTGTTGTATGTTTTTTCTTCTTTATTTTTGTGTGGTTTTATATTTGAAAACGTGACATTGTGAATGTGCAAATGTAAAAGTCACTTTGAAAAAGCAACAGTCTAAATTATTTACAATGGAGAGGGGATTAAAACAAGCTGTAGCTTGATGCCTTTCCCTGCTGTGTTCTTCTTTGTTTGTGATGTGTCTGTATTGAATAAACGATGTTTAAAACCACTGTCTGTCATACTAGGAGTCTTACAGTCTAACCACAGGGCAACCACCAACAAACACTCTTCAATAGCTTAATCCACCCTGGTCTCTTCACTACAAACACTCCATCTGCTCTGTGTACACAACACACTACACACACGCACGCACGCACGCACACACACATACACACACGCACACACACACACACACACACACACACAATACACAACACACACTACACACACACACACACACACTCACACACCACGCACACACCACACACACACACACACACACACACACACACACCACACACACACCACCACACACACACACCACAACACACCACACACACACACACACACACAACACACACACACGCCCCATCTGGACCACAGCAGCCAGTGTGTGTACCTTGTCTCCCAGACCAGACACAAAAGCCACTGAGCCATGCAAACAACAAGAAGAATCCAAAAAGCGTTTAGTCTATCCTGCCTCCCACCACTATACAAAACCATCACCGATTCCATAGAGGCTACACTCCACCTTTAGCTTCCGGTTATGTAGTAGGCCTATACAGAGTGCTAGTCCAAAATATTTCTGCTGATTTTTTTTTTTTTTTTTTTACAGATTTTTAAAAGTATGAAAAATATACACTGTGTACTTGGGGGATTGATAGCATACAGCAATATACCAGGCAGTCACGAGAACGTTGGAAATGATCATCAAATAAGGATTGCTTTTGTTTCTACAGCGTTGACCCCACGCATGCATACTGCGGTTAGGATGCCAGCAGACGACAAAAGGACTGACAGGGGGGGGGGGGGGGTATTGTGTTGGCTGAAAAAAAAAATCAAACATACCAAATTTGTGCAAAATCACACGAATTTTTAGTCAGAGGGAAAGTCTTTCACAAAAAATGTTACTTTTTTTCCCTATTTCTGTGGATGCCACACTACATGCCTCAGTACGAATGCAAGAGCGATATAGGAAAACAGAAAGAAAAAGTGGCCAACATGAAAGATGGCGTGTGGCCAAAACTATACAATGAGGTCAGGGGTACACACTCACACACACACACACACACACACACCACACACACACACACACACACACACACACACACACACACACACACACACAGACTACACAGGTTCCAGCTGGTCAGGTTAGTAGTCACTTCCGACACACGCCTCATCTGCTGCCTGCAGACTTGCACCTGGTAACAACAGCAACCCCCCCCCCCCCTCCCTACCCCCCCCCCATCCCCTCATCCATCAAGGCCCTGGGTGACGTAACACCATCTGAAGACTGACTTGCTCACCCACCACCCCTGGCCATGTTTCACCTGTCAGAAGTTCTGCACACGTGCCATCTGTCACGATCTGACCATCTACCTGCAGGGAGGAGTTGGGGGGGAGGAGGAGGGGGGAGGGGGGGGGGGGCAGCAGCCAGCACCCCCTGCTACTTCCTGTCCCTATTGGGGGCAATGAAGCGTAACCGATGTTATCTTCCCTTGGTTAGCCACAGTAGAGGGGAGACAAGGGGGTACGAAGTGGAAATGCAGTTTGGCGGTCCACAGCTGGAAAAAGGGGGTGGGTGGAGGGGGGGGGAGGAGAAGGGGGGTTGCTGTTGTGAATCATCAGTGTGAACATGCTGCAGGTTGATGGATGAAGAATAATAATGATAATAATAATATGAGGAGAGAAGTACAGGTAGTCTATGTGATGGGGGTGGGGTTACAGGCAGAACAGAGAAGAAGGAGGAGGAGGACACAAATGATAAAGGAAGAAGCAAGGATAATGTGTAAATGTTTTAAAAAATATATATATTCTTTTATATCGAGGATAATGGGATGTGCGCGTGCGTGTCTGTGTGTGTGTACGTGCGTGTGTGTGTGCGTGCACGCGTGCGCGCGCGTGTGGGTATGGGGGAAGGGGTAGGGGTATGGAAATGGGAGAAGGTAGACACAGGAATGAATAAGAAAACCATCTTTATCAATTAGAAAAAAAGCTGTTTGAGCAGTCTCACTTTTCACAATCTGTATTTAACATAATAGAGAATTTACATATACGCGTTACATGCCCGAGAAGAACACAAATGCTCCTCTTTAAAATCTGCATTTATTCCGCTTCTGAGAGCAAGCAAAACAAGTTCCTATATTCTCCCCCCCCCCCCCCCCCCCCCCCAAACGACGAAATATGGCTGTCTTTCTGGTGGGACTAAAAAGTGAATGAGCATACTTCCCTCCCCCCCTCCCCCTTTCTCGTTATTTCTGTAGGCTTGTTGTGAATTCTTGTCTATGTGTCGACTGTGGGAAGACACGAGAGCGCGTGTTCGTAGAGAACATCCTGAATAACTGCTGCATTTGTGGCTGAAATGAATAAAAGTTAAGAAAGGAAAAAAAAAAGCCAAAAGACAGAAAAATGGAAACTTGCATGCATCAAAAGTGACAGTGTGGTGGTTTGTGAAAGCTTTGTTTCTCGGTTACAGGTTCTAGGTCCACCAGAGGTGAATTTGTTTGTGTACGCGCCCCATTTTGCCCATCATGAAGGTAGCCGCATTCCGATTTCCGGGGTGTATGCGGGTATGCGCTTTGATTTGTTTTTGCAAGATATAGCGCAATAAATTCCATTTATTATTATTATTATTATTATTATTATTATTATATGTTCGTGTTTTTCCGTAACCAATCGAATGCTGACATGACTTACGGGAATCTGTAACGTGCATATTTGATCTTTTGCATGTGTATAGTCTATACACGAAGGTAATTAAAAGCACTGGCAGTTCTGCACTTGAAATTTGACCTTGGAGATGGTAAAAATTCCTACCCTAAATCACTACACGCTGCCACCAAGGCTCAAACCCACGACTTCATGGACCTATAGGACTGAAGCCGAGCGGTCTTAACCACTCTCGGGTTATGGCGTCCGTCGGAAAAAAACAACAAAAAAACTTGCACCAAAAGTGAGGTATGCTGGTTTGTGAAATATATGAATTGGTGGGCTTCTATAAGCGAAGAAGACATCCCTGAAATTGGAATGCAGCTACCTTTACAGTGGGCAAAATCGGTCGCATTCGCAAAATCTCACCATTGGTGAACCTCAGAGCTGTAGCCAAGAAAAAAAAGGGGAGAAAAGATAAGCTGAGAGTCTGCATTACCAGAAAACGAAAGGAAAAAAACCCTTTCCATATCAACAAGTATCAAAAATGCAGAAGGATAGCCAGCCACATTGTGTTTGGCACCAGTAACTCAACAGCCCCCATGCCTCACTTGGACAAGCATGCATTTGGACCATTTCTCAAGTGGAAACAGGAAGTCTGTCAGTGTGTGAAATGCAGTCTGCTTCCATCTGACGTCAATGTATTCAACCCCCCTGAAGTGAGGGTAGCAATGACGTCACAGGAAAAAATTCCCATTTGTTTCCAAGGCAAAAGAGTATACATACATTTTTCTCTTCCACTGAATAAAACTGGCGCACATCAACTCTACATTTTCACCTCAGCAGTAAACAGCTTTTTTCCTTGCAAAGGAGGTAGGAAATATGTGGATGTTGTTGATGACGTTATCCTTAATCCGACTTGTGGAGAGGACTGAACATATGTCGCTACCTTCTCTTCCGCTTTCTGTTCCACTTCCGCCTCCATCTTCTTCCACGTGTCTTCCACGTTCATTCACACACTGTAAGGCTGTTTGCAGACATCAGTAAAGAGATTACTTTTGCTTCCCGAAACATCAAGGTGGCTTTTTTCTTCTTTTCTTTTCGTTCTTTTGCATTCCTAGGGGAAGCCACATGGTGCCTGCTATGTGTGTGTGTGTGTGTGTGTGTGTGTGTGTGTGTGTGTGTGTGTGTGTGTGTGTGTGTGTGTGTGTGTGTGTGTGTGTGTGTGTGTGTGAGTTTGTGTGTGTGTGATGTTTAAAGTCTGTTCTCATTTAGTACTATTAGACTAGAGAGAGGGAGGGGGGGAAGAGAAGATGGATTGAGAGAAAGCATAAAAGAGGGGGTGGTTACAATAAATTATTAACAAGAGGTTGAGAAATGGTGTGTGTGTGTGTGCATGCGCACATGTGTGAGAGAGAGGGAGAGAGAGAGAAGTGTGTGTGTGTGCATGCGCGCATGTGTGAGAGAGAGGGAGGGAGAGAGAGAGGGAGGGAGAGAGAGAGAGAGAGGGAGAGAGGGAGAGAGAGAGGGAGAGAGAGAGAGAGGGGGACACAGAGAGTGAGAGAGAGAGAGAGACAGACAGACAGACAGACAGAAGAGGAGGAGAAGGAGAAGAAGAAGAGGAACAAGAAGAAGAAGAAGAAGAAGAAGAAGAAGAAGAAGAAGAAAGAAGAAGAAGAAAGAAAATAAGAAAGACATGACAACATAGAAAGAGACTAGACAGATAGAATCGAGCAAGACAGACAAAGAACTCTAGAAGATGAGAGATAGCAAGAAACAGACAGACAGGCAGACAGATAGAGTTAGAGAGTGATAAACAGACAGACAGACAGACAGACAGATGGTGACAGAGATATACAGAAAAAATCCTAACAGAATGGAATTGTCTCCAAAACATGCATGCACTTTCAAGGCTAAAGCCAATGCTACAATTTCGTTTTACAGCCATTTCTGAAAATGTTAATGTCCCTTCAGAGTATCAATTTTTCAGCCACAACTGAAACACTCCAGTAAAAATTTCCATATAAGGAAATAACCACTTTTGCTGTTAAAGCACGCACAATCCCTACCAAATCTCACCTTCCCTGTACAAACTTTTCCAACGCCATTTTCTAACTTTGTAATCCTGGCACAGAGCATTCGACCCTCCCTCTTTTTGATACAATGAAACTGCCATAGCTTTCTAAGGGAGGCTATTGTTCATCTGCTAAATGCCTCTTGCGTGGTTGAGGTCCGTTTGTTCTCAGCAAGGAGAACAAAACGAATGGCGGCACGTGACGTAAACGGTTTTCTGTCCCCGCCTTCTTCTCTTCCCTCCTTCTTCTCTTCCTTCCTTCTACCTTTAACTGAAGACCTGGGTGTTCCCCCTGTGAGCCCTGATGAAGTGCTTTGGACACAGCCATAAACCACTGCTGTACCCGACTACACACATCATGATATAAAGTGCATCTCTTCTGCCACCTTGCAGTTTTTGAGGATAGGTGGAAGACAAAGAAACTGGACCATTGATACTAGTGTAGCAGTAGTTGTACCCAACCAGCAGCAGAAGCAGCAAGCAGCTGCAAATAGCAAAAAAATAACACCAAAATACAACCCCCGAAACAAAACAAAAAACTATTTAAAAAAAAGAAAAATAACTGTGAAGGCTGTAAAGTGAACAGGACTGGAAAGGGGAGAATCAGGAGGGTGTAAGGGAAGAAGAAGAACAAAAAAACAGGAAGATGATTGTGCAGACTGTAAAAGACAAAGAAGAAAAAGGAGAGGCAAAAGGAGTAGGAGGCAAGAAGATGAAGAAGAAATAATTAAAAATAACAATCTTTTCAATTTTTAAAATCCATGGCAGTGTTTGCTGTCCAGACTGACTTCAGAACGATCCACATGAATGCTGTTGTTTCCC
>CM060348.1:12707937-12710437 GCA_030674155.1 Stramonita haemastoma
GTAGCCTGATCTGAGCACACGGGCTGACCTGTGTGTCAAAACCCCTATCTGGAAAATCTGCCTAGTTCATGCTGTAACGAGCTGTGTAGTGGGCGGTAGGGTCAGTAATCTGACTGACATGGTTATCTTGAGGCAAAGGCGTGATCTGATTTTCATTACCGTGATAACGAACCTGCCAAAATTATGTCATAATGGGGGGGGGGGGGGGGGGGGGGGGGGGGGCGGGGGGGAGGACAACCTAGAGGTTAGTGTCGGGCCATGACCACGGACCGATACGCCAGTTCAAGGGGTTTTTCCCCTGGAGCTAACATTAGTATCGACTCCACTCCCCTGAAAATGTCTTATATGATACTATAAAAAAATTATAAACAAAAACCCAGCATGCACACAGGTGTGTTTAGACCACCATCCCTGAGGGCTGGCTGTATACATATATATAAATATGTATATATGTAAATAATGGGTAGGCGCTGCATTTGTGGCGACGCGCTCTCCCCGGGGAGAGCAGCCCGAATTTCATGCAGAAAAATCTGCTGTGACATCAAGTGGTACAAAAAAAACAACAACAGAGGTCCCGTGTACAAATGCAGACAGATCATCTGTTGCACTTGTTAAAACCTGTTCCGCCTTTCGAAAGAGTAGGCTACTGCATGCTAGTGGCAGCGGATGGCAACACTTTAAAAAGGTATGCACACTGTTGTCGTGTATAAAGATCATCCCTGCAGTTGGAATACGGATACCTTAACGGTGTCCAAACAGTCGCATACGCAAGATCAATTTCATTATAGTTGAACGACTGAAATTTTGGAAGGGGAAAACAGTCGAAATACCAAAAACAACTCTAAATTCTATAATCTGAGATACTTAAAGTATCATGGGTATACCAATTTTTAAAAATCTTTTTTATTGTCACACATAAGCATTACAAAAGAAACAAATTAAGTTTTTGTCCAGTCAACATTTCATCATTTCCATTTAACAGGCAACAAGAATAATTGCTTCACAAAGTACTTTCGACGTCAAGACAATATTTATAAATTACATACAGACTGTTACGAGTATTTTGAAATGATACTTAGCTTTTTACTAAGTTTATGTACTGAAACCATTTTCTCTGAAAATCAATATAACTGCATTTATTTGCCGTGATCCAGTTTTTCCATTTCATATTAAATATGAAATTTTAGTTCATTCAAAAAAATACCAACATTAGGTTTTGTTTTCCCAATCCGACATTTTGTAAACATAAAACATTGCTAACAGTATTATCAAATCAAACGCTTTAGGCCTGTACCAAATTTTATAATGACAAAAGACTCGGGGACTGCCAATTCGAAAGTAATGAGATACAGAAACTACCAAAGTTTACATCATTTTGAGTTTAAAATATCCCTGTTTTAATTGAAAATGTCTGCAAACTCTAGCTTCCGCCTTGAAAAAAAAACACACTGCCATAAATCAAATATCTGAGGTACTATAGTATACTAAGCATCACTTGCTGAAAACTTTATAAAAAAAAAAAAAAAATCAAACACTACAAACAGTTCTATGTTTCACCTTCAGTTTTACATTTACAAAAACTTCAATATAGATTAAAAAATATATATATTACAAACCCTACAAAAAGTTCTATTCATCATTTTGAGTTTTAGATTCACCTCCACATCAATCTATTATGCCAAAGCAGGGATGTACAAAAAATGATTTCTTTAGCTTAAAATATAGAAACAACCAAACGTTCGTCTGTAGTTTTAAAAGACAAAATGTTCAAATTTCTGTCCACCCCGACGTTGGAATGCAGCTACCTTAACGATAGGAAAACGGCTGCATACGACAAAATCTCACCGTTGACAAACCTCGGAGCTCTAGCTGAGGAACAGGGGGAAAAAAACCAACAACAAAGCTTGTATCCACTACCATGAAATGAAGAAAAACTACAATATTTGTTTGTCGCCCACGTCACAGATACAAATCCGACCAAAGCAAAAAAAAAAGCGAAAGAAAGAAAGGAAGGAAGACAGAAAGAAAGGAAGGAAGGAAGGATGGAAGGAAGATAGAAAGAAGAGAAAGAAAGAAAGAAAGACATAAAGAAAGAAAAGAAAGAAAGAAAAGGGAAAAAAAAAACAACTTCAGAACACCGGAACACAACCGGAAAGATGAAAATTATGAAATAAGTTGACAGAAAGAAAAATCGAGGTAGAATATAAAAAAAACCCAAAAACCCACCCCACAAAAAAACAAAAAAAAGAAACAGCAAGATTTTTTTTGGGGGGGAAGGGAAGGGAGGGGGGCGCAATGAAGCATTTTTTTTTAAAATTGCGGAAAAATACACTAATACAATTTTGTTCGTTCCAAGGCCTGAGCTCCGAGGTTTACATATGGTGAGATTTTTGCGTATGCGACCGCCCCCTCCCCCCCCCCCTCTCTCTCTGTGTCTCTATCACACACACACACACACACACACACACACACACACACACACACACACACACACACACAC
>CM060348.1:12721938-12724438 GCA_030674155.1 Stramonita haemastoma
GTGCCATTCTAGCCCCAAAATAAAAGGCACCGACCCCCCAACAACAACAAAAACCGACAAAAAATTAAGTTAATCCACCCCACCACTGTTTGATCACCCCCTCCCTTAACACACGTACGCACGCACGCACGCGCCCGCGCGCGCGCGCACACACAACACACACACACACCTCGTCTAATATCACTGAGTGTGAACAGACGTTAAATTGAAGACAACAACAACAATAACAACAACAACAACAACAACACACACACACACACAACACAACACACACACCTTAACAAAACAAAACAACCTATCACCCCTCTCACCCAAATCCCTTTATTTTATGGGTAAAGTGCCACAACAGATAATCATCCCATTTTGATCATTGTTTGTTTGCTCGTCAAACACAATTAGGGTATGGGCTATATACACGCAAGATGTGAAGAAGATTGTGTGGCCGACGGAGATAACCCTGCAAACCCAGCTGTACGGCCCACGAGAGGAGCTGGAAAGGACATGCCATAATATTTTCCCCGGACACATCTGACGGTGTAAAAAGTGAACGAGAGAAGAAGAATCAAGAGTCCTTTTTTTTTTTTTTTTTAGATAGGATTTTCAGAATTTCCTGTCATCAGCTACGATGTGACAGACTCACAAATGTAGCCTCGGAAGTACTGAATAGGGAACCTTTGTTTTCCTACTCCTGTTGTGATGGACATGAATGATTGAGCATGCATTATTCTCTCTCTCTCTCTCTCCTCTCTCTCTCTCTCTCTCTCTCTCTCTCTCTCTCTCTTCTCTCTCTCTCTCTCTCTCTCTCATCAAGAATCAAGAGTCAATCAACCATCCCCAACCCAACAACAAAAAAACAACAACCAGCCAACCAAACAAAAAAGCACGAAAATAATAAACCAAATCAATAGTCCAATCCATGGAAATTGTGTTCAACTAATGCTAAACAAACAACAAACCACAATCAACAACAACCAACCAAACAATTAGAATCTAGATCTAGGTCACGATTGTTCGATCCCAACGCACACAGTATTAACTCTTCCTTACCGTGATAATTTGTAACAGTCTTAGAACAATCTCTCTCTCTCTCTCTCTCTCCTCTTCTCATCTCTCTCTCTCTCTCTCTCTCTCTCTCTCTCTCTCTCTCTCTGAGATAATTATGCCATGAATTGGAGGTTTATTTTGGAATCGCTCATCTAGTTGATAAGCGTCTGTGATCTTGTTCCACGATTCTTCTTGCAATAAAACCGTTTATTGCACAATCCTTCTGCGCCAGTAATTCGGTTAGAGCTCCGCTATTGCCCATTCATAATGGACTTCTCTTCTGTTCTGTATGGTTATTCTTGTTGATGTTCTGCGCAGTTTTCGGAATAATATGTAGGCTAAAAATGCTTGATTCATAATGGGTTCTGTGTGATTTTTTTCTCTCCTTTTCTTGGTTAGAGCTCTGAAGGTTCAGCATTTGGTGAGATGTTGCCCACTCACCACTGAGGTAGCCGCATTCCGACTTCGGGGATGATGTCTAAAACAACACCGGTGATCACAAGGGGTCTTTTTTTGTTTTGTTTTAAATTGTCAACTTTCGTATGAAAGAAAGAAAAAGAAAAAAAAGACATAAAGATAAAAGGAAGAAAAGAAAAGAAAATGAAGGAAAGATAGAATCAAACTGAACGAAAGCGTGAGAGAAAAAGAGGGGAAAGCTAGCAATAACAACAATAACAACGACAACAAGAAAACAAACAAAAGCAACCACTAACAACACAAATAACGGAAAGAAACAATAAAAAAAAAAAAAGAAAAAAGAAAAGAAAAAGAAAAAAAGAAAGAAAGAAGAAGGAAAGAAAGAAGGAAAGAAAGAAAGGAAAAAGAAGAAAAAAAAGAAAGAAGGAAAGACAAGAACAAGAAAGAAACCAAAAAAAAAAAAAAAAAATACGGGACAGGTATGACTTTTCCGCAAAGATTACCATCATCACAGACTAAACACGAACACAAGCCCTCCCAATCATTCCCGTAGGAGGAAGAGAAAAAAAAAAAAGAAAGGAAAAGAAGACAGAAAAAAAAAACATCGCCTAATTCCTTACACGTCCAAAACACGTTCTTTAAGCTCCCATAATTCCTTTCTTCTTCCGCCCTGTCTGGCGTGTTTTCGTGACGCGACTTCCTGTCAAGCTGAACTAGGAAATACTCCCCGAGTTACTGTCCTTGACACGCGAGGAACAAACAGGGAGGCTATTATTATTACTGCTTTTATTATTCTCTCTCTCTCTCTCTCTCCTCTCTCTCTCCTCTCTCTCTCTCTCTCCTCTCTCTCTCTCTAAAAGATTTTTTAAAAAAGAGAAACATCCGCTTCTTAGTCCCCTTTCCCCCCTCCCCACGTCTAAAAAAAAAATCTCCCTGTCCAAGCATTCTCTCTCTCCCTCTCTCTCTCTCTCCCTCCCTCTCTCTCTCTCCCTCCCTCCCCTCTCTCCCTCTCTCTCTCTCTCCTCTCTCCCCTCTCTCT
>CM060348.1:12736938-12741938 GCA_030674155.1 Stramonita haemastoma
TGACAGACAAATGAGACATAATAGAGATCATGAATGCACATAAAAACCCCGTTGACGTGAAAACACAGACACACAGACAGATAGACAGACAGGCACACACACACACACACACACACACACACGGCGCGCGCGCCGCACACACATACATACACACACAATACACACACATTTAACCGTGCAGTACTATTAACGGATCAAAACCTATATATATATATTATCAAACAATATCCCACTCAAAATTTCCACAAAAACACACCCCAAAAAAACTCCCACAATGTTATGAATGAATAACACAGTCACACAAGACACTCCCAGATCTCAACACCTACAGTCACTGACACACGTCGAAAGTTGAAGGCTTAAATCAGCTAGCCAGCTTATCCCCGGAATCGGAATGCGGCTACCTATAATTCAATAGTGGGTCACAACAGTCGCATGCGTTTGCAAAATCTCACCATTGGCAAACCTCGTAGCTCATAGCCGAAAGAAAAAAAAAGAAAGAAAAAAAAAAAAAAGGCTTGGCCAGTTTGACTTTTGTGGTGTGTGTGTGTGTGTGTGTGTGTGTGTGTGTGTGTGTGTGTGTGTGGTAAGGGAAAATCGCCTTGCCAAGTTAGTGTCGTGCTGACTTGACCAGCATTGAGTCAATGACTTCTGCCTACACTTCTTAAGCAGTCAGTCGTTGATTGAATACTGCATGCACTGAGGCTTTCAGGTGTGTGTGTGTGGGCAAGTTATTTACTATTAGGACTACTACTACTACTACTACTACTACTACTACTCTCTACTACTACTACTACTACTACTACTACTACTACTACTACTAACTAGCTTCTACTTCTAAATATATTTCACTGCGCTGCTGCTGCTGCTGCTGCTGCTGCTGCTGCTACTGCTACTAATATACTACTAGATCTACTATTATTTCTACTCTTCTATTACACTATTTCTACCACTTCTACTTCAACTACAACTACTACTGTCATGTGATGGAATAATATGATTCATGATGATATGATAATGATGATAATGATAATGATAATATAATAATAATAAAATAAAAAAATATAATAACGATGATAACGATGAGAAGAAGAAGAAAGAAGAAGAAGAAGAGAAGAAGAAGAAGAAGAAGAAGGAAGAAGGAAAGAAGAAGAAGAAGAAGAAGAAGAAGAAGAAGAAGAAGAAGAAGAAAAAGAAGAAGAAGAAGAAGAAAAAGACTAGCCCGAAGTCTGAATACGGCTACCTTGATGGTGTGTAAAAAACGGTCGCTAAACGTGAAACTCGGAGCTCCAGCCGAAGAACTAGGGGAGGGGGGTGGGAGGGAGTGGAGGTAATGCTCCACCCTAAAATGCAACAAGTGCGGTATTGACTCCATTTTGTGCCCGAACTTTTCCTTCATCCACCACCTACTTACACCTCGAGTCGTAGCCTGGGTGCTAAGTCTTTCGGATCAGACACTAAGTCCCGAGTGCAACACGCATTCACTGCACGTTAAAGAACAAACACACGGCAACAAGAGAAGTTGCTATTGGAAAAAATTATGTCGGAGAAAAAAAAAAAGTCACTCTCATAAGGAAACCAATACACACGCAGACAGGGACTTTAAAAAAAAAAAAAATGAGTGGTGTGCTCTGTGGCGACAGCGCTCTCCCGATCCCCGCGGGGAAAAAGCAGCCCGAATTTCACGCCGGGCATGTATCAGACAATACACTCATCTCCCCCTCCCCCCCCCCCCCTCTCTTCTCGAGTCGAAGTTCTTTTTCTTTTTTTTTTCTTCCCTGGCTACAGCTCCAAGCTTCACTGATGGGGAGATTTTACGCCGTTTTTGCCCACCGTGAAGGCTGCCGCATTCCGACTTCGGGGATGTACGCTGGAGATATTATGTTCGTGTTTCCGTAACTCGTAGAACGCTGACATGAATTTTGGGATCTCTAACGTGCTTATTTGATCTGGTGTGTGTGTGTGTTGTGTGTGTGTGTGTGTGTGTGTGTGTGTGTGTGTGTGTGTGTGTGTGTTGTGTGTGTGTGTGCGTGCGTGCGTGTGCGTGTGTGCGTGTGTGTGTGGTGTGCTGTGCGTGCGTGTGTGTTGTGCTGCCGGCGCCGCGCGTCGCGCGTGTGTTGTGTGTTGTTGTGTGGCATGCGTGATGTGTGCGCGCGTGCAACTGTAAAAGAAGGGAATTAAGGCACTGGAAAGTCTGCACTTGGGAGTTGATCTGGGAGATCGTAAAAAAAAAAAAAATCCCCACCAGACACTGACAGAGATTCAAACCCACGACTTCACGGATCCATCCAACGGGGATTGAAGCCGAACGAACGGCCTTAACCACTCGGCTAGTATACGGGTCCCTCTGCTGACAAAACTTGTCGAAGTTATAAAGGGCCATTGCATTCTTTTTGAAAGCTTAAATCACCGCCTCTCTCTCTCTCTCTCTCTCTCTCTCTCCTCTCTCTCTCTCTCTCTCTCTCTCTCTCTCTCTCTCTCACAGGTATATAAATTCCTTTTCGCCACGCATTCACACATTCTTCAGTCCAGTCCCACAGTGAGTGACTGGCAGAGCGAGAGAGAGAGAGCGATTCCTGGTTGACTGACTGGTCTGTTCGTTCTACAGACAGTGAGTGAGTGTAGTGTAGGCATTACTGGGGCCATCCGAGCGAATGTTAATGTTGTTGTTTATTGTTGTGTCCCCACCTCCACACAACACTTGTTCTCTTGTACAGAACGTTAAAACACACAAAAAACCCAAAACAAAACAAAGCAAAACACCCCCAAGAAAACAAAACTGAAAGTATGACAAAATTGAAGAGCGTGGGAGTGAGTGAGGTGGGGTGGGGTGTGTGTGGGGGTGGAGGTGGGGGGGGAAGGGGGGAAGAGAGAGAGAGAGAGAGAGAGAGAGAGAGAGAGAGAGAGAGAGAGAGAGAGAGAGAGAGAGAGAGAGAGAGAGAGAGAGAGAGAGAGAGAGAGTACATATATATGTGTGCACGTGTGTGCGTGCGTGCATGCATGTATGTAAGTTTGGAATTGATATGTGATTAGTGACTTTTGATGTAGATATATACATAACTTAATTCTAATCAACAATAGTGCAATTTACCAAGCAACAACAAAACAACAACAAACAAATGAATAATTTATAAAACAAAGGAATGAACATATCAAGAGGCCTGTGTTATGAGGGATGGGGGTGGGTCAACAACGAAAAGAACAAACACACATGTTTTGTGGTATTTTTTATATCATCATCATCATCATCATCATCATTATTTTCCTCCTCCTCCTCATTTTATTATTATCATCGTGATTTTTAAAATACTTCCTATATTGTTAACAGAAACTGAGAAAGATATGCCAAAGGAAGGAACGGACATTTTCAAGTGGGAAAGAAATGTAATCGACAGATCGATTAGTTTCCTGTATCCGCCAAATCCTCATGTCTGATTCACGTTGATATAATCTATAGATAAATCCATCCCCATCCTGTCGACTGCCCTTCACAAGCACACACACGCACACGCACGCACGCATACACGCACGCACGCACACCACGCACGCACACACATTCTGCACACACAAACACACACCTACTGCACACACACACACACACACACACACACACACACACACACACACACACACACACACACAACACACACACCAGTGACTACAATGGATGAACATTGATTCCAAGAATTCATTCTTATCCTCAAAATAATAATCTCTGCACTCATTAGCGCACTGTATAGCCATGCATTGTGCTGTAATGCACTGCACATTCTATTGTCTTGTACTGTGTGTTGTATTGTCTGGTACTGTTTTGTATCGTGTTAAACACTCTATTGTGCTGTGCTCTCTTTCTCTATTTCTGGTCCATCGACCTGGAATGACCTCCCTCTCTCTCTTCGTCAAAGGCTACTTAACATATGACACTTTAAAATCCAGCCTCAAGACATGTCTATTTCAGACCTAAGATTTTCCCCCTCCTGTTTCATCTCATGTCTGTCCCTGCCTTCAACAGCCAATATCCCATCACTCTGCCATCACCTGTGTGTGTGTGTGTGTGTGTGTGTGTGTGTGTGTGTGTGTGTGTGTGTGTGTGTGTGTGTGTGTTGTGTGTGTGTGTTTCCGTGTGTGTGTGTGTGTGTGTGTTGTGTGTGTGTGTGTGTGTGTGTGTGTGTGTGTGTGTGTTCGCGCCGGCGCGCGCGCGTGTGTGTGTGTGTGTGTGTGTGTGTGTGTGTGTGTGTGTGTGTGTGTGTGTGTGTGTGTGGTGTGTGTGTGTGTGTGTGTGTGTGTTGTGTGCGCGCGGCGTGCGTGCGTGCGTGCGTGTACATTTGAATTTGTTTAAGCTATTAATCGTTATTTTGTTGCATGACTGTGTAAGAATAGGTTGAATGCAAGCACTTTGATTTGTCTTTTGCAAGATACAGCGCTATATCTATATAAATTCCGTTTATTATTATTAATATTTGATCTAGTATCATTAATAAATCCTGTATTGTTTTCAAGAATTAAATTCAGATGTATATCGCTTTCAATCACGGCTGATCTGTCTTTCTGCGTTAAATTCAGGCTGTTCTCACCGGGACGCCGGCGAAAGTGTCGCCACAAGGGCAGCGCCACCCATTCATCTAAATGAATTCTATTCTATTCTCATGTCTGTGTTGTTTTTTTTTGCTTCCCGAGCGTTTGAGTACGGAACATGCACACGCACAAATAATCAGATAGTTCTGAGACAGAGAGAGGGTTTTGGTGGTTTGTTTGTTTAGTTGGGTTTTTTTTTGTTGGTAGTGTTGGAGTTGAAATGATTTGCAATATTAACAATTTCCAAGTATATCTTATGTTTTCTTGAATTTTGCAATAATTTGTTTTCTGTGCATTCGAAATCAGTCTTTAATGCTCTATAAGTATAACACTGGGCAAAACAGAGAGAAATAAACAAGTTCTACAACAACACACACACACACAAACACAACACACACACACACACACACACACACACACACACA
>CM060348.1:12746938-12749438 GCA_030674155.1 Stramonita haemastoma
GGCAGATTTTCTGTGTGAAATTCGGGCTGCTCTCCTCGGGTATAGATCTAGAGCACCTCGCCACAAGAGCAGTGCCACCCACGATTTTTTTTTCTGCGTTTATATTAGTTTCCCTATCAGTGGCTTTTTTCTACAGAATTTTCCCAGGTTGCCGTGGATTCTTTTACGCGCGCTAAATGCGTGTTGCACATGGGACCTCGGTTTATCATTTCATCCGAAAGACTAGTACCCAGACAACCACTCACGGTCTAGCAAATGGAGTGGGGTAAGGGGGGGGGGGGGGGGGGGGGGGGGGGGGGGGGGTTCGAGCACAAACGGGGATCGAACCCAGATTTTTTCGCTTTCTATACCCTCAATTCACTGAATGAAGAGAGGAAGACGAACACTAAGGAAACAAAACAGAAAGCATGGGGAGATGGAGGAGGAAGAGGAAGGGAAGAAAAGAAGAGGTGGATGAGTAGGAGGAGGAGGAAGAGGAGGGGAGGAAGAAAAGAAGAAGCTGACGATGATATTGAATTGAAAGAACGAAAGAAAAGGTAAAGAAAGAAAGAAAGGACGAAAGAAGGAGGAAAAAAGGAAAGAAGGAGGAAAGAAAGAAAAGAAAGAAAAAAAGCAAGCAGGCAAGAAAGAAAGAAGATAGGCAACAAGGAAAGAAAGAAAGAAGGATAATAAAGAAAAGAAAGAAGAAGGGAGGCAAAAAGGAAAGAAGGGAGGAAAGAACGAAAGAAAATAAGACAGAAAGAAAAAAAGCAAGCAAGCAAGAAAGAAAGAAGGTAGGCAACAAGGAAAGAAAGAAAGAAGGTAATAAAGAAAGAAAGAAGGGAGGCAAAAAGGAAAGAAAATAAGACAGAAAGAAAAAAAGCAAGCAAGCAAGAAAGAAAGAAGGTAGGCAAGAAGGTAAGAAAGAAAGACAGAAAGAAAAGAAAAAAACAAGAGAAAGAAAGAAAGAAGGATAGATCTAGAAAGAAAAGAAAAAAAAAGAAGGAAAGAAGGTAAGAAAGACAGAAAGAAAAGAAAGAAAAAGAAAGAAAGAAAGAAAGAAAGACAAAAAGGATACAAAGAGATCGAATAGTTCACGACAGATCAGGTATTGTGTATATATTTATTATATCGCCATTTTCAAACTGATTCAGTATTTCTATTGCCATATCAGTAGTGGTGTTGTGGTTGTTGTCGCTGTTTTGTCGCTGTTGTTATTATTGTTGTTGATCTTCATTGTGACAAAGCACCGATTTTTTTTCCCAGGCAGTGTGTCATGATCAGCTTGAACCTGGTGGAGCCCATCCCTCTCCAGGTAGCAGGATGCATGCTGGGTATGTTGTTGGTGTCATCCATCCCATCAGACATAATACCTGGCCTACCCTCCTGCAAAAGGCGGACAGGGTTTGATCATTTGCCGAGCTGAACATGTTCTGCATGCGTTCACAGCCGGAATCTGTTGTTTTTTGTCTCGTGCAGACTTTCCAGAGAGTGGAGTCAGTACCCATGCTAACACTTTCAGGGGAGTGGATGGAGTCAGTACCCATGTTAACACTTTCAAGGGAGTGGAGTCAGTTAGTACCCATGTTAACACTTTCAGGGGAGTGGATGGAGTCGGTACCCATGTTAACACTTTCAGGGGAGTAGATGGAGCCAGCACCCATGATAACACTTTCTGGGGAGTGGATGGAGTCAGTACCCATGTTAACACTTTCAGGGGAGTAGATGGAGTCAGTACCCATGTTAACACTTTCAGGGGAGTGGATGGAGTCAGTACCCATGTTAACACTTTCAGGGGAGTAGATGGAGCCAGCACCCATGCACTTTCTGGGGAGTGGAGTCAATACCCCTGTTAACACTTTCTGGGGAGTGGATCGTGTCAGTACCCATGATAACACTTTCTGGGGAGTGGATAGAGTCAGTACCCATGTTAACACTTTCAGGGGAGTGGAGTCAGCTAGTACCCACGTTAACACTTTCTGAGGGGTGGAGTAAATACCCATGTTTGCTCCAGGGAGAATCCCCCCAAACAATCACTTCAACGGAGACTGATGTATGTATACTGAATTAGTTAGTTCTTCAGTTTAACGTCCTAATGTATATTGATTAAACAACCTTTACACCATTGGGGACTGAAACCCATGCCTTCAGATTACTGTCACATTACCAGCACGACACTTTAACCACTTGAGTTATCTCTTAACTCGATCTACTAGACACTACACACATAACAAACAGGGCACACAAACTCTGACCCCTTGATTCTGAACCGTAGTGACTGACAATAACTGCCTTTCTTTCTTTCTTTCCTTCTTTTTCTTTCTTTCTTTCTTCTTCTTTCTTTCTGTCTGTCTGTCTGTCTGTCTGTCTGTCTGTCTGTCTGTCTTTCTTTCTTTCTTTCTCTCTCAATCTCTACTTCACTCCACAACAAGTAGGCTAACAAAGTTCAACAAGGTGTAATCCTCCTCATGACAAGACATAATAACTGATAACAACAGACCTGACTCAGCGTTTGCATTGC
>CM060348.1:12759438-12762313 GCA_030674155.1 Stramonita haemastoma
CCCCGGGGGTAAGGCCCCCCCCCCCGGGGCAAAACCCCCCCCCCCCCCCCCCCCCCCCCCCCCCCCTTTTTTTTCCTTCCTTTTTTCTTTCCTTTTTCCCCCATTTTAAAAAACCCCCCCCGGGGGTTTTTTTTTTTTTTTTTTAAAAAAAAAAAAAAAACCCAAAAAACCCCCCAAAAAAAAGGGGGGGAAAAGGAAAAGGGGGGGGGAAAAAGGGGGGGGGGGGAAAAAAAAAATCCCAAAACCCCCCCGGGGGGGCCCCCCCCCCCGGGGGGGGTGGGGGGGGGGGGTGGGGGGGGGGGGGGAAAAGGGGGGGGGAAATGGGTGGGGGGGTTTTTTGGGGGGGGGGGGGGGGTTTTAAAAAAGGGGGGTACCCCAATTCCCCCCCCCCCGGGGGGGCCCTTAAAAACCCTTTCCCCCCCGTTTGGGGGTTTTTGGGGGGGCCCCCCTTTTTTTCCCCCCCCCCCCCTTTTTTAATTTTTTCCCCCCCCCCCCCCAAAAACCCCCCCCCCCCCCCTTTTTGGGGTTTTAGCCCCAACCCCAAAAAAAACCCCCCCCCAAAAAAAAAAAAGGGAAAAAACCCCCCCCCCCCCAAAATTTCCCCCCCCGCCCCAACCCCAAACCCCCCCAATTTTTTATTTTCCCCCCCCTTTTTTGGGGAAAAAAGGGGGAAAAAAAGAAAAAAATATTTGGGAAAAAATTTTTTTTTTCCCTTTTTTAAAAATTTTTTTTCCCCCCCCAAAAAAATTTTTGGGGGGGCCCCCCCCCCCCCCCCAAAAAATTTTTTTTAAAAAAAAAAAATTTTTTTTAAAAAAAAAAAAGGGGGGGTTTTAAAAAAATTTTTTTTGGGGGAAAAAATTTAGGGAAAAAAAAAAAACCGGGAAAAAAAACCCCCCGAAAAAAAAAAAAAAATAAAGGGATCAAAAATAAAAAAGGAAAATTTTTTTTTGGGGGTTTTTTGGAAAAAAAATTTTAAAATTTTTAAAAAAAAAAATTTTTGGGGTTTTTTTTTAAAAAAATGAAAAATAAAAAGGAAAAAAAGGGGGGGGGGGCCCCCCCCCCCCCAAAAAAAATTTTAAAAAAAAAACCGGAAAAGAAACCCCCCAAAAAAAAAAAAAACCCTTTGGGAAACCCAAAATTAGCCCTGTTCCAGCGAAGAAAATTTTAGGGCCCCCTAACCCCAAGATTTAAAACTCTATTTCCCCTTGCGTTTTTGGTGTCCGAATAACAAAATTTTCAGTTTTGGGTAAAAACAATTTTTTTTCAAAGCTTTTTGAAAACAAGAATCTGAAAAAAGGTTTGTTTTTCGTTTTTCGGTGGTTTTTAAAAAATTTTTTGGGGTGGGCATGTTTCGGGATTCCCGTTTTGATGACGCAATTTTACGGGAATCCAAATATTCAAAAATTATTAAAAAAATAAAATTCTTCGGGCTTTGTTAAAAAAAACTTAGCAAATTTATTTCCGAGGAAAGGGAGGGAAACCCGGGTTTTCAATCTTCGGGGTTTCCCCAAAGTCGCCCAAAAATGGATAATCGATCGGAAAAATAGAACGACCCGACAGACCGACAGACAGACAGCCCCCCGAAGAAAAGATTTGAAGATAAGAAATAAAGTGCAGATATTAAAATAGAATAAAAGAAAAATGAAGAAGAAATAGGGTAAGATTTAAAGTAAAAAAAGGGTGAAGATTGAAGGCCGAAGTCGAAAATAAAAACAAAGGGAACCCCAGAAAGTTTGAAATTTGAATCACATAAGAAGATTTAAGAAGACCGACCCCCGCAAAATTTTGGTTTATGATAAGTTGGAAACCCAAAAAACCCCCGTTTCAAATTTAAAATTTCTGTTAAAAAAAAACCCCCCCTTAAAAAACGGGGTTTTTTTTGTGGGTTTTTTACTTGTTCCCCCGGGAAAAACATTAGGCAAAAAATTTAAAATGAAAATCTCTTTTTAAAGAAAACCCTTCCCGGGCCCCCAAAAAGCATCACCGGAAAACAGAACTTTAATTAGTGAAAAACAATACTTTGCCAGGGAAAAATCTACGCAATTTGGGAAAAAGTCCCTTTTTTGAATAAATCATTTTCCCAAAATTCAAAAAGATTTCCAACTCTTCCCCCCTCTCCCCCTCTCCCCCTCCCCTCTCTCTCTGGGGGGGTCACGAGAATTAAGCGGCAGGGGGAAAATTTTCCCGTGACAGCAATAAAACCAAGGAAAAACCCTTCAAAAATGCCAGTTACTGGAAAATCCAGGGGGCTATTTTGGGGAGGGCCTTAGGCGCCCGCGGAAACCCACAAAAGCCGTTTCCAGCTTTGGGAAATTGGCGGGGGAAGGGGACAGCTTTGGTTTTTTTCCAGCAAATGGGAAAAACCCGTTTGGGCACAACAGTCAAACCCAAAATGGCGGGGTCCAACGTGAATCCAGCACCCAAGCACAGTACACAGGAAAAAAAACGTTTTCCGGGAAAGACGACGAGATGTTTAAACGGGCTCGAAAGCATAAAAAAAGCAGGGAAATGTTGGTTGAAAGTGACAGGTCCCCCAAATGCCTCGAGTCTTTTCCCCGGCCCGAAAAGGGAGTAGAACAGGGGAAAAAACAGCAAAGTGTAGAAACACATGGAAATAGAAACCCACCAACAACAAAACCCCCACAGGAAAAATCAACAAAAAAACATCAGTTAAAATTGCCATCATCGGGTTTAAATTTTTTAACCTCCCCGTATGTCGATTTTAGTTAAAAGTGCTTTAAATTGTGTTTTGGGACCTTAGGTGAAAAATGATAATATTGTTGGTGCATTCGAACCCCAAGAAAAAAGGGAAACAGTAAAGGGCTACCTAACTGATAGATCCTAACAAAAGAAGGCTAAGAGACAGACAAGAAAT
>CM060348.1:12774913-12777413 GCA_030674155.1 Stramonita haemastoma
CATATGTAAACCTCGGAGCTCTGGCCTCGGAACGAACAAAATTGTATCAGTGTACTTTTCCCCCTTTTTTTTTGTTTCATTGCGCCCCCCTTGCCCCCAAAATCTTCTTTTTTCTTTCTTTGGGTTTCTTTATTTTTTAATTATTTATTATTCTTTTTTTTTTTTAATTCTACCTCGATTTTTCTTTCTGTCAACTTATTTCATAATTTCCATCTTTCCGGTTGTGTTCCGGTGTTCTGAGTTTTTATTTTATCCTTTTCTTTATTCCTTTTCATTCTTCATGTCTTTCTTTCTTTCTTTCTCTTCTTTCTATCTTCCTTCCATCCTTCCTTCCTTCCTTTCTTTCTGTCTTCCTTCCTTTCTTTCTTTCGCTTTCTTGTTGTTTTTTTTGGGTCGGATTTGTATCTGTGACGTGGGCGACAAACAAATCTTGTAGTTTTCTTCATTTCATGGTAGTGGATACAAGCTTTGTTGGTGGTTTTTCCCCCCCTGTTCCTCAGCTAGAGCTCCGAGGTTTGTCAACGGTGAGATTTTATCGTATGCAGCCGTTTTCCTATCGTTAAGGTAGCTGCATTCCAACGTCGGGGTGAACAGAAATTTGAACATTTTGTCTTTTAAAACTACAGACGAATGTTTGGTTGTTTCTGAATTATATTTTAAGCTAAGAATTCATTTTTTGTACATCCCTGCTTTGGCATAATAGATTGATGTGGAGGTGAATCTAAAACTCAAGATAATGAATAGAACTGATAGTGTTTCTATTATTTAGAAAAATAGCAGATTGAAGTTTTAGTAAATCTAAAACTCAAGATGATAAAAAAAATCTTCTGGTTGCGTTTGTAATATATTTTTTAAAATCCATATTGAAGGGGGTTTTTTTGTAAATCTAAAACTCAAGACGATAAATAGAACTTTTTGTAGTGTTTGATTTTTGGGGGTGTAAGTTTTGAGCAAGTGATGCTTAGTCTAGTAGCTCAAGATATTAAGATTTATGGTAGTATGTTTTTTTCAAGGCGGAAGCTAGAGTTTACAGACATTTTCAATTAAAAAAGGGATATTTTAAACTCAAAATGATGTCAACTTTGGTACTTTCTGTATCTCATTATTTTCGATTTGGCAATTCCTGAATATTTTGTCATTATAAAATTTGATATACCCATGACACTTTAAGTATCTCAGATTATAGAATTTAGAGTTGTTTTTTGGTATTTCGACTGTTTTCCCCTTCCAAAATTTCAGTCGTTCATAACGAGATTGATCTTGCGTATGTAACTGTTTGGTCACCGTTTAGGTATCCGTATTCCAACTGCAGGGATGATCTCTATACACGACAACAGTGTGCATACCTTTTTAAAGTGTTGCTATCCGCTGTTACTAGCATGCAGTAGCCTACTCTTCCGAAAGGTGGAACAGGTTTTAACAAATGCAACAGATGATCTGTCTGCATTCGTACACGGGACCTCTGTTTTATTATTTTTTTTTGTACCACCTGATGTCACAGCAGATTTCTCTGCATATAATTCGGGATGCTCTCCCCGGGGAGAGCGCGTCGCCACAAATGCAGGGCCTACCCGTTATATATATATATATATATATATATATATATATATATATATATATTATATATATATATATATATGCCAGCCAGCCCTCAGGGATGGTGTCTAAACACACCTGTGTGCATGCTGGGTTTTTTGTTTATAATTTTTTATAGTATCATATAAGACATTTTCACGGGACTGGAGTCGATACTGATGTTAGCTCCAAGGGAAAAAATCCCCTTGAACTGGCGTATCGGTCCGTGGTCATGGCCCGACACTAACCTCTAGGTTGTCCTCCCGCCCACCAACCCCACCCCCCCATTATGACATAATTTTGGCAGGTTCGTTATCACGGTAATGAAAATCTGATCACGCCTTTGCCTGAAGATAACCATGTCAGTCAGATTACTGACCCTACCGCCCACTACACAGCTCGTTACAGCATGAACTAGGCAGATTTTCCAGATAGGGGTTTTGACACACAGGTCAGCCCGTGTGCTCAGATCAGGCCACTTCAGCTGTACACTGTAGTGGGTCGGCTGGTCAGTTTGTATGGCCAGGCTGTCAGCCTTATCAGATACAGCCATACAATACAACACAATACAATACAGTACAGGGTGGGTGGGGTTGCTGGTCTCTACTGTCCTTGGGGGGGCCACAGGGGTCGTTGACCTCCACTTATTAAGCGGTGACAGACGAGCCTGTTCGAGCGCATGGTTCGGGAGGACCGTCTGAAGCTGTTGTGTTGGACCTGTCAGGTTGCAGTGTTATAGGAGCCAAAATAGGGCTTGAGAGGGTATTTTCACCCTAGGAGTTTGAGTGAACAGGCTGATCATGGATGAAAACAGCCTCAGGTCAATATTTCCTCTTCTTCGTCGAACACTGAGACAGTAACCACAGTTGTCTGTTATATGAGTGAAGTGCGTTTTCCTGACGTTAAACGTCTGACAAGTCACCCA
>CM060348.1:12790164-12792664 GCA_030674155.1 Stramonita haemastoma
CACATGGAATAGACCTACCAACAACACACACACAGGACATCAACACAAAAACATCAGTTAAGTTGCCATCATCGGTTGATTTAGAACCTCCCTGTATGTCTGATTGTAGTGACTGTGCTGATATGTGTGTTTTGCAGCCTGAGGTGAACAATGATAATATTGTTGGTGCATTCGACACAAGAAATGTCAAACAGTACGTGGCTACTCTAACTGATAGATCCGTACAGAGAAGGCTAAGAGACAGACAAAGAAATACACACTTTAGAAAATCCGTGCTACATCATTCAGACGGTGAAGATATTGTGACGTGTGAGTCAGACGACATTGTGATCCAGTGCGCATGCCAACCAGACACTGAGCCAGTATGTGTGTACTGGTTTGTCAAACAGCAAGAGAAAAACATGCTAAAAGAGGAACGTGTCAAACTCGCCAGTTTGCGGAATGGGAAGCGTATCCAGAACACACTACACACGGAGACCCTATCGTGTGCTTCAAGGGACTTAGCGACACTTAGAGACCTATTACAGCAGTCTCTTGGCTAGGCCTAGCCTAGACCTAAGGGTGTTTTGTGACAAAGACTGGACGAAAGAAAGGCTCGGAATGCCGTAACATATCTGGACAGTAAAGAGTTTGTGTCTCGATGTACATTACTAATCAATGCTGTGGTTTCCATGGCTTGGAGTAGCGTCGTGTGTCAGCTTAAAACAATTATCGTTATCGTTATTCGGCAACCCCCTTCATGTATGGGCCAATGGCCTTTTTTCATGAATAAACCTTTCGAGTTCGAGTTCGAGTTCTCTCTCTTCTCTCTCTCTCTCTCTCTCTCTCTCTCTCTCTCTCTCTCTCTCCCTCCCTTATCTTCCTCCTCCTCCTCCTCTCCAGAATATTTTACGAGGTATCGAACATTAATTAATTGGTCCGTTACCAAAGCAAACACAGCCAAGGCAAAGAAGCCATTTTGACCGTACCAGCCAAACAACCAATCAGCAATCTCCCTAGCAAACACGTGACCTGCCCACTTCCTTCCGGTCTGGGGAAGCGTCCGGAAATTGTGCAAGGGAAGAAGGCTGGAGAGTAGGGGAGTGCTAAGCCAGTGTGATGTCCTTAAGTGGTTTTCAACCTAAAGTGGTCAGGCTTGTCAGGGCTAAGAACCCCCCCCCCCCCCTCCCCCTCCAATCACTAACTGGAAACTTCGTTTGGAAATACGATGTAGGCCTACCGTAGTTTGGTATGGCAAATGTAAGCGTCCAGGTTCAAATGTGTCACTCCCACTCTCGAACACGATGTCAATAAACTTCGATGTTACTCCGTCTGGATATTACATACCAGCAACAACCCTCCCCCTTCTCCTTCTCCTCACCCGTGGGGATGCTGAGGGTCTGTCAGTATGAACAGCATCCCCACCTTCTGGAAATTCTGTGCTAAGAGTTTCCTCTTTTCTATCCCTCTCTTTCTGCCTTTTTCTTTTTTTTTCTTCTTCCTTTCATCTCCTTTTTGTCTTCTTTGTGCCTTCTTATTCCATTCTCCTGCCCTTTTTTCCCAGAAAGACCTCACATTCTCTCCCACGCCGAAGTCGGATGCACTGGGCCTGACTTGCCAGGCGCCTAACAAAGGCACAACGCATTTTCACTCATACATGACAAACAAGAGTTGCTATAACAACACCTAGCCTTAAAAAGACATCTTAAAAAATCTAGTCAAAAATCTAGATTGTCACGGTAAAGAGCAGTAGTAACCTTTTTTTTTTTTTTTACCTTAAGCTGTCTCCGCTGATTCTTTATTTATTAAATTTGTAATTTTTTTTATTGCCGTTGTTGTCGGTTATGTGTTTACATGTATGTTGAGAAACAGACAATCTGCTATCCAGTTTAAAAACAATTTCTGGCGACATATGGACCGCATTCGCACAGAAGATCGTTTTGTGCCAGTTAGCGACAAGGAAACCCCTTAAGGACCCACAAGCAAGACTGTGTGAGGCCTTTTGTTCATGAATTCTCTTTTGTCCCTGGATTACGGTGCTGCCTGTTGTGAGGATCCTACCACAGCAAATATGGCCCCTGGACATTCTTTAAAAATACAAACGGAATACGAGTTTCTGCGAATTTTTTCCTCCATCTATACCTTTCCTTGTGTGTGTGTGTGTGTGTGTGTGTGTGTGTGTGTGTGTGTGTGTGTGTGTGTGTGTGTGTCTGTGTCTGTGTGTGTGTGTCTGTGTGTGTCTGTGTGTGTCGTGAGAGAGAGGAGAGGAGAGAGAGAGAGAGAGAGAGAGAGAGAGAGAAGAGGAAGAGAGAGAGAGAGAGAGAGAGAGTGAGATGATGAGTAGAGATGCAGAGAGGAGGGAGGAGAATGAGTGAGTTGATCGCGTACGCAATGCGTGTGTTCTGATAGGGGCCTAGTTTATTTCCCTCCTACTCTTCAACATCATTAGTTCGTCTCAGTCCCTCCACTCTCCAGTAATGAACAGGACTTAATTCGTTATTTCTCTCTCTCTCTCTCTCTC
>CM060348.1:12802664-12803958 GCA_030674155.1 Stramonita haemastoma
GCGATAAGCACCCTTGTTTCAACTTGTTGTTTAACCGTATGCCCGGAGCCGGCTGTCAGAGACTCTTCAAGTGGTCCACGTCCCAACTATCTGTCGTCTGCTTCTCAGCAAAGGACCTTTCTCTTAACTTTCGTTCCGACTTGACTTGGACTTGGACTGAGCAAACGCTTGTGCCCATTGAGGCAACAAGGGAGCCTAGTGGTTAGAACAGATCTCCTTCTTTCTCGCGTACGCTCAGACATTTTTGTTTCTGTCATATGAGCCAAAAGGTTGCGCTGTTCGATTCAAATTCAAAATAACTTATTATCCAAAACACCCGAAATTCCGGTGGGTTACAAGCCATATATAAGAAAAAATAAACCACGTAAAATATAAAAAAATAAGCTCAACACAGGTTCTGAACATCACACGCACCCATCACAATAAAAGAGCACCACAAGTCGAAGTGTGGTTAGCGCTTGGCAAAGTCAGCAGGCCCAGAGCATCCGACTTCGGCATGGGACAAGGGGAATTGCTAATAAGTGTTGCCTTTCGGAGAGAAAAAAAAAAGGCAGGAGAATGGACCAAAACCAAACCAATCCATCCAAAAGCTTTTTTATGCCTTTTTGCATGAGGGCACAACAAAGGTTCTCCCACTCCTGCCTGTCTTGGGCCAGTTTCTAATGGTTCCCCAGGAGTGTTGGAGGGTCCCTTTCCCCTGTTTCTATTGTCCCCACGCCAGGTGTTCTTGGTCGCCCCCCCTGGTTTTCCTTGGTGTCCAGTGGGGGCTGTTGGGCGATGTTCCCTTTCCCGCCTGAGTGTCCTACCATCCCATGTCTTTGCATAAGAGGTATTATTTTTCTTGGTCGCAGGGGGGGCCCGGATTCTTTGGGTTGGAGAGGGTCTCGCCAGAAGAGCGCAGTATTCCCTGAATTTTCGTTGGAATTAGCATTTGTTAATTCATTCTTCTCCCCCAATTTGCGCCAACAGGGGGGGGAAAAACCAGCCCCCAAAAGTCTTTTTTAAGGCCCCAAAGGGGGCAAAAATAGAAAAGAAGGGGGTGACCGAAAAAGGATAGATAGAAAAGGGGGAACCCCGCACAGAATTTCTAAAAGGGGGGGGTTCTATTTATTGGGAGTCCCCCCCCCCCCCCTCCAAACCCAAAAAGGGGCGGCAAAACCTCAAAGAGGTCATTTCCCTAACATCCCCTACGGGGCACAGCATCCTATTTTCGTCTGCCCCTTTCACATTATTATTTTTTTTTCCTTTGTTTTTTTTTTCTTGTCCCTCTTTCTTTCTCCCGTTTTCATGCTTT
>CM060348.1:12804058-12809058 GCA_030674155.1 Stramonita haemastoma
ACACACACACACACACACAACACACACACACACACGCACGCACACACAGGTCACACACTTTGGCAGGGTGATGGGGATTTCTGATGTTAAAGGCAGGCACATATATGAGATGAAAACAGGAGGTGAACATCTTAGGTTTAAAATAAACATGTCTTGAGGCTGGATTTAAAAGTGTCGTAAGTAGGCTTTTGGCGAAAAGAGAGAGGAAGGTAATTCCAGATTGATGGACCAGAAATAGAAAGAGCGTCGGCCAACGGTGGATTGGTTGAATCAAGGTATTCTGAAGGACAAGTGTAGCGGAGGGAACGAAAAAGAGTGTGCAGGTGAAGACATTCACAGAGGTAGGAGGGTGCAGTTTTGTGGAAACATTTGTAACAGAGGGTACTGATCTTGTAAGTTACCCTCTGTGGCACGGGTAGCCAGTGGAGAGATCGCAAGAGATTGTAAGAGATTGTAAGAGATTAATTGATTGATTGATTTATTCTTTTATATCGAGGATAATGGAGAGGGGTAATATGCTCAGATTGTTTCTTTCTGAGGACCAGTCGAGCTGCAGAGTTTTGTATAGGTTGAAGGGAGTGGATAGATGATGCTGGCAGACCAGCCAAAAGAGAATTGCAACAGTCCCAGACGTGAGAGAATGAGAAGTGAGAAATTTGCATACTGCATCAGTGGACAGGTACTTTCGAATTGCATTAATATGCCGCAGTTGATAGTAGCAGACTGGCAGGTCTGTGTGATGAATTCTTGCATGGAGAGTGTGTTGTGAATAACAACCCCTCACCATTGGTAAGCCTTGGATCTCTAGTCGAGTAACAAAAAAACATTGACAATATATATTGACACTCTAGATATAATAAAATATCAAATCGAAATAGATCCCCGAATTCGGAATGTGGCTACCCCAATGGTAGGTAAAAAACAGTCCCACACGCAAAATCTCACCATCGGTAAACCACGGGGCTCAAGCCGAGGAAGAGCGAAAGAAACTAAAAGAGAAGAGAGAGTTGTCATACTATGCCGCTCCAGTAACACTAACAGAGGAACACTTTTTTTTCGAAAAGTTGTACATCTGGATGACATCATGAGTTACGTCATTTCATGGACATAATGGCGGCTCAGAAGGACAGCCCAACAAAACTCAGGCGAAAGAGTAGGGAGCGTGAGGTAAGTCTGTGGCTGTTGGCTGTTTGTGTGTGTGTGTTTCACCTCCAGTGAACCTTGTTTCCTATTGTAGTAGGGCTTTTCCTCACCCTCTGTTATTTAGCTAGTTGCCCAGCTTGCCTAAAAACATCGCGTTCTTTACAGCCATGCTCATCTGAAAAGAGGATGGGGCACAGCATCTTAAAACATCACTTAAATAAGGGTTCTGCCGCTAAGAAACTGTCATCATTGTCATTGTTTAACCAATTCATTTCTTTGTTCGTGGATGGTTTCATGGGAGAAAATTGCTTGCAGAATGCACAAGCTGAACATAAACTTCAGACGTTGTTTCTGATTCGTAATTATTACGCGTATAATCAGGCCATACAACAACTGTCAGCGTGTCATTTCTGTCCATATTGTTAACTAACCATGGCAGATGCACCTATTTTGCCCCCAAACGGAACTTGGGCAGAATATAAACAAAAGAACTATTGATCTGTGTGCATAGGATTTCTTTGCCTCTACTGTTCTTCACTATTTATTCATAGGACCCAGGTCAATTGTTCAAATGGAAAATATTAGACATAAGTTGCATTTTCAACCAAAAATACAAAGCAGTGCCAACTGTTGTCGAGACTTTTTCTCTTTTCCTCCATTTTGGATTTAATGTGGAAGCGATGCTCCCAAAACTATAGATCTAGATCTCTGAGACTCTCAAAGAGCGCGTATGTTGTTTCTCTCTCTCTCTCTCTCTCTCTCTCTCTCTCTCTCTCTCTCTCTCTCTCTCTCTCTCTCTCTCTCTCTCTCTCGGGGCGGTCACGAGAAGTGAAGCGGACAGGGCGTACATTTTCTGTGAGCAGCAGTAAAACTAGAAATTCATTCAAAAATGCCAGTTACTGGACTTCCAGCGGCTGTGGAGAGGACCTTAGGCGCCCTGCTGACCGACAATGCAGTTTCCAGCTGGAAAGTGGCAGGAGAAGGGGACAGCGTGGTTTTTGTCTTGCGACTGAAACCAGTGGACACAACAGTGTCAACCAACATGGCCGATCCAACAGTGAATCGCAGCACACAAGCACAGTACTACAGGAAAAAATCGTTTTCTCAAAGACGACAAGATGTTGAAGGTCTCGAAAGCATAAAGAGAAGCAGGCAAGTGTTGTGTGTGAAAGTGACTGTGTCCTCAGTGCCTCGAGTCTGCCTGACAGTGGAGTAGAACAGGGGAATACAGCATGTGTAAATACACATGGAATAGACCTACCAACAACACACACACAGGACATCAACACAAAAACATCAGTTAAGTTGTTGATTTAGAACCTCCTTGTATGTCTGATTGTAGTGACTGTGCTGATATGTGTGTTTTGCAGCCTGAGGTGAACAATGATAATATTGTTGGTGCATTCGACACAAGAAATGTCAAACAGTACGTGGCTACTCTAACTGATAGATCCGTACAGAGAAGGCTAAGAGACAGACAAAGAAATACACACTTTAGAAAATCCGTGCTACATCATTCAGACGGTGAAGATATTGTGACGTGTGAGTCAGACGACATTGTGATCCAGTGCGCATGCCAACCAGACACTGAGCCAGTATGTGTGTACTGGTTTGTCAAACAGCAAGAGAAAAACATGCTAAAAGAGGAACGTGTCAAACTCGCCAGTTTGCGGAATGGGAAGCGTATCCAGAACACACTACACACGGAGACCCTATCGTGTGCTTCAAGGGACTTAGCGGGACTTAGCGACACTTAGAGACCTATTACAGCAGTCTCTTGGCTAGGCCTAGCCTAGACCTAAGGGTGTGTTTGTGACAAAGACTGGACGAAAGAAAGGCTCGGAATGCCGTAACATATCTGGACAGTAAAGAGTTTGTGTCTCGATGTACATTACTAATCAATGCTGTGGTTTCCATGGCTTGGAGTAGCGTCGTGTGTCAGCTTAAAGCAATTATCCTTATCGTTATTCGGCAACCCCCTTCATGTATGGGCCAATGGCCTTTTTTCATGAATAAACCTTTCGAGTTCGAGTTCGAGTTCTCTCTCCTCTCTCTCTCTCCTCTCTCTCTCTCACTCTCTCTCTCTCCTCTCTCTCTTCTCTCTCCTCATCTCTCTCTCTCCTCTCTCTCTCTCTCTCTCTCCTTCCCTATACTCTCCTGTCTAGTATTTAAAATTGTATTCCTAATATATTCTTTGTTTTGATTCCCCCCCCCCCCCCCCCCGTATTCTTTAAAAAAAATTGTTCGTTGTTTGGTTGAGAGGTTGGCTTTTTTTTTTTTTGTTGTTGTTGGTTATTTGTGTTCTTTTATGCCCAGAGGGCTGGTTGTAAAAAAACATGTTTGCTTATGCCAATACCCTCTTTAAATAAAATTTATTCAATTCAATTCAATTCAATTCTCTCTGTCTCTGTCTCTCTGTCTCCTCTCTGTCTCTCTCTCTCTGTCTTCTGTCTTCTCTCCTCTCTCTCTCTCCTCTCTCGTCTCCTTCTCTCTCTCTCTCTCCTTTCTTCTGGAGCAGATTAATTTCTTTTATGATCCGTTATACAAGTTCGCTTAAAATTTAAGGCGTATATGTCCCTTAGTATAAAGCCTATTGGCGACGTGCACCTGTGTGTGTGTGTGTGTGTGTGTGTGTGTGTGTGTGTGTGTGTGTGTGTGTGTGTGTGTGTGTGTGTGTGTGTTGTTTAAAGCATTATGCGATTGTTTCTTTTCTCTCTTTAAAAACATTATGCATAGTTTTCTTTTCATTCAAATATGGGACATGTGTTTTATGCACTTTGCTGGTGGTAGTACTGTTTTCTCCATTATCCTGACATTGGTCAAGTTTCTTCCTCCCCTTTTACCAAATCATTATGATTTATCTGGTTTACTTGGTTGATGGTTAGTGGTGGGATGATGTTTTCAGTTGCTTGACTCGTCATGTTTTCTTGTTTACTACCTGCTTGTTTGCCCCCCCCCCCTTTTTGAATTAAAAAAACCATAATTATTTTGATTGTATATTTCTTGTTTTCATTCTTTGGGTGTGTAATGTTTTGTAATTTTACTATTGTTTTCCTGTCCTTCATTTTGTTTTGTTTTATTTTGTTTTGTTGCTTTGTGGTGTGTGTGTGTGTGTGTGTGTGTGTGTGTGTGTGTGTGTGTGTGTGTGTGTGTGTGTGTGTGTGTGTGGGTGATGATGTTGGGGGTTGTATGTTACTGTTCCTATTGTCTCTTGTTTTATTAGCTGGTTTGTTATTGTTGTTGCTGTTGCTGTTTTCAGTTATTTTTTAATGGTTTAAAAATATATTTCTTAGTTTATGGTATGTCTGATAAGGGCAGGACTGGGTGTAAAAAAGCACGAGTGTTTATTCATTATCCAGGATTAAAAGAATTTGATTTGATTTGATTTGATTTGGTTTGATTTGATTCTCTCTCTCTCTCTCTCTCTCTCTCTCCTCTCTCTCCTCTCTCTCTCTCTCTCTCTCCTCTCTCTCTCTCTCTCTCTCTCTCTCTCTCTCTCTCTCTCTAGCATAGCCGCCAAGGATTAAATTCTGACATGAAGAGTAACAACAAACCGGTTTGCACACATAAAGGCTACTACTACTTCTACTACTACTACTCTACTACTACTACTACTACTACTACTACTACTACTACTACTACTACTACTACTACTAGTGACTAATAGTAGCGTGGGAAACGAGGAATCTGTGCCCCTCGGGAGACATGGTTAACAAAGTGATGCAAGGCTCCTGGAACTGGGCAATTTGGACACGTTCGGTTTGCTGTACATAAAGTTCTGCATCAATCCCCCCCCCCCCCCCCCCCCCCCCCAACCACCACCATTTAGATAGCCCCTTTTGATGTGATTTCAGGGA
>CM060348.1:12819058-12834058 GCA_030674155.1 Stramonita haemastoma
ATCAAGACTTTGTCCCTGACCATGAGGTACGTGGACGAGTGCTGCATCATTTTCCAGTGCCTGGACTACCTCCTGCGTGTGCTGGTGGCCGCCAGGTCTTGGCAGTTTTTCCACGATGCAATCAACATTACGGATGGCCTGGCTGTGACCGCTGCCGCCCTTAAACTGGCCATCCACTTCATATTAAACTGCCAGTTTTTAGACGAGTTCTGTCGGTCGACCGTGTACCCTTACCTGTACATCATCTACTTCTTGCAGGTCTTCCGGGTGTTGCGCGTCTTGCGGCCTCTGTCGCAGATGATGGAGTTTCGCTTGTTGTACTACACGTTGAAGAGCAGCGTCAGCGAGTTGTTGCTGGTCTTCATGTTGCTGTTCCTTCTGGCGGTGATCTTCTCCTTCTGCATCTACTACCTGGGCGACAAGAGATGCATCCAAACCATCCCAGACGCCATGTGGTACAGCATCATCACCCTCACCACCGTGGGTTACGGTGACGTCGTCCCCCGAGACGTAAGTAGTGTCACTGTGAGGACTGTGACTGTGTTTGTACACTATATTATTGAATCTTTGTGATAACTCAAAGACCATGATGTGGAATCCATACCGTGTTGTTTACTTTACCATTCCATACCATTATATTTACCATGGAGTGACGTTTGTGACGTGATGGGAGGGCGATGGGGAGGGGTGGTGGCGAGTGGAGGGTAACATGATGACGCCAGGCCTGTGACGTGGCGATGGGGAGGGGGTGGAAATGGAGACGTGGACTTCATGACCTGATGACTGTGACGTCATTATTGTGGCGTGATGATGATGATGATGATTGTGACACAATGATGATGATTGTGATGATGATGATGATGATGTTGATTGTGATGCTGATGAAGAAGATGATGATGGTGGCGATTGTGATGATGATGATGATGACTGTGACGTGTAAAATTCATGTAGCTGTAAATCTAGATCAGAACTGAATGAGCCAGTAAGTTTGTGATTGAACAGTTTTTCAGCATGGAAAAAATTGATAACTAATGTGCGTGCACGCGTACTCAGATACACGGTCACCAGATACAAAATGCAAAATTGGTGAAAAACAACCCTTTGTAGTGAAGGTGATACATCCCTTAGCAGAAAGCAAACGCCTTTTTGATATCAATTCTGGTGAAAAACAACCCTTTCTAGTGAAGTTGATAGATCCCTTGCCAGAAAGGAAACACCCTTTTGATATTAGTTAAGTTAAAGTTAAAGTCTGTCCCGAGCCTAAGGCTCATCAGGCCGGTGCTTATCCCGGTTTCTGTGGCGTTAAGCGACTGGATAGGACGCCAGTCTATCGCAGGGTTAACCCCCAACACAAGGTTGGTACCTCTTTTACACTTAGGTGGGGTGAGAAAATAGCCGTAAAGTGCCTTTTCCAAGGGCACAACGCCGTAGCCGAAAGCTGGGATCGAACCCTCAACCTTTAGATTACGAGTCCTACGCCCTAACCACTAGGCTACAGCGGCGGCCCTTTTGATATTAATTCTGGTGAAAAACAACTAATTGTAGTGAAGGTGATAGATCCCTTTGGCAGAAAGGAAACGCCTTTTTGATATTAATTCTGGTGAAAAACAACAAATTGTAGTGAAGGTGATAGATCTTTTGCCAGAAAGGAAACGCCCTGCGGTGTGATGGCGGGGACTGAGCCACCCCCCCCGGCGCCATGTTGGGAACTTTACCCCCAGTTAACGTTAGTGCTGACTTGAGTCCCCCAAAACTCTTTTGGACAAGACTGTAAACCGAGGCCTCGTATGTGAACGCACACACTTGTTAAAAACTTAGTTCATCTTTCAGAAGAGTAGGCCATTTCAAGCCGGTAGGAACGGGTAACGGTGTTTTTTTCTTTAAATTAAAAATGCTCGCACACAGGAGTTGTGCCTAGATGCCAACCACAATGTCGGAATGCAACTACCTCCATGGTGAGTAAAATTGGTCGCATTCAGAGCTCTAGCCGAGTTCACATTAGTACTGATTCCCCCCCCCCCCCCCCCCCCCCCCCCAAAGTCCTTCGCATTAGACTTAAAACCGAGGCCACGTGTACAAACACTCGCAGAACGTCTTGAATACATGTTAATCCCCGATATGCCCCTCACAAAAGTAGAGTTTCATGCTAGTAAGAAGGGAAGACAACATTTTAAAAAACGTGTGCACAGTACTGTCATATTTAGACATCATCCCAGGAGTCAGAATGCGGCTACCTTAATGGTGGGCAACATTTAAAAAACGTGTGCACAGTACTGTCATGTTTAGACATCATCCCAGGAGTCAGAATGCGGCTACCTTAATGGTGGGCAAACGGTTGTGTACACAAAATCTCATTGGTGAAACTTGGAGCTCTAGCTGAGGAACAAAAAAAATCTCCCAAATCATCGGTTTGAACTTCATTCCCACTGCAACACTTTAGGTAAAGCTAAAGGTGTTTCCATAACCTATATGGTCGTTGGGGAGCGAGGTGTCGGAGACCTCAGCATCTCTAGGGGCCAGCATATTGAGGGCGGTGCCCATCTCCTGTCCCTCGCTGCTTCACCTTCCCTGTCCCTAACGATGGATCTTGCCCATTTACAGCTGGGTGAACTGGGGACTATGTTGAAGCCAAGGCCCACGAACGGTCACTCATCCACTAGGCAACCAAGCTCAATGCTGCTTAACCTTACCTTACGGAGGGCAAGTGCTCTGACCACTGAGCTGTCTTATCTTGTTTCAAACAGAATTTCATTTGGTAAAAAAATATCATAGCAGCGACACACGAAGTCTGAATACAACAAGAATAAGCTTACTTACCAAAAGGTGCTCTGTCCTATCTTCGCAGGAAGAGGAAGTTAAGGGTTTGTAAATCTTCAGGATTTTTCCTTACTGTCTGGACAGTCAGTACATTGGCAGTGTCCATGAAGAAAAAGTGGTCTCTTGGATTTGACTTCTTTTTTTGTTTTTTTTGGCAAAGGAGTTTCCCAAATAGAATCACTCGCACTTGTTGCCTATTTACAGTTTGCGGATTTTTAAAAAAAAGATGTTGGTGTTTTCATGATTTACAAACTTTATTACCATTCTAATAGGTCTGTAAGATGGATGGACGTCGATGTTTAAAACACATTTGAGGTCCTAAAGGTACTAGTTTTGTATGACTCACAGTAATGTTGCAAGCAACTTTGCTGCGGAGCAAACGTGTATTAGATATGTAATGTAATGAATTTGTTATGTACTATTTCAATGAGATGATTATGCTATTAGTTTTTTTGTTTTTGTTTTTCTGATGCTGACATCTACTATGACGCTTTTGGCTTATTTTTCGCACGCCGCTCATTTCAATCTCCCCGCCACACCCATACTAAGATTCACTATGTGGCATTCTCAGGGTCGGAAGTCCACAGAGAGCCCATCAATTTCAGGCCGCCATGGGGCTACCAGCCAGAGGGATCCTGCACTGCTGCTAAGTGACTTTGGTAGTGTTAAGTGGTGCCTGTTCTGAGCAAACATACGCAGGACATCACCTACTAAGCATCCCCACTGACGACAGTATTAGCTCAGTCGGGGCCAGACTGAGTGAGTCACCCACTGAACCTCCACCCCTAAAGGCTTTGTTTGCAAACTCACCACAGGCACAGAAATGTATAGGAAAACCAGACCTGAGGTCTCCATAAGACCAGAGCAATTTGAGCCACCGAATCAATTTTTATTATTGCATGATGATCAATGATAAAGGGGTTGACGTAATGATGCTGTTATGGAAGTGTATATGCTTTGAGACTACTTGACGGGTTGTACTCTACGCTTAATATCATAATATATCCCGGCGCTAACCAGGCCCGAGAGATACGGACACCTGCAGTGATGGTCTGGTAATTTGAGCAACGCTTTCAAACTAACATCCATAAAGTGGATGAAGCTTGACAATGCAGTCCCAGTCTTCCAATGTGCCCACAGCACACTCACTCTGGGTTCTGGGTAGAAGCCGGCCGGAGTCCGAAAAATCCCTATGGCTTTTATGAGATTCGAACCCGCAACCATCCAGTCGGTAACCCAAAGCGCTAATTACTGCACCATGAGAGCAGGTTAATTTCGTTACTTCTTTGTCCACATGCCTGCCTCCTGCCTGCCTGTCTGCCTGCCTGCCTGCCTGCCTGTCTGCCTGCCCGTCTGCCTACCTGCCTGCTTGCCTGTCTGCCTGCCTGCCTGTCTGCTTGTCTGTCTGCCTGCCCGCATGGACTCAGTGGCTGTCACGGGCATTGGGATCGACGATGGCAGTGTTTGGGGTGATCATGTTGACGATGACCACGCCTATCTTCGTCTCCAACTTCCACTCTCTCTACCTCAACGCTGTGGTCGGGCAGCCGTGCCTCATCCGAAACCTGCATCAGAAGCTGGAGAAGGGTTTTAACTCTTTTTCCCACATGCACGGGGGCCATCCCGACGACACTGAGGACACGAGCTTTGCCCCATGGAAGGCCAAGACCAAACCCAAGGGACGCTTGGAGAAAATCACTACTTGGTGTAAAAGATGCTGCAGAAAACCTTTGCGAAACAAGGTGGTACCACAAGAATCCGTTGCAGGCTCAGAGGAGTCCAAGCGTTTATCTTCCAGTGACCCGCGGTCCAGTGCTAGAAAGCGTAGCCCACCAGCTTGGAAGACTTCGTATACACCACTGGTTTGTGCATCTGCCTGTTTGTCTGCCTTTACCTCTCTCTCTCTCTCCTCCCTCTCCCTCCCTCCCTCTCTCCTCTCTCTCTCTCCTCTCTCTCTCTCTCTCTCTCTCTCTCTCTCTCTCTCTCCTCTCTCTCTCTCTCTCTCCTCTCTCTCTCTCTCTCCCCCCCCTCCCTCTCTCCCTCCCCCCTCCTCCTCTCTCTCTCTCTCTTCTCTCTCTCTCTCTCTCTCTCTCTCTCCTCTCTCTCTCTTTATTTTGAAAGTTAACTATTATAGAGTTTGATAAATGTTGTCTTAATATCTCAATGTTTTAAGTTTAGTTAGTATGTGTTTTTTTAAATATACTGTGTAGTTATTCATTTTTGTGAATGCATTGGCTATTTCACAGAGATTGATCATTATAATATATATAAATTATGAGTATTTTATTTACAATGTGTAGATTTTATTTTTATAGCTATGTTGAATTTGATTTGTGTGTCACTAGTTAGTGATCTCCCCCCCCCCCCCCCTCTCTCTCTCTCTCCTCTCTCTCCTCTCTCTCTCTCTCTCTCTCTCTCTCTCTCTCTCTCTCTCTCTCTCTCTCTCTCTCTCTCTCTCTCTCCTCTCTCTCTCCTTTTTGAAACATCTAGGATGTTTTACGTAACTTTTTTTTGTTCTTTCTTTTTATCTTATTAATTTTTATTATTTAAAAAAAAAAGAAGTTTTTATTGGTAGTATCTCTCCCCCCCCCTCCAATAAGGATATTAGTTAAACCTCCCCCCCCCCTTTTTTTATCCAAATAAATGATTTATATCACATGTATAACTTTTGACAGATGGTGGTGGATTGATGTTTTCAGTTGTTTATTTCATCTTGTTCTCTTGTTTGCTCCTTACCTATTAACACTTTTCTTTTCTTCCATAGTCAAAATCTTTTTATTGTGACTTCTGATTTTGTCTTTTGAACGAGTGCATTTTTATTACCTTACCATATATAGTGTCCTTATTCTTCTGTGTTGTTTGGTACTGCGTAAAGTTTCATTGTTTAGTATCTTTTCAACTTGATGTATCCCTGAAAAGGGCGGGGACTGGATGTAAAAAAGCACACGAGTGCTTATCTATTATCCTCGAATAAAATACTTTGCCTTGCCTTGCCTTGTCTCTCTCTCTCTCTCTTTATCATTCTCTCTTTCTCCCTCTCTCCCACTCTATGTCTACCTTCCTCCCTGATTCTTCCCCCCTCTCTCCCTCACTTGTTCTCTCTCTTTTGGTGGTTTCCTTGCTTGACTGCGAGTAAGACGCTTTTGGGTGAACTGTGTGAAGTGTTGTTTTCCCTTTTTGTGCATCAAAATGCCAGTCACAGGACTCCCAGAGATGTTGGAATATATGTTGAACACTGCACTGCACTGCAGGAACAGACACTGTTCTTCATCAGAGTGGACGGCCGAGGTCATCAGACTGTTGTCATTCAAAGACTAACATCCCAGATCAAAGGTCATACCGTCAAAAATGTTTTTCCCAAGTGTGCCGTGACAGAAGACAGGTCGAAGCACACAGAGCAAACTGTGATGGCAAAGTAAACAAACAGGTACCCTCTCCCTCCGTTTATTTTCACCCACCCTGCCCAGTCTTGTGTATGCTGCAAACCATGCAGATTGTGATCCCCTGCTGATGTGTTCATGTATAATTCGTGGCCTCCATCTTCAAGTGGCTGTTGTGACAACCAGCAGATCCACTTGACACAACAAGACATGGATAGACAGACAGTGACAGTCAACTTTGACTGTGATCAGTTTTGACAATAATTATAGAAAGTGATCGGTTGTGTGGGGAAGTTAGGAATGGAGTGAAAAAAATGTGATAGCCATGATATGAATGCGGAAGTGAGGGCAGAGGAGATGTGAGAGAGAGAGAGAGAAAGTGGATGGTGAGGAAAAAGTTCGGGTGTCTGGTTCTGAATGTGCGGAGAGTGTGGCAGAATATTCAGGTGAATCTATTGAAGGGCAGACTGTGAGACAGAAGAATTCACAATTGGGGATATTTTGGACCCTTTAAAAATGTTTGATGATCAACTTAGAAATCTAATGGCCAATCTTTCCAGTGGACTAAAAGAAATCACAACAGCTGACCAAGCTGCAATTGAATAGAGGATGGCTGGTATCACAGGTACAATAGTTAGTCGACACCATTAAATCATTGTAAACCCAGATTGTGGATTTCCATGCCATGTTGTTGGTTTGGGCTGTCAGTGACTTTTTTTCCAATTTATGTGTTGTGCCCTATTCCCATCCCTCTGTCTCTTTGTAAATGGGCATAAAAAATATCGCAAATAAACCAGTGTCATTGTCAATGTCAATGTCAGTGTCAATGTCACTGTCATTCTCTCTCTCTATCTCTCTCTCTCTCTCTGTCTCTCTCTCTCTGTCTCTCTCTCTCTCTCTCTCCTCTCTCTCTCTCTCTCTCTCTCTCTCTCTCTTCTCCTCTCTCTCTCTCTCTCTCCCACACACACACCACCACACACACCACACACACACACACACACACACACACACACACACACACACAACACACACACAACATGAAACTGGTCGACACAATTGGGTGTCAAATATGCAGGAAACGTTTTGTGATAATGAATTTGGTATTGTGTGGCTGAGTCGAGGTGTAGGATGCGAATGTAGTTTCATAAATGAGTTTAAAGATAGACTTATTTCATGCTTTAAACAGAATTGGCATTCGGAAATAGAAAATAATGTTAAATACCGATGGTACAGTTTGTTCTAAAGTGTATTCCAAACTGAAAGATATTTGTCTTCCAACCAACAAACGGTACACGGTCAGCCTCAGTAGATTCTGGCTGAGAGTTAGTGGCCTTAAAATTGTAAACAATGGTTCTCAAGCAAGGATAACTCTAACAATGATATGTGTCCCTTATGCCAAAATGCCACAGAAGATGAAGTTCACTTTCTCTTCGACTGTGTGGCGTAGCCTACTCTGAAAAACGCTGAAACTGTGAAACACTAAATGTCCTTACAGGCACCACTCATATGAATTCTGTTGCAAATATATTTATTTATTAATCTATTAATTCTTTTATATCGAGAATAATGGAAGAAGCACTCATGTGCTTTTTTACATCCAGTCCCCTTGTGAATGCAGTTTTGTAAATCTTGTCATCTGTTCTAACTGACACACAATGGCCTCTTTTACGAAAAGCGGAACAGGTTTGAACGTGTGCACAAGATGTTCTGTGTGCGTTCACACATGGGGCCTCGGTTTATAGTCTCATCCGGACTTTTGGGGAGAGTGGAGTCAGCAATGATGTTAACTCCAGGGGAAAAATCTCCTCAAACGGGAATCGAACCTGTGTCGTCAAATTGCGAGCATAATGTTCTGACCATTAGGCTAGCCCGTCCCCTGACTGTCTGACAACAACAAAAAGAAAATAGAAAGCCTAGCTTTATTTATCAGAGAAGCAATGAATATCAGGGGAAAAAAATGGAACAGAATATTTAGTTCCCAGATGGTCCATCATATATTCTATATGTGTGCGTGTGCGTGCGTGCGTGCGTGTGTGTGTGTGTGTGTGTAGGTTTGTAGGTGTGTGTGTGTGTGTGTTCGCGCGCACGCACAAGAAGAGAGAGAGAGAGAGAGAGAGAGAGAGAGAGAGAGAGAGAGAGAGAGAGAGAGAGAGAGAGAGAGAGACGTGTGAGTGGAAAATGCACTTGTTCAGGTTACACATGTAAATATGGAGTGAGAGGAATATTTGAAGACTTGTTCATTATACATCTAAGAATGGAGGGAGAGGAATATTTGAAAACTAAAGAAAGTCAGACAAATTTATCTGAACTTGTAATACCCCCTTGTCTACAGAGCTGTAATGTTAGATGGACAATAAAACCGTGTTAGTGTCAGTGTCTCACTGGGAATGTCTGTTATGTGACTGAAAGCTAGGGGATACGTTTTCTGTGAGCTGCAGTAAAACTTGTAATTCAGTCTAAAAAATACCAGTTACTGGACTTCCAGCAGCTGTGGAGAGGACCTCAGGCCCCCAGCTGACTGACAACACAGTCTCCAGCTGGAAAGTGGCAGGAGAGGGAGACTGTTGTTTTTGTCTCGCCACTAAAACAGCAGTGTCAATCAACATGGTGGATCCTATAGTGAATCACAGCACGCAATTTCATTACTACAGGAAAAAACCCCCACCTTCTTTTAAAGTCGCAATGTCCTGGAGCATTCCAGAAAGCATAAAGAGAAAGGCAGGTTTTGTGTGTGAAAGTGACTGTGTCTTCAGTGCCTCCCCTCTGCCTGATATTGGTGTGGAACAGCTGAGTGCAGCATGTGCAGATACATATGAAGTGGATGTGCCAACACTATTTACACAGGATAGCAACACAAAAACATCAGTTGTGTTGCCTTCATCTGTTGATTTAGAACTCCTCTGTGTGTCTGATTGCAGTGCTGATGTGTGTGTTTTATAGGCTGAGGTGGACTTTCAACCCAGAATTGATAATATTGTTGGTGGATTCGACACAGGAAATGTCACAGTGTATGTGGCTACTCTGACTAATAGATCTGTACAGAAAAGACTGAGAGATGGCCACAGAAATAAACATTTAAGAAAAACTGTCCTTCATCATTCAGATGGTAAAGATATTGTGATGTGCGAGTGTGACAGCATTGTGATTCAATAGGCATGACAATTAGACACTGAGCCAGTATGTGTGTACTGGTTTGTCAATCAGCAAGAAAAACATGTTAAAAGAGGAACGTGACAAACTCGCCAGTTTGCGGAATAGGAAGTGAATCCAGGACATACTACACAGGGAGATGCTATCCGTGCCTCACGGGATTTAGCAATCCTTTGAGACCTCCTCCAGTTTTATCTTGGCTGACAGTGTGTGACAGGGACTTGACACAAGAAAGGCTCAGAATGCCCAAACATATATGGACAGTAAAGAGTTTTGTGTTTGGCTGTACATTATGAAGATCAATGCCGTGGTTTCTATATCATGGAATGGCATCTCAACGCGATGTTCCATTGCTGTATGAGCCTACCAGCTTAAAGCAATAGAATTCTCTCTCTCTCTCTCTCTCTCTCTCTCTCTCTCTCTCCTCTCTCTCTCTCTCTCTCTCTCTCTCTCTCTCTCTCTCTCTCTCTCTCTCTCTCTCTCTCTCGTTTCTAAGAGACTCTCACTCCAGCAGTGCGTGAGTTGTTTATGGTTTGCTTGTCGTTTGACTTCAAAATGCCAGTGTGTGGACTACCAGCAGCACTAGAATGCATGTTAAACGCTGCACTATCTGAACAAACGCTGTATTTGGTCAAGATGGAAGGTAGACATCAGACTGTTGTCATTCTTCGTTTGACAGGTAGGCCTGATAATACTGATCATTCCCCAGTCATGCCAGTTCAAAATACAACATATAGAAAAAAAAGTGTCCATCTCAGATGGTCAGGGACAGAAGAAGAGCGACAGAATACAGAACAAATACAGAAGACAAAAATAACAAACAGGTTTCGTCCCCCTCTCGTTTATTTTTACCCACCCCACCCAGTGTATTTTATGATGTGAGACACACTGGTAGCAGTGTTCCTATTGATGTGTTTAAGTGTCATGAACATTACCCTCCATCTTCAAGCAATGCCAAGAATTAACCCTGTATCAGTTTGAAAGAACATGACATAGACAAACAAAGAGTGACAATTTCCTGAAGTAATGATGTAAGAGAAATGACAGAATATCTATCTCTCTATTTATCTATCTATCCCTTAGTCTGGTACCCGTGGGGGCACCCATGAAGACTTGACAACCAGTTCCCTCCATTCCTCTCTCTGTTCTGCCTTTCTCAGGCTTTTGTTGAGTTCTAGGCCTGTCCATTCGCTGATGTTGTCCTCCCATCTCTTCTTTGGTCTGTCTCTTTTTCTTCCTCTTTGGACAGTGCCTCGCAGTATTGTTTTTGCTAGAATGTATCTACACTTGTGAAAGTGAACTGAAAGACAGTCTGTGATAAAAAGAATGATTTGGAAAGGGGAAATGAACGTACAAAAAATGATAATGAAGAAGAGTGTGCAGAGAATCAGAGCAAGGAAGAACGTGCAGTCAATGAGAGCGAGGAAGAACATGCAGTCAATGAGAGCGAGGACGATTGTGCAGTCAATGAGAGCGAGGAAGAACATGCAGTCAATGAGAGCGAGGAAGAACATGCAGTCAATGAGAGCTAGGAAGAACATGCAGTCAATGAGAGCGAGGAAGAACATGCAGTCAATGAAAGCGAGGACGATTGTGCAGTCAATGAGAGTGAAGAAGAATGTGCAGTGAATGGTACTGAGGAAGAATGTGTGGAGTGTGATGAACATGTGAAAAATACATGTGAAATGGGAGACAGTGTTGATAATGTTACCTACCATCAGTGACCTCTGGGAATCCTTACAAAATTTTGCAAAAGCATTTGCAGAAAATGTTGACAGCACGAGGTCCATGCTACAAGAAGTCAAACAAAGCTTCGCTGATAGAGCCACTGTCCCATCAAAAGGAAAGCTTTCTGGAGATTTGCTTTGATGACTGTGTGAGAGACTTCTACACAAACTCAACATAAAGACACTGTGATTAGAACAACCAACAATATTTATAGACTGTATCAATATTCTACTATATTCTGCATTATTACCAAAACCATGGTTTGGAATCCATACCATGTGGACCATTTTGAGTTTGATTAATTATGTTGTTAATTATGTGTTTTGTGTCCAGCCCTTACCCCGCTGTCCCCTTGTGAATGGGCATATCTGCTTAACACAATAAACCTCTCTCTTCTCTCTCTCTCTCCTCTCTTCTCTCTCTCTCTCTCTCTCTCTCTCTCTCTCTCTCTCTCTCTCTCTCTCTTCTCTCTCTCTCTCTCTCTCTCTCTCTCTCTCTTCTCTCTCAGGGACTGGATGTAAAAAAGCACACGAGTGCTTATCTATTATCCTCGAATAAAATACTTTGCCTTGCCTACTGTTCTTCTCTCTCTCTCTCTCTTCTCTCTCTCTCTCTCTCTCTCTCTCTCTCTCTCTCTCTTCTCTCTCTCTCTCTCTCTCTCTCTCTGATCTCTCTGTGATCTTTTTTTTTTTTTTTTTTTTTTTTTAAGAGAGAGAAAGAGGATTAAAGTTACGTGTAAGATGTGTCTGATATATGTGAGATAAATGTATATTGTTACATTTTGTTAGAAAAATAAACAGTAACAAAACAACCTTGCTGGCCAAAAGCAAACAAAAAAACAAACAAAACTAAATACCCCTCCCCCCACCCCACCCAACCTATTCTTAGTAACACTTATAGCCAGAATTTTACAACTACTTGCATAGGAATGCCATTGCAACCTGTGTTAATGATGTGGAGTAACACTTTAACAACCACATCTATAAAGTGCTCGAAGTTCAACCAAAGATACTTGGTTCAACTATGTGGTCCCAGCCTTCCTAATGAGTTCAGGGCAAACTCACTCTGGGTAGAAGCAGGCCAGAGTTTGAATCACCTCCCCCCCCCCCCCTCCACTACAAAAAATGCTCAGTATTAAAAAGGTAAAGGTGTCCCATAACCTAAGCGGTCGTAGGGGAGTGAGGCATCAGAGACCTCAACTTCTCTTGAGGGCGGCGCCCATCTCCTCTCCTTCGCTGCTTTGCTGTCCCTGACCCTAAAGAAGACAGATATCCATTTACAGCTGGGTGAACTGGGGGACTCCCCCCTGAGGCTCGTGGGGTATACTTGCTTAGCGAGTATTGTAAGAATAAAGCCTCTGCCCTCCATCCAGGCATGTCGTAAGAGGCGACTAAGGTGGAAACCTCACCTAGAGGTAAAATAGGTTATGATGGGGCTGACAACCCCATCATGGAAAAAAAGCCTGTTACAGAAACCTACACTAGAGCATCCGACATTGGTGGCGGCGGTAATGAAGCGCACCAGGCGACTGGACTAATGACGGACGACAGCCAAACCTGAGAGGGAGCTGGCGCCCCGATGGTAGATTTACTGAAGCCGAAACAGAAGATGAGGGTGGGGTGCTGGAACGTCCAGACCTTGTACCAGACTGGCAGGATGCCTCAGTTAGTCAAAGAGTTTGACAACTACAATCTGGACATCTTGGGGTCAGCGAGGTCAGATGGACCGGCACGGGAAAGAGGAGACTGGCGTCAGGACATACCATTGTCTTCTCGGGAAGATCAGATGACCAGCACTCTGAGGGAGTAGCACTACTCCTCAATAGAAAGACTGAAAAGACACTGCTAGAGTGGAAACCATTCGGACCAAGACCTGAAAGCAAGATTCCACTCCAAGTACACCAAGCTGACAATGCTAGTCTGCTACGCACCAACTGAAAACGCAGATGCAGAGGTCAAGGACGATTTTTACGATCAACTCCAAACAGCCGTGGAGAGCGTCCGCGCTCATGACATGTTGCTCATCCTTGGCGATTTGAATGCCAAGGTGGGCAGTGACAACACCGGGAGGGAGCATGTTATGGGCAAACATGGAATTGGTATCATCAACGATAATGGAGAGAAACTAGTGGACTTCTGTGAAGAGAACAGCCTGCTTATCGGAGGCACCCTTTTCCCGCACAAACACATCCATAAAACACGTCGCCAGACGGACCACCCAAAAACAGATAGATCATGTCATCATCAACCGAAGATGGAGAAGCTCTCTTCAGGATGTCAGGGCCTACAGAGGAGCGGATGTTGCCAGTGACCACACCCTTGTGTTGGCTGTCGTTGCCTTGAAGCTGCGTCGATCACGAGGAAGACAGGCACGTCAGCAAAGATTAGACTCTGGCAGGCTGAATGAGACGCTCACCAAATATGCTTTTGCAGTGGAAGTGAGGAACAGATTTCAGGCACTGGGGGAACAGCAGGAGATAACTAAATAGACATCTTCAATCAGGTACTTCGGGAAACAGGAGAAAAAGTACTAGGCTTCCGACGAAAGAAGAAAGAAGAGTGATCAAACAAGAAACCTGGAAAAAGATAGATGAGAGGAAGCTAACTAAGCAGAAGATCAACGACACCAGATCAGAACGCTTGAAAGAGCAGCACAGAAGAAGATATGCAGAACAAGACAAGGAGGTGAAGAAGACGACAAGAGCCGACAAGAAAGACTACATAGAGAAACTGGCAGAGGAGGCAGAGGAGGCAGCAGGTAGAAATGATCTAAAGACGCTGTACAAGATCAACAAGCAGCTGAACAATGGGTTTAAAAACTGCGATGTGCCGGTGAAGGACAAAAATGGAAAGGTTGTTGAGGGAGAGGCAGGAAAACTACAGCGTTGGAGGGAACACTTCGAGTCGGTTCTGAACAGACCGGACCCCCCTCAGCTAGCAGACATCCAGCCGGCAGATATAGACCTTGACATCTGCACCGATCCACCAAGCCTGGAAGAAGTGACAGCAGCAATCAAGGCAATGAAGAGCGGCAAGGCACCAGGGGCAGATGGTGTGACGGCAGAGATGCTAAAGGCAGATATGGATGTGATGGCTCCCATTCTGACTGAGATCTTCAGGCAGATTTGGGTAGAAGGTCAGATCCCTGAAGCATGGAAAACTGGTCTCATCTTCAAGTTGCCCAAAAAGGGAGATCTTGGAGACTGCAACAACTGGAGGGGCATAACACTTCTTTCCCTCACCAGTAAGGCCTTCAGCAGGATTGTGCTGTCCAGATCGACGGCAGCCCTTGAGAAAGACCTCCGACCACAGCAAGCAGGTTTCCGCCCTGGGCGATCCTGCTCAGATCACATCTTCACTCTGCGCCAGATTCTGAGCAGAGCAATGAGTGGAATACACCGCTGTACGTCAATTTCATTGACCTGGAGAAGGCGTTTGACAGCATCCACCGAGAGTCCTTATGGAAGATCCTAAGGCACTATGGAGTCCCTGCAAAACTTGTCCGGGTCATTGCAATGTTGTACGGCGACTTCAAATCCCAGGTGATCTGCGACACAGAGCTCACGGAAGCCTTCAGCGTCAGCACAGGAGTGAAGCAGGGCTGCATCCTATCACCGTTCCTCTTCATCCTGGCCATGGACTGGATTATGAAGAATTCCATGGACAGAGAGAGGAGAGGGATCAGACGGACCATGACAATGACAACAACAAAAACGCTGGAAGATCTGGATTTTGCCGATGAGATCGCCCTGCTGTCACACCGCCACCAAGACATGCAGGAAAAGACAGATGTCATGGCAAGAACTGCTGGAAGCCTTGGCTTGAAAATCAGCACCAAGAAGACAAAGAACATGAGAATGAACGCCAGAGTCCAAGAGAACATCAGACTGAATGGGGATCAGATCGAGGAAGTAAATGACTTCATC
>CM060348.1:12839058-12874058 GCA_030674155.1 Stramonita haemastoma
CAATCATTTGTTTAGAGGGAGAGGAAGGTGGAAGATAGCCTTTGGGCTTTTTATTATTAGGGTGGGTGGGGGTGGAGAGATGAAGGGGCGTGTTTCGAAGTATGTTTTTTACAAACACATTTTTTTTTATTGTGGCATTGTTGAAGATTGTTGAATAACTTCTGTGTGAAAAGAACACTTTTATGCTCACTTAGTAAAGCAGTGACTTTGTAAGCCTGTCGGCGCATATGTTTGTGTATGTACGTGTGTGTATGTGTGCGTACGTGCGTGCGTGTGTGTTGTTGTTGTTGTTGTTGTTGTTGTTGTTCTTCTTCTTTGATTTAACGTCTGTTCACATTAAGTGACATTAGACGCAAGAAGAAAAACAATTCAGTAAAAGTTAAGGAACTTTTTAACTACTGTAACCATACTTCTACAGTGGTATGATATTGATTTACATCATGAATAACTGTATAACAAATGTAACTACAACAAATTAAAAGACACACACACACGCACGCACGCACGCACGCACGCACGCACACCACGCACACACAGACAGACAGACAGACAGACACACACACACACACACACACACACACACACACACACACACACACACACACACACACACACACACACAACACACACACACAACACAACACACACACACACACACACACACACACACACACACACACACACAGATGTTGCTGATTGTAGCTGATTTTTCGCAGTTATTGTTGGGTATTCCCGTTCTTTTTCTGGGAGGGGTATTTTGTGTTTTCTTATGTGAAATTATGTAACTATTTAGTTATGTTTTTCATTGGAATTACTGATTTTGTTAGAGTTTGTTAGAACTGCATTTCCCGTTTTTGCTTACTGTAGTTCAATAGGTTAGTGACAAAAAGGGTGTTTTTTATTGTTTTTTTTTAAATTTACTTAGCAAGTATTGACTCCCTGAAATTCTTTATCCCATACATTGCCAACCACACCCTCTTTTTCTGACACTCATACACCCACCTACCCCCCCCCCCCCCTCCCGTCTAATATCACAATTTGTGAAAAGACGTAAATGAATTTGAACACACACACACACACACACACACACACACACACACACACACACACACACACACACACACACACACACACACACACAGAGGATACCCTAGTGATCAGAACATTGCGCTCGCAATTTGACGACCCGTGTTCGATTCCCGTTTGAGGGGATTTTTCCCCTGGAGTTAACATCAGTGCTGACTCCATTCTCCGCAAGAGTCCTTCGGATGAGACTATAAACCGAGGCCCCGTGTGCAAACGCACACAGAACATCTTGCACACCCGTTAAACCCTGTTCCGCTTTTCGGGAGAGTAGGCCATCGTGTGCCAGTGGGAACAGATGACAAGATTTACAAAACTGCATACACACAATGACTGGATGAAAAAAAAGCACATGAGTGCTTATTCCATTTTCCTCGATATAAAAGAATGAAATATAAAAGAAATAAACACACACATGCGCACGCACGCACGCACGCACGCACGCACGCACGCACGCTCGCACACACACACACACACACACACACACACACACACACACACACACACACACACACACACACACACACACACACACACACACCTGACGTAAAAAGAACACCGGAAAAAATGACGACGGACAAGTTTTTCGAGAACTATACCATGGTGGACAGAATTTCTCTGCTTCAATGACTCGTCTAGAGGTAACTTGTTTAAACTTTCGTTCATACCAACACACACTGACCTACTCTTCCGAAAAGCAGAACTGGTTTCAACATATGTGCAAGATGTCCTGCGTGGGTTCTTACAGGTGTCGTGAGTTAAGAGACTCCTGTGAAGGACTGTGGGGAGTGGAGTCGGTGCTGACGCTAACGTCAGGAGAACAATCCCCTGAACAGGAGCATCAGTGGTGACTCCACCGGGGCTGGCTGTCAGATTGCCAACACAACGCTCTCACTTACTAGGCTACCCCCTTCCTTTCCTTTCTTTCTTTTTTCTTTCTTTATTTTATATCCAGGATAATTGGATAAGCAGTCTTGTGCTTTTTTTTTTTACATCTAGTCCCCGTGTGTATGCAGTTTTGTAAATGTCATCTGTTCCCACCGGCACACGATGGCCTACTCTTACGAAAAGCGGAACAGGATTTAGCGTGTGCGCTAAATGTTCTGCGTGCGTTCACACACGGGGCCTCGGTTTATAGTCTCATCCGAAGGACTTTGGGGGAGAGTGGAGTCAGCGCTGACGTTAACTCCAGGAGAAAAATCTCCTCGAACGGGGAATCGAACCCGGGTCGTCAAATTGCGAGCGCAATGTTCTGACCACTAGGCTATCCCGTCCTCCTAAAAAGACTAGCGCACAGACCACCATTCAGGGTCTGTTGGATGAGAGAAAAGGTCACAAGTAGACGGGATTGACCTTGCGGCCTCCGCTTTTGCAGACAGGTGTGATTCCTGTAGACCACTGGTCCACATTGGTCAGTGTGTTTGCATACCTCTCTCTTGCAAGGTGAGTGCAAATGGTTTGCTTACTCAAGCCAGTCACATGCTACATAAACAGACATTACGGGGTAGGAACAGTTGGTTAACCAGCTTGTGTAAATCTGTCTCTGTAAATCTGTCTCTGTCTGTCTGTCTCTCTGTCTGTCTCTGAGTCTGTCTGTTTTTATGCACACAGACTGAATGTAAAAAAAAGCACAGGAGTGTTTATCTATTATCCTCGAAATGAAAGCATTGAATCTGTTTGTTTGTTTGTTTGTCTGTCTGTCTGTCTGTCTGTCTGTCTGTCTGTCTGTCTGTCTGTCTGTCTCTATCTATCTATCTATCTATCTATCTATCTACACTACACTACACTACACTACACTACACTACACTACACTACACTACACTTCACTACACTGCACTGCACTACACTACATTACACTACACTACACTGCACTACACTATACAGGGAGATTTAATTTATTTATTTATTTATTTGTCTATTCTTTTGCTCCGAGGATAATCGGAAAAAGCACTTCATTTGCTTAAAAAAAATCTAATCCCTGTGTGTATGCACTTGTGTAAATCTTATCATCTGCTCCCACAGGCACACGATGGTCTACTCTTACGAAAAGCGGAACAGGATTTAATGTGTGTGCAAGATGTTCTGGATGCGTTCGCACACGGGGCCTCGGTTTATAGTCTCATCCGAAGGAATTGTGGGGGGAGTGGAGTCAGCACTGATGTTAACTCCAGAGGAAAGATCCCATCAAATGGGAATCGAACCCAGGTCGTCAAATTGCGAGCACAATGTTCTGACCACTAGGCTATCCCGTCGGGGAGAGAGAGAGAAAGAAGAGAGAGAGAGAGAGAGAGAGAGAGAGAGAGAGAGAGAGAGAGAGAGAGAGAGAGAGAGAGAAGAGAGAGAGAGAGAGAGATTTACATTGTAGAGCATTGTAGTGCAATGCAGAACACTGCAGAAAAGCGTATGACATAGAACTATTACAGAATAGCAAACATGAGGATGTATCTTCGTGCACCATAGGGTTGTTATAGCAAAGCATAGCATCTCTTATATACCATAGTAAAGCTTAAACATAGCATTATGCTATACATAGAATCACTCACTCACTCAGTCCCATGTCCCAAAGGACGTAGGGGGGACATGAGAGAAGACGCAACGGAGATCTTTTTCCATGCTTCACGATCCTGTGTGGCTAGTAGGAGGCGTTGCAGGGGTTGGGCAGTCCAGTCTTTGATGTTGTCAACCCATGATTTCTTTTGGCGGCCTCTTCTTCTCTTGCCCTCGACTGTTCCTTGCAAGATGGTTTTTGCAAGGGTGTTGTGTCTTGTGGTGTGACCAAACCACATCAGCTTTCTCCTCTTTATGGTGGACAGCAAAGGCTCTTGGGGGCCCACACGCTTTTTGATTTCTTCTTTCACATAGTTATTGGTCTTGTGTTCTTTGTATGATATTTTGAGGAGTCTTCTGTGGCACTTGTTCTCGAATGCTTGGATTCTTCTCTCTAACTCTGCTGTCAGAGTCCATGATTCACAGCCATATAGGAGGATAGATATCACGAGGGATTTGTAGAGGTGGTATTTGGTGCAGAAGCTGATGTTGTTGCTTCTGATGATCCTCTGGAGTCTGACTAGAGCAGATGTTGCTGTTGCGATGCGAGCTTTCACCTCATTGTTTGATGTGCCATCTTTTGTTAGGATGGAGCCTAAGTATTTGAATTGGCTCACCTCTTCCAATATTTCTCCATTCATCTTTATTTCCGTGCTGTCATTACTCGCGCTGTTGACCATGATCTTCGATTTCTCTGTACTGACCTCCATGCCGTATGCGCTCGCTCGATCTGTTAGACTGTCTGTGAGGATTTGCAGTTCTTGTTTGCTGCTGCCCATGAGGTCAATGTCATCTGCAAATCTGAGGTTGCAAAGGGGTCTTCCACCAATGGAGATGGAAGTGTGGTGGTTTTGCAGTGTCTCTGTCATGATGTTTTCGAGGAAGAGGTTGAAGAGTACAGGTGAGAGAAGGCAGCCCTGGCGGACTCCAACCGTGGTCTTGAAGAACTCACCCACGTGATTGTTTATGAAAACTGCACTTCTTGCATTCTCGTACAGAGCCTTGATGACTTCAATTAGGCAGTTGTCAATGTTGAAGTGCCTGAGTACTTGCCAGAGGCCGTCATGCCATACCCTGTCAAAGGCCTTTTTGAAGTCTATAAAATTGTGGTACAAGTCTTTTTGGTGTTGGAGATGCTTCTCTATCAGAATTCTCAGGTTGAAAATTTGTTCCATTGTGCTGCGTTTTGGTCTAAAGCCCGCTTGTTCTTCTGCCAGGAGTTTTTCTGCTTGGTTTTTCAGTCTGTTGAGGACTACCTGCAGCATGATCTTGCTAGGATGGCTTATGAGACTGATGGTTCTGTAGTTCTGACATTGCTTGAGGTTTCCTTTCTTTGGCAGGGGTATTACAAGAGACTGTGTCCATTCTTTTGGCCATTCTTTGGTGTCGTGGATCTTCTGACAAAGATCTGTGAATCTCCTTGCTGTTTCATTCCCTCCATTTTTTATGAGTTCAGCTGGGATGTTATCGATTCCAGGGGACTTCCCCTTCTTCAGTTGTTTAATAGCTGTGTCTACTTCACACCTTAGTATTGGTGGGTCTTTATCTTGGTGTTCAGGGTGTTTGTTGGAAACTATGTTGGTATCTGGGCGTAGTGGGTAGTTATACAATCCCTCACAGTATTCTGTCCAGCGTTGGAGGATGGCATTGTTTTCCGTTAAAAGATTTCCTTCTTTGTCTTCAATAACAGAGGCTTTAGGCTGTGTGGTTTTAGTTAGTGCTTTCAGAGTGTTGTAAGCTGTTTTGCTGTTTCCCTTGGCCATTCCATCTTCGATGTTGTTGCATTGTTCTTCTATCCACGCTTCTTTGGCTTCTCTCATCTTTTTCCTCACTTCTCTGTGGCTATCCATGTACTTGTTGTTGGCTTCTTGACTTGTGAACTTTTGCTTCTTAAGTTCTCTTCTTTTGTCGCAGAGGTCAAGAACCTCATTTGTCACCCAGGGTTGTTTCTTTGTTCTGCTTCTGCCTAATGTTTCTTCTGCTGCTGTCGTTAGCACTTCTTTGATGTTGTTGGCTAGTGTGTTCACATCATTGTCAATGGCTGTGAGTGCGGCGAACTTTCCTCCAATGTTGGCTTGGAAGATCTCAACCACTGTTGGGTCTTTGAGTTTTTCCAGGTCGAATCTTATGCGTGGGCTTTTTGGCTGTTGTTTTGCTTTCAGTTTCAGCCTGATGGTGGTAAGTACAAGGTCGTGGTCACTGCCAATGTCAGCTCCTGGGAATGTTCTTGTATTTGCCTTGTATTTGCCCTATTCTATACATAGAATAGTACAGTAGAATATAGGAGAGTAGAGTATACAGCACTAATCCTTTCCTGATGAGACGATGAACTGAGGTCCTGTGTGTAACATGCACAAAGTTCACGTTAAAGGACCAACGGCAACATGAAAGTTGTCCATGGCAAAATTCCATGCAAAAAAAGTCTCTAGGGGGGGGGGGGGGGGAGGGGGGGGGAAACAAACTACACAGGCTAACAGGAAAATTACAAAAATCCAAACCAACAACTGTTACTGGGTGGTGGGTGGCACTGCTCCTGTGGGGAGGCTCTCCCCGGGGAGAACAGCTCGTATTTCACTCCGTGATTTCTGCTGTGATTGACAGTAACATGCACTGCAATACAATGCAATACAACATAACACAATACAGCAAAATACAGTACTAAACAATACAATACAGTACTAAAACTACAACTCAACACAATATAGTACTAAACAATACAACTCAATTTTATAGTAGTACTAAACAATACAGTGTTAAACAATACAATACAGTACTAAATATGACAATACAATAATAATAATAATAATAATAATAATAATAATAATAATAATATAATAATAATAATAATACATAGAATTTATATAGCGCTATATCTTGTAAAAACAAATCAAAGCGCTTGCACTCGACCCTCACAACAAACAAGCAACCAATGACAATAAATAATTCTAGCAAATTCGAAAGCACACACACACGCGCGCGAGCGCACACACACACACACACACACTCACACACACACACACACACACACTTATAGAGGTTGTACATTTTGACAGGGTGAAGGGAATTTCAAATGTTGAAGGCAGGGACAAATAGGAGATGAAAACAGAAGGCAAAAATCTTAGGTTTGAAACAAGTGTGTCTTGAGGTTGGATTTAAAAGTGTCATATGTAGGCTTTTGACGGAGGGAGAGAGGGAGGTCATTCCAGATTGATGGACCAGAAACAGAGAAAGAACAGCGGCCAACGGTAGATAGGTTGAATCTAGGTATCTTTAAGGATAAGGTATCTACAGTTCTAAACAACAACAATGCAGCACTGAACAATACAACACTATACAGTATTAAACAATACAATATAATAGTAAACAATACAATGCTAAATACGATGCAACACTAAACAATACAGCACAATACAGTACAACACAATACAGTACAAGTTCGTGGTGTGTTTACTACAGAACAACCCTGAACCACAACAAAAAACTAACAAACCCATAACAAACAACTCAACCAAATCCACATCCAAAAAAAAGTCCCCAAAGTCCCCCCCCCCCCCCCCCACCTCCACCAAAACAAAGCAAAGAACCACCCCCAAAAAACAAACAAACAAACAAAAAAACAAGAGAAAAGAAAAGACAGACAGACAGAAAGAAAGAGCCCCACTTAAAAGCATTTTGACCCATGACAGACTGAGCCCAACACACACATAATGCTGTGGTTAAATGTGGTGAAAAAATGGACAGCATAAAATTCACAAGCTATCTGTCTGTGGCTTGTGCAAGATGGCTGTGTTACCAAACGCTCTCTGCATGTGTACTCCAGCCAAGGCACTGGCTATGGGAACAGTGGTTGTGTAAAGCTTTTTGTGCTTCGGGGAAGATGTTTATGTAAGGGATAGCGAGTCCCCCTTTTCCATGCAGTTAAGGGGAGAGTGGGGGTGAGGGGGGGTCGAAATAGTGAGGGGAGAGGGGATTTTAAAAAAACACTATATTATATATTCTTTTATTTAGCTAAAGCGACTTTGTGTGTCTCTTTGTCTAATTTGTTTGTTTGTCTGTCTGTTTGTCTTTCTCTATTGCGTGCTCTGTGTTTCTGTCTGTGTCTGTATGTCAGTCTGTCTGTCTGTCTGTCTCTGTCTGTCTGTTTTCTTACTGTGTTGTTGTTGTCTGTTGTGTGTGTGTTGTTGTGTTGTGTTGTTGTGTGTTGTGTGTGTGTGTGTGTGTGTGTGCGTGGTGTGTGTGTGTGTATTTTTGTTATTATTTTTTATAACTTTGAAACTCAACAATTTAACACTTGTCACTTTTGTTTATAGGTATGCTTATTTTCTTGCCTCTTTCCTTAACAATTTAATCACACACACACCACACACACACACACACACACACACACACACACACACACACACACACACACACACACACACACACTTTACTCGGTCAAGTCGTACATAGTCATCGGCCCTTCAAATCGTTCTCATCGCGCTTTCAACTGGGCCAACAAATCAAGAGTACCCTTTTTCTGCTTTTACAAGTTAAAAAAAGAAAAGAAAAAAGACCCCGTTTGTTCACACTAATGGACACAGCGCTACATTCAGTACAGCCGACAACTCATTACGTTCGTACCTTTTCGCCAATGCTTACACTTGATTCCTACAGTGCTGGGGCCAGGTTTGTTCAAGCGTGGTGTGCCCAAACGTCTTGGTCACAAAACAAATGGGAGAGAGTGGTCTGAGGAGGGAGAGGGGGGGGGGGAAGCGAAGGACTTTCAGGTGAGAGTATTGGCTGTGAGTGGTGCAAAAAAGCTTTGTGCAAACACGGAGGGATTTAGCGGATATTGTTGTGATTTCTTAATACCTTTCTCGCTCTCTTTGTCTAAGGCTAAATGTCTCCTTTTGCCCCCCACCTCTCCCTTTCCTTTCTTTTTCGGTCTTTGCCCACATATGCTATAGTGAGAATATGGACCAAAAGACTGAGCAGAAAATAGCGTTTGATTCCATTCCTGTGGATCCACGAAGTCGTGGATTCGAATGTGGGTAGCAATGTCTGTTGAAGAAAGAGTAGGGACTGAAAAAAAAAGTTTACGCTCTCCAAGGTCAACTGAAAGGGCAAACCTGCCGTAATTCCCTTCGTGTGTGCACACGCATGTAAAGATAAAATATTTTACGTTAAGATCCCGTAATTCATGTCAGTGTTCAGTGAGTTACGGAAACATGAACATACCCAGCATGCATCCTGTACGTGGAGAGGGATGGGCTTCACCAGGTTCAACTTGTTTTAGAGACACAGCGTGAAAAATCTAATACAGTGCCTGCTCCAAGGACTCTTCAGGAGGTTAAAAGGACTCAGGGCTACATAAGGGTATATATATATATATATATATATATATATATATATATATACATCATTTATTTTAAAGTGACAATAATATTAAAGTATAATAATATAGTAATAAATATATTAATTAATGTCTGCCTAAGGTCACACGGCTTCTCCTCGGGGGTCGATTTTTGAAAAGTTCGAGGCAATATAACTGGGGAAAACCGAATTAGAATAGGAAAGTAGATCGAACGCATTAGCTCCAATAAACTAGAAAGATCGGAAACGAATTTATCTATATAATATATTCTTAAATTTCAAGAATGATGGATTAAGCACTCACGCGCTTTTTTTATATCTAGTCCCTGTGTGCATGTAGTTTTGTAATTGTTGTCATCTGTTCCCCACTGGCACACAATGGCATACTCTTCCAAAAGGCGGAGCAGGTTGAAATATGTGTGCAAGATGTTTCTGCGGGCGTTCACACACGGAACCTAGGTTTACAGTCTTCGCCGAAGGAAGGGAGAATATCGAAGAGCAAGCCTGGATCGTTGTCTCTCCCTCTCTTCTGCCTCAAAGGGACAACATCCGATCTCACGGATCGGGGCGCATACGCAGCCTGGACCTGGAGTGTCAACGTGGCTGATCTAAAAGACAAAGCGTCTTCTAGCGGCCTTGTCAGTTAGGTGACGTCAGATCCGCCTCTGTTCCTTCAGTTCGAATTTTATTTTCTTGATAATTACCGACAGCTACATTTTAAAATTACTTATACAGATTGTAGCGGAGTGAAAGGAATGGTTGTGAATTTACTCTGAGAAATTATGAGCCTTGTACTTACAGGTGTTTGAAAATTCAAAATAAAACTGTTCTCCCTTTGCCTGTTTCATAGATCTTGAAAATTAAAGTAAATATTATTAGTTTTTAGCATAGTCTACAGGTGTTTGAAAATGAGAATTCAAATTATTTGTTTTTTAGCATACATTAGTGTTAGAAAAGTCAAATTAGAGTTATTTGTTATTTTGCATATTTTACAGGCGTTTGAAATTTCATATTCATTTTTTTGGGCAGCTTTTGTTTAAGATCCATTGTTTTAAGAATCCTTTGTATTCAAAGATCGGTTGTTTAAGACTGGCTATTATTGGTTTATGATCAATTGTTTGGAGTGAAAGGGGAATGCCAATGAAAAGCGTAAAGAAAATTGCGTTTGCAATTTGTGAAACTGCTTAAAGCTGAACCAGAATGCCGCAGACTTAGCCAGTTTTTCCTTGTGTTTGTGTTGTCAGTTTATCTATATCTGTATCTTCTTTCAAAAGTCTGTACAAGAGATATAGCTTTTTAAAAATTGCTGATGGTGAAGCTAGTTCATGAGCTACTGTTTCTCCTTGTGTTATGTCATTTTTTTCAGATTATCGAAACAAACCAATCAACCAATTTATCAATCAACTAACTCATCACTCAATTAAGTCCATCCAAAGGACGTAGGCAGGCAACAGTAAGCCAACTGAGATCTTTTTCCATCATCAACAGATCCGTTGTGCTAGTAATGAGTGACAGGAGTTGCGATCCAGTCATTGATTTTCAACCCATATTTCTTTTGCTTCTTTTTCTTTTGCTCGAGGTAGGGCAAGAGTTTTTGCTTTAGGTGTTTTTTTGTGTTTGTACCAAACCCTCGGCTTTTTTATCTGTCATATGTGCAGAGCACAAAGGCCTCTTGAGGGACACGCTTTTATTTCTTCTTTCACATAGTTATTGGTCTTGTGTTCTTTGTATGATATTTTGAGGAGTCTTCTGTGGCACTTGTTCTCGAACTAACTATCCAACCAATTAACCAACAAAGCAGCTAAGCAAGCAGCCAGTTAGCCAACTAACCAACCAATCAATCAATCAACCAATCAATCAACCAGCCAACCACTCAATCAATCAATCAATCAATCAATCAATCATCAATCAATCAATCATAACCAACCAATCAATCAATCAACCAATCAATCAATCAACCAATTCTTTATTCTTTCTTTATTCTTTTATATCGAGGATAATGGAATAAGCACTCATGTGCTTTTTTTTTTCATCTAATCCTGTATACATGCAGTTTTGTTAATCTTGTCATCTGTTCCACCGGCACACAATGGCCTACCTTTACGAAAAGCGGAACAGGCTTTAATGTGTATGCAAGATGTTATGTGTGCGTTCGCACACGGGGCCTCGGTCTATAGTCTCATCTGAAGGACTTTTGGGGAGAGTGGAGTCAGCACTGATGTTAACTCCAGGAGAAAAATCCCCTCGAACCAATGATTCAACTAACAATCCAACCAATCAACCAACCAACTGATCAATCAAATAACCAAACGACCAACCGATTAACCAGCCAACCAACTAACCAACCAACCAGCCAACAAACCAACCAATCAAAATAAACTGACAAGGTAACAGCAAAACGAGACCTTTGTCTGCATAAGCAACAGTGTAAATTTACCATGGGGTGGGGCTTGCAATAGGCTGTAGCATGATGCCTTTCCCTGCAGTATCGCTGTCTGCTTATGTTGTATGTGTATTGAATAAAACATGTTAAAAGCAAAAAGAAAAACTGATGTCCCAGTTTATAAGATATATATATATATATATATATATATATATATATATATATATATATATATATATATATATATATATATATATATATATATATCACATACACAAGACAGACAGACAGACAGACAGACAGACAGACAGACAGACACACACACACACACACACACACACACACACACACACACACACACACACACACACACACACACACACACACACACACACACACACAACGCACAAATTCCTAATGAAATCCCCCCCCCAAAAAAAAAAAGAAAAAAAAAAAGAAACAACAACACAAAACCCCCCCCAAAAAAAAAAAAAAAAAGCAAACAACAACAAACACATACACACAACAACACCACCACAACCACCACCACACCACCCAACAAAATGAGACAAACAACAACCACAACACAAAAAACACACAACATTTTTCCATTTACATAATAACCTTTCAATCTGCTTACACAAACTGACCTCCCTCTCCCCAACCTCCTATCCCCTCCCCTCCCCCCTCTCAACCCCCCCCCCAAAAAAAAAAAAACACCCACAACTTACCAACCAACCACCTAACCCCAACAACTTTCTGACCAAGTCTACCAGCGAGGGGGTTTAAAAGCTGCCTGCAAGAGAGGTCCTAGTGCCAGAGGCATTGGCCAGCAGTGCCAGAGACACAGAGAGACAGAGAAAGCACTAGAGAAGAAGTGAGGAGAGGGAGAAGGAGACACGCTTCAGAAGGATAGCCAGCAAGCACTGAGATCTCAACAGAGCGGCTGTGTCCTGAAAACAATTACTGTGCTGTCCGTGTTTGCTGTTCAGTGTTTGTTGGGAGTTTTCCCCAGTCAGGATTGGAGTGAGGTTTGTTGGATTTTTTGTTGTTGCTGTTTTTTTAAAAAAAATTTGTTTGTTTATTTGTTCTTTTTTGTCGGTTGGGTTTTTGCTTTTTGAAGGGGGGGATTTATTCAGTTTGGTTTGGTTTTATTGGGGTGTGGATGATGGAGAGGTGGTTTTTTTTTAGTTTTTTTTTTTTTTTTAGAGAGGGTGGGTAGTTGGTTGCGGTTGGTGGGTAAGTAGTAGTAATTGTTGCTGTTGTGCGTTCCCCAGCGTAACACTCTGGGGGTCACCCAGAATGTGCACTCTGACTCACTCCTTGTCCCACCTGGGAATCACTGTGAGATTCAAAATTGCACACTGAATGAGAAGTTTGCGTGTATGACTTTTCAAGTACCTCGCCATACAGGCAGCCACACTTCAACTTCAGAGGATTTTTTCTCCTTTAAAGGAGAGTACAGGTTGTTATGTTAAGAGCTTGTCGTGGCTGAAGGCAATCTCAACACAACATTTTACAACATCACAGCATTTTAGTGTAGGACTGCAGTAGCTGACACAGATTTCGGCCTGGGCCAAGTGGGTAAGTTGGTTGGCTGGTTAGGTGGGTGGGTAGGAAGGAAGTTGGGTGGGTTTGTTTGTTTGTTTGTTTGTTTTGTTCATTCACTCATCTACATAAGTGATCTGCAGTGCAGAGGAGAGGGGGGAAGATGGAGGGAGGCATGGGCCCAGCGGTCCTGCTTCTCTTGCCAGGCCTCTCTACCTTAGGGTAGGTGGGAAGGTGGTTTGTTGACTGGTTAGGTGGGAAGTTGGGTGGGTGGGTTGCTTTCTTTCTTTCTTTTTTCTTTTCTTTGTTTGTTTCTTTCTTTCTCTCTCCCTTCCTCCCTTCCTTCCTTCCTTTCTGTCTTACTGGCCGGCTGGCTGGTTGAATGGGTGGACAGACAGACGGATTAAAGAATGGATGGATGGATGAGCTAGTGTACGGAAGAATGGACGGGCGGACTGATGACTTGATAGATGGATGGATAGATGGATACACGGACGAATTGGTTGATGGATGGATGGATGGATGGATGGATGGATGGATGAAAGAATGGACATACAGGTGGCTAGCTAACTGCCTGGCTGGAGAAATGAACAAGTATATGGACACTATTATGTAGATCCATAGAAAACAAAATTAACAACAAGGCCCGTTTTGGGGTCATCTTTTTCTTTCTTTCTTTCTTTTCTTTCTTTCTTTCTTTCTTTCTTTCTTTCTTTCTTTCTTTCTTTCTTTCTTTCCTTCTTCCTTCCTTCCTTCTTCTTTCTTTCTTTCTTCCTTCTTTCTTCTGTCTTCCTTCCTTACTTCCTTTCTTCTTTCCATCATTCCTTCCATTCTTTTATTCTCCCTTCTTTCTTTCCTTCCTTTCTTCTTTCCTTCCTTCTTCTTTTTCTTTCTTTCCTTCTTTCTTTCTTTCCTTCCTTTCTTTCTTTCTTTCCTTCCTTTTCTTTCTTTCCTTCCTTTCTTTCTTTCTTTCCTTCTTCTCTTTCTTTCTTCTCCTTTCTTCTTTTCTTTCTTTCTTTCTTTCTTCTTTCTTTCTTTCTTCACTCCTTCCCCCTTTCTTCCTTCCCTCCTTTCTTCCTTCTTTCCTCCCTCCTTCCCCTTCCTTCCTTCCTTTCCTTCCTTCCTTCCTTCCTTCCTTCCTTCCTTCCTCTTCCTAACTATATTCCATTGTTCATTCACTCATCTATTTAGTTATTATCAGTGCAGAGGAGAGGGGGGAAGATGGAGGGAGGCATGGGCCCAGCGGTCCTGCTTCTCTTGCCAGCTACGCTTCTTCTCTGCGGGGTGCCGGGGGCCCAGGGCCGCTACCTGAGGTTCGAACCTGGCTTTGAGTACCAGTTCCGCTACCGCTCTGACGCCAACCTGCACCACGTAGATAACTTCGTCATGGAGGCCAGGGTGAGGCAGAGGGTGGTGGTGGTGGTGGTGGTGATGGTGTTGGTGGTGGGGGTGGTGATGGTGATGGTGGTGATGATGGTGGTGGTGGTGGTGGTGGTGATGGTGGTGATGATGATGATGGTTGTGGTGGTGGTGATGATGGTAGTGGTGATGATAGTGATGATGATGATGATGGTGAGGATGATAGCCATGATGATGAGGATGAGGATGATGATGAGGAGGATGGTGGTGACAGTCATGATGATGATGATGATAATAATGACAAAAAGGATAATGATACTACTACCGTAAAATCCCTAGCAGAAGCCCACCATCTAGCAAACGCCCACCCCCCACTTTGGGCCAAAAATTGTGCACAGGGGTAACTACCTAGCAAACGCCCACCCTGCTTTTTTCAAAGAGACTATGCTCACTTTCACTAGGATTTGTGCAGACTGTTCTAAAAGTCATCTTTTTCCCCTCCTTTACCTTTTCGTGTTTCTTTCCTTTTTTCTTATTCTTTGTCCCCTCTCCTCACTCCCACAAATTCCCAACAAAGTGAATTAAAATTACGTCATGCTTTTTTCATTGACGTCTTTTGTCTGTCAGTGACGTATCGGTACTTTGATAACGCTTCCTGATGGCTGAAAGTTGGTTCTTGAAACTGTGCTATTTTTGCAAAATGCCCAAGCGAGTCTTACACTGTATATTTCAAATTGGAAACCCTCCAGTATCTGGATAACGAAGCAGGTGGGAATGTTTCGGAGTGTGCCCGTGAATTTTCTGTGGATAGGAAGAGAATCAGGGAATGGAGTGAAAACAGAGATAGACTTGAACAGCAGTACGGAAAAGACAAACAAAAACGGAAACTGTCAAAAGGACCAGCAGTTAGATCTGAACATGCCGACCAAGGTGTGCTGCATTATCTGGAAGATGAAAGATCTGAAGGCAGGGTATTGGGAAACAAGGACCTTCAACGGAAAGCGATGGAACTCGTTGGCCTTCTTTGCCTCCAAGTCCCTTTTTTTTCTATTTTCCTTCACTTCTACTCACACGACCTATCTTACATGCTTTCGGGGTTTGCATTCACTCAATTACACGGTTGAGCACAAAAATTACTTTGTGCAAAAGGGTCTATCCCTAGCAAACGCCCACCCCCCAATTTTGCCCTAAATCAGTGCAGGGGAGGGGGGGGGGGGGGGGCGTATGCTAGGGATTTTACGGTACTACTACTACTACTACTACTACTACTACTACTACTACTACTACTACTACTACTACTACTACTAAAATTAATCATAATGATAACAATCAGCGAACGAGAGAAGAAGAAGATTATGATAACAACAACAACAACGACAACAATAATGATGATGATGATGATAATAATAATAATAATAATAATAACAACAACAACAACAACAACAACAACAACAACAATAAAAATGATGATGATGATGATGATGTTGGTGGTGGTGGTAGTGGTGGTGGTGGTGGTGATAATGATCATGATCATGATGATGGAAACAATAATGATAATGATAAAAATGATATGAATATTAATTATGATGATGGTGATAATAATGATAATAATGATGATGATGATGACAATGATAATAACACTACTACTACTACTACTACTACTACTACTACTACTACTACTACTACTACTACTGCTGCTGCTGCTGTTGCTGCTGCTGCTGCTGCTGCTGCTGCTACTGCTACTACTACTACTACTACTACTACTACTACTACTACTACCAACAACAACAACAACAACAACAACAACAACAACAATGATAAAAATGATGATGATGATGATGATGATGATGATGATGATGATGATGATGACGATGACGATGATGACGATGACACACAGGTCAGCTACAGGTGGGTGAGGGAGGTGGAGGAGGGTCAGGAGATTCAGCTGAGGGTCATCTCCTGTTCACTGACCGCTGGCCGGGGACCTGGTAATGTCTGTCTGTCTGTCTGTAGCTGTCTGTATACATGTCTGTCTGTCTGTCTATACGTCTGTCTGTCTGTCTACACGTCTGTCTGTCTGTCTGTATACACGTCCGTCTGTCTGTCTGTATACATGTCTGTCTACACGTCTGTCTGTCTGTCTACACGTCTGTCTGTCTGTCTACACGTCTGTCTGTCTGTCTGTCTCTCTGTCTGTCTACCCGTCTGTCTGTCTGTCTGTCTGTCTACACGTCTGACTGTCTGTCTGTCTGTATACATGTCTGTTTACACGTCTGTCTCTGTGTGGCTGTCTGTCTGTCTATCTGTCTACACGTCTGTCTGTCTGTCTCTGTGTGGCTGTGTGTGTGTGTGTGTGTGTGTGTGTGTGTGTGTGTGTGTGTGTGTGTGTGTGTGTGTGTGTGTGTCTGTCTGTCTGTCTGTCTGTCTGTCTGTCTACACGTCTGTCTGTCTCTGTGTTGCTGTCTGTCTGTCTCTGTGTTGCTGTTTGTCTGTCTCTCTGTCTGCCTGTCTGTCTACACGTCTGTCTGTCTCTATGTGTCTGACTGTCTGTCTGTCTGTCTATCTGTCTACAGGTATGTCTGTCTGATTGTCTGTCTGTCTGATTGTCTGTCTGTCTGTCTATCTGTCTACACGTCTGTCTGTCTGTCTATCTGTATACACGTCTGTCTGTCTGTCTGTCTGTCTGTCTGTCTGTCTGTCTGTCTGTGTCTGTACGTCTGACTGTCTGTCTACACGTCTGTCTGTCTATCTGTCTGTATGTCTGAATCTGTGTGGCTGTATGTCTACATGTCAGTCTGTCTGTTTGACTGCCTTTGTCTGTATGTATATCTGGCTGTCTGTTTGTATGTCTGTCTCTGTCTATCTGTATGTCTGTCTCTGTCTGCCTGTCTGTCTGTCTGTCTGACCGTCCGTCTGTCTGTCTGTCTGTCTGACCGTCCGTCTGTCTGTCTGTATGACCGTCTGTCTGTCTGTCTGTCTGTCTGTCTGTCTGCATATCATTTTGGGGCTGGCTGACCGGCTATCTCTGGCTGACTGTATGTGGGTGGGTGGGTGACTGGTTGAATAACTGGGTAGATCGATGAATGGATGGATAGATGGATGGACGGCTAACTGGCTGATTGACTGGTTGGCCCTGCGCGCTCGTGTGCTTTCAACCAAACCATTAAAAAATAGCAATTCAGCTCTAGCACTTTTCTTTTTTCAATGTTGTTACCATTTCCACTCGTTATTATATACTGTTTTGAAAAAAAAGTACAATTTTCTGCGGGCACCTTTGATTGTTTGTTAATTTTCTTTTTGTTCGTGTGTGTGTGTGTGTGTGTGTGTGTGTGTGTGTGTGTGTGTGTGTGTGTGTGTGTGTGTGTGTGTGTGTGTGTGTGTGTTTTAGGTGTACCCGGTCACAATTGGGACTTTTCCAAATGGTGAGTATGTTAATGGTACTGGATAATAAACAAAAGGTCACATTTTAAAGACAGCCTGTGCTATTGAGGCCATTTTCGGTTAAACTAGGCCTATATCTCTTCTCCCCGATGCGGATGCCAGGAGCCTGTCAGTATAAACAGCATCCCCACCTTCTGGAAATTCTGTGCTAAGAATTCCTTCTTTTCTACCCCTCTCTTTGTTTCTATTTTGTTACATTTCTTCCTGTAACTGTCTATTTTCTGCCTTCTTGGTCCATTCTCCTGCATTGTTTTCACCAGAAAGACTTAAAATATGACTAATCTTTTCTACGCCACAATCGGATACTCTGAGCATGACTTGTCAGGCGCTTAATGGCAGCGCAACACATTTTTGCTATATGGCAGACAACAATGGTTGCTGTCTGAGCGTTGGACAAAGAAGAAGAAGAAGAAGAAGAAGAAGAAGAAGAAGAAGAAGAAGAAGAAGAAGAAGAAGAAGAAGAGAAGAAGAAGAAGAAGAAGAAGAAGAAGAAGAAGAAGAAGCAGCAGCAGCAGCAGCAGCAGCTATGGCTTGTGGTTGCCACAATGTACCTCTGCATCCTAAACATGCTTTTCTTGGTAAACTGAAGAATAAAAGGTTACAAAATTAACAACTGTTTTATTCATATAAACAGCACTCTACCCCTCATGAGCCTATGAGTATAAACAGCAGCCCAACCCTCTGGAAATTCTGTGTTAAGAATTCCCTCTTTTCTATCCATCATCTGTCCATCACTCATATTTATGACCATGGCACACACACACACACACACACACACACACACACACACACACACACACACACACACACACACACACACACACACACACACACACACACACACACACACACCTCATTGCATTCGCTCTTTTGTTCCCACAGGTTTTCCTTCGTGTTGACTCCCCGGGGTGAAATCCTGAACGTGCAACACGTGGCGGGAGAGAAGGACGAGACACTGGCCATCAAGAAAGGCCTGGCCGCCCTGCTGGCCGCTCGTTTACATCACCATAGTGACCAGGTCAGAGAGAGAGAGAGAGAGAGAGAGAGAGAGAGAGAGAGAGAGAGAGAGAGAGAGAGAGAGGAGAGAGAGAGAGAGAGAGAGAGAGAGAGAGAGAGGTGGGCTAAAGTCTTCAAACATGGGACATTTTGAAAATGATATTTCCACACCTTATTTGTTTTTTTTTCCTCCATTTCATTCATTTATAGATTCATTTCTTCCTTTTTCTATTCTTCTCTTACTGCTTTTATTGACGGGATGAGTTAAAAGTAATCAGTTCATCTTTTAAGGTCACTCCAAAGTTAAAAAGCGTCAAATATTGAACATTCTGAGATGTTTTTTGAGAATCTTACAAGCTTTTGTGTTATTTCTTCCCATTTCATGTATCTATTCACTGATTGACTCATTCAGTTATTTATTTAGCTTATGGTTTATTCATTCATATAGGAAGGAAGACAGCAGGACGATTGAAACGTTCACCGGCCTAACAAGTAAACCGTGAGGTTCTGGGGTCGATTCCTAGTCTTGCCCTTTCTTCCCAGTTTGACGAGAAAATCGAACTGAATGTCAAAGTCCTTCAGATGAGACTATAAACCGAGGCCCCTTGTGTAAATACATGCAAAACATCTTGAGCGCGCGTTAAAAAATGGTGTTCCGTCTTTTGGAAGAGTAGGCTATTTCGTGCCGGTAGGAACGGATGGCAAAAGAGAACATCCACATAGATGTCGTGTTTAGACATCATCCCCGAAGTCGTAATGCCGCTATCTAAAATGCTAGGTAAATAAATAGATACGTACGTAAATGAATAGATAAATATAAATAAATGGTAGAGGGAAACAGGGTCGTGTAAACAAAAATCTCGTCATTGGTAAACCTCGGAGCTCTCGCCGAGGACCACAAAGTTCCACACTCATGAAATAAATATTCAAGGATTCATTTCTTTATCTATTCGTGGACCTTTGTTGACAGGATGGTGTCAAGGTTACCCGGTATGGCGACGAGTGGCACTACCAGGTTCAAGAACTAGGTCACGAAGGTAAGCAGGACAGAAGGGGTCATTTTTACCCCTTACGCAAAACCAAACCACATCACTAATCTTTATCCATAATTCAGATGGTGGTGATGGTGATAACGTGATGACATTCTTCCTTTCTTTGATCTTCTCTTGCTTTGCGTTATTGACTTTGTATTGTTTTGCTACATATTAAAAAACATATTTACTCTCTCTCTGGACACACACACACACACACACACACACACACACACACACACACACACCTATATATATATATATATATATATATATATATATATATATATATTATATATATATTAGCCTAGTTTTGTTCTCATTTTCTTTCTTTTTTTTGTTTTGTCTTTTCTTCCCATCATTCCTTATAATTATGTACATGTCAGTTTCATTTGTCATTGTCGTGGTTGCTATGGTGTCCAGGGCTTCACAACGCCACCTACCGGGCCAAGCCCACGGAAGAGGGGACAATCTTCACCAAGGTCCGCCACTCTCACCCTGTGGCCCACGCTGTGGCTAACTACACCAAGGTATGGATTTGGGATGGAATGGGACAGAATGGGATGGGATGGAGAAGGATGGGATGGGATGGAGAAGATGGAGTGGGATAGAATGGAATGGAATGGGATAAAACGGTATGGGATAAAATGGTATGGGATAGAATGGGATGAAATGGAGTGGGATAGAATGGGATGGAATGGAAGAGGAATAATATGGACTGGGGTAGAATGGAACGGGATAGCGTGAAATGGGATAGAATGGAATGGGATAGAATGGGATGAAATGGAGTGGGATAGAATGGGATGGAATGGAAGAGGAATAATATGGACTGGGGTAGAATGGAACGGGATAGCGTGAAATGGGATAGAATGGAATGGGATAGAATGGGATGGGATAGAATGGGATGGGATGGGATGGATGGAATAGGATGGCATGGGATTGGGTGGGTGGGGGGTGTTGAAGGAAATAAGTGTGATATAGTATGACGTACTGGGCTGGTACGACGTGATTTGGAATAGAGTGGTAAAATGTGATTTGGTATGACGTAGTAAAGTGTGATTTGACCTGGTATGACGTGGTGAAATGTGATGTGGTATGACGTGATGAAATGTGATGTGGTATGACGTGGTGAAATGTGATGTGGTATGACGTGGTGAAATGTGATGTGGTATGACGTGGTGAAATGTGATGTGGTATGACGTGGTGAAATGTGATGTGGTATGACGTGGTGAAATGTGATTTGATCTGGTATGACGTGGTGAGATGTGATACGATGTGGTGTTGGCAGGGATGTTACATACGTGTTGTCACGGGATGTAGTGTATAATGAATTTGGTGAAGTGTGATAACATTTTGTGTCAGGTGACATAGTACAGTGTGACAAAATCAATAACATCTGGTGCGGTAGGATATGTGGCCACGATATCGGTGTGTGTGTGTGTGTGTGTGTGTGTGTGTGTGTGTGTGTGTGTGTGTGTGTGTGTGTGTGTGTGGTGTGTGAACGTACTTCTTGTCAGACTTTTTTACCAGGGTGGAGACAATGGAGGAGGGGTGGGGGAGAAGGGAAGAGAGGTATTTAAGAGAGGGGGAATGGCCTGGTGTTAGAACGTTGCACTCGTGATCTGGCGACCCGGAATCGACCCTATGTTAGAGCTAGCACCATTTAACGGGATTTTCCCCCTAGACTTAACATCAGTCTCGACTCTACTCCCCCTGAAGTCCTTCGGATGAGACTATTAACCGGAGATCCCTTGAGCAAACGCGCGCAAAACATCTTGCGCACACGTTAAAACCCGTTCCTAGACTTCACAAACCATCAGCATCGTCATTTTTGTAGATTGTTTTTCATCTCATGTTTAATCAACCATTGTGCGAACCACACAACAGAAATTGAAAATGATGGAATGGATTTATTCTAGAAGGGAAAGTAGTCAGTCACCAACCGACTCACTGTCGGGCCTCAGTTCTGGAAGGGAAACAACCGCGTCAGCTTCAATCTCGTTCAAATTTGCGGTAGGAGTGGCCTTCTTGTCTAGTTTGCAGCCGACAACTCAAAACTGGAAAACCTCGGAGCTCTAGCCGAGGAAAGAAAAATATTCAGTTGGTTTATTGCTGGGGGTAGGGGGTGAAAAATATTTATTCACTTTTCTTTTTGTCCGTGTTGGGAAATAAGTCCATGGTATTTTTTATTTACGTGGTCGTGGCATCTTGTTTTTGATATTGTTGTTTGGTGAATGATTGTTGGACATGAGAGAAATAATGAATGAAGAAGTATGAAAAAGAAAGAAAGGCTATCTTTGTGAATATGATGATAACTGCAATTCACTTTCTGTGTGTGTGTGTGTGTGTGTGTGTGTGTGTGTGTGTGTGTGTGTGTGTGTGTGTGTGTATGCACATGTGTGTACGTGCGTGCTGGCGTGTGTGTGTGTGTGCGTGCGTGCGTGTGTACGCGCGTGTGTGTGTGTGTGCGTGTGTGTGTATGAACAGCACATGCATTACCACGACCGCCTGCAAATGTTCCACACCATTGAGATCAACGAACACTTCGACACCATGGCTGATCCACCCGAAGGGTGAGTGACACAATGGCAACTACCCCCCCAAAAAAAAACAAACATTATATGTTTATTTTCTTCTTCGTCTTTGAACGCTCACACATGAGCAATCAATGACACACACACACACACACACGCACGCACGCACGCACGCACACACGCACGCACGCACGCACGCACGCACGCATGCACGCACGCACGCACGCACACGCACACACACACACACAGACACACACACACACACACACACACACACACACACACACACACACACACACACACACACACACACATTTACATGATAGTGAATAGAAACGAAAAGAGATATTGGAAACAGCGAAGTAACGTTAGAAGAATACGAATGCTGATAACTGTGTGACTAAAGACATGGTAATGATACTGATGCTGATGCTGATGATCATGATGGTGAATTGTGGATCGGGGGTATACAGACAATGGGGATGGTAGTGTTGGTGGTGACGACGATGACGAAGACAAGTGATTATAATGATAATTATAGTGATAATTATTCATTTCTTTTTTGTGTGTAATACACACTTTAATCATTGTTGTCAATGATACACGTATAAGAGGACAATAACTTTACACACATGAATCAGTTGTTGTTGATGATGACGGTAATGATGATGATGATGGAAATGAAGATGACAATGATGATGATGATGATGATGATGATGATGATGATGATGATGATGATGATGATGATGGTAATGATGAAGACAATGATGATGATGATGGTGGTGGTGGTGGTGGTTGTGATGTTGATTAGGATGATGATGATGATAGTGGTGGTTGCGGTGATGGTGGTGGTTGTAATGATGATGACGACGACGACGACGACGATTATGATGATGACGACGACGACAACGATGAAGATATTGATTATGACGACGACGACGACGTTGTTGTTGTTGTTGTTGTTGTTGTTGTTGTTGTTGTTGTTGTTGTTGTTGTTGTTGTTGATGATGATGACGACGACGTTGTTGTTGTTGTTGTTGTTGTTGATGTTGATGATGATGATGATGATGATGATGATGATGATGATGATGATGATGATGACAGCGATGATGATAAAGAAGACACGACGACTATGATGATGACAGGGATGATGAAGTTGATAATGATGGCGACGATGACGACGACGATAAAGAAGACACGACGACTATGATAATGACAGCGATGATGATATTGATGATGACGATGATGGTGGTGGTGATGATGATGATGATGAAGAAGATGATGATGATGATGATGATGATGATGATGATGATGATGATGATGATGATGATGATGATGATGATGATGGTGGTGGTGGTGTGATGATGATAACAGGTATAGCCCGTACATCCCTGGACACGAAGTCCCGAAGAAGCACGAGGAACAGCCTAGTAAGTCACACTCACACACACACACACACACACACACACACACACACACACACACACACACACACACACACACACACACACACACACACACACACAAGCGTTTGCACACTGACATATTTTTGGGCATCGATTTAACATTAAAAGTTTGTTTCCATTTTCATTTTCCTTCAGTTTCCATGCATGCGCACGATTCAGAATCAGAATATTTAATTGTCAGAAAGTCATGTAGACTGATTTGACGCAACAAAAACAAACATCATTTCTAATCCTCTATGTCTCTGTCTCTCTCCATATCTCTCTCTATCTCTCTCTCTGTGCGTGCGTGCGCGTGCGTGCGCGCGCGTGCGCATGTCTGTGTGCGTGTGCGTTTGTGAGTGTGCGTAAGTGGGATTAGGGAGAGAGACAGAGACAGACAGACAGACAGAGACAGACAGACAGACAGACAGACAGACAGACAGACAGACAGACAGACAGACAGAGGGGGATTGTAAGGTCAGTGGCCTGTATACAGGGGGTAGAGGGTTATCGAAGAAAACTGAAAACATTGCAGCATAGCAGACATTTATAAACTTGGCATTAACAAGTGGCTTTTCACAGCATTACAAACCAGCTCAGCGAGATAGATAGATAGATGGATAGAGAGAGAGAGAGAGAGAGAAGAGAGAGAGAGAGAGAGAGAGAGAGAGAGAGAGAGAGAGAGAGAGAGAGAGAGAGAGAGAGAGAGAGAGAGAGAGAGATTCATAATCGCTATTCGCTAAACAAACAATATTGTTTACGGCACCACATAATAAAAAATGTCAAACTGTGAGCTTTAGACAAGTCAAACCAGGTGGAGTCCATTCCTCCTCATGATACAGATTGCATGCTGGATATGTTTACGTTACCCATACCACCCGCTAGTGCGGGTCTACTTGTGGATATTTTTTAGGCAGCTGAAGCGTGTGTAGGGGGATCGGATATTTCAGAGGTCAGAGCACTCGCTTTCCGCAAGCTAAGGATTACACAGCATTGAGCTTGGTACCCAAGTGGATGGGTAACCGTTCGTGTGCCTGGCTTCAGTAAGTCCCCCAATTCACCCAGCTGTACATTGGTACCTGCCCTCTTTAGGGTCAGGGAAGGTAAAGCAATGAGGGAGAGGAGATGGGTGCCGTCCTCAATATGCTGGCCCCTTGAGAAGCCGAGGTCTCTGACACGTCGGTCGCCATCGACCGCATAGGTTATGGAAACCCCTTTACCTTTCAGCGCCTGTAGGTTGTGCCTTGTATTTCAGCGTTGCCCTCAATGATGGGGTCGGGGAAAGGAAAACTGCAGTTTCTGGCCAAAATCCACGTCACTGAATCTCCCACCCCTGAATCTAACGTCAATATGGTGACGTCAACAATTCACGTGGGCAAGGTATGTACGTCAGTGCCGGTAGTGTGTGTGTGTGTGTGTGTGTGTGTGTGTGTGTGTGTGTGTGTGTGTGTGTGTGTGTGTGTGTTGCTGTTGTACTTTTAAAGAACAGTTTGGCATTAGTGTGCAGTGTGATTTTTGATCTGATTTTTTTGGTGTTGCTGTTCAGTAATATATATATATATATATATATATATATATATATATATATATATATATATATATATATATATATATGTGTGTGTGTGTGTGTGTGTGTGTGTGTGTGTGTGTGTGTGTGTGTGTGTGTGTTTTCCTTTATGTTTTATCGATTTCCAGATTTTATTGATTGTTTATATAAATGAATATATGGGTTTACAAGGATAGATTGTAGGACTAGGCTGGTTTAGAATCTTTATTCTTGTATATCAAAGAACTTTCATTTATTTATTCAATAATTCAATCTCGCATTCACCTGGTAATGATGACAATGATGATGATGATGAAAACAACGACAAAAATGTCCATAACAATAATGATAATGACGACAAAGCAACACACAACATCGACAGTGATAGTAACGAGACCGATAACGACAACAATAATGCTGATAATGCCTATAACAACTGTGTAAACCATAAAAATGACCCCCCCAGGTGAAAAAGGCCCCTGGACCACGCAAGAAGCTGAGCAAGGTGACTCCAATGATCGCGGGTAACCTCACCTGTATGCGACAGCAAACTGAGCCTGAAGGTGGGTACACACATACCTACATACCTACACACCTATGCATGTATGCATGTATGCACAAGCACTCACGCGTGTCAACGCACATGCCAGGATGCGTGTGTGCACTTGCAGGCATATACGCGCGCGCGCGCGCGCACGCACACACACACACGCACGCACGCACGCACGCACGCACGCACGCACGCACGCACGCACGCACGCACATGTATATATATATATATATATACAGAGAGAGAGAGAGAGAGAGAGAGAGAGAGAGAGAGAGAGAGAGAGAGAAGTTGTACACTCAAGCAGGGTGGTGGATATTCTGGCTGTTGAGATCAGGGGCAGCTTTAAGATGAGACAAGAGGGGAAGTCTTAGCTTTCAAAATAAACATGTCTTGAGGCTGAATTTAAATGTGTCATAGATAGGCTTTTTACGAAGGGAGAGAGGGAAATTGTTCCAGATCACTGGACCAGAAATAGAGAAAGAGCGACGGCCAACGGTGGATTGATTGAATCTAGGTATTTAGACCATCACCTGCTTAACAAGTGAACAGTGAGACTCTGGGTTCGGGGATGAAAAAAATAAGAAAAATAAAGTTCAAAACCTATAATTATCTGTAGGGTTTTCCCCGTGGGGGTGTCGGGGGCCTGTCAGTAAAAACAGCAACCCCACCTTCTGGAAATTCTGTGCCAGGAATTGTTTCGTTTATTTTCCTCTCTTTATGTCAGCCTTGTTCCTTTTCTTTTGTCACCTCCTTCTAGTCTATTTTCTGACGTATTGGCTCATTCTCATGCCCTTTTTTTTCAAAAAGACTTAGAACATAACCATTCTTTCCCACGCCGAAGTGGGATGCGTTGGGCCTGATTTGTCAGGTGCTTGATGGCAGCCGCCGCTGTAGTCTAGTGGTTAGGGCGATGGACTCGTAATCTAAAGGTTGCGGGTTCGATCCCTGCTTTCGGCTATGGTGTTGTACCCTTGGAAAAGGCACTTTACGGCTATTTTCTCACCCCACCCAGGTGTAAAAGGGGTACCAACCTTGTGTTGGGGGTTAACCGTGTGATAGACTGGCGTCCTATCCAGGGGGGGGAGTCTATGACTCTCAGTCGCTTAACGCCACAGAAACCGGGATAAGCACCGGCACGATGAGTCTAAGGCTCGGGCAGACTTTAACTTTAACTAACTTTTTGATGGCAGCGCAACGCATTTTCGCTCAAAGGATAGCAACAGTAGGCTAGTTGCTGTCCGAGCGTTTGACAAAGAAGAATAAGGAGAATAATCAGTGGGGTTGGCTTGATGATGGTGTGATCGTTTGCCTCTCATTTTCAGGATCGCGGGCCCTTCAGGAATGTTTCCACGCACTGGTTGGCGCTCTGACGTACTTGTCAGACAGTGACATCACAAATGTGACGCAAAGCTACCTGGGGTCTGGATCCCGGTCAGTGTCTTGTTGTTCTGTGGTTGTGTGTTTTGTCTGTTAGTCTGTTGTGTCCGTCTCGTCTGTTTTGTTTGTCTTTTCACCTGTCTGCCCCGCTCAGTCTGTCTGATTCTTTGTTTCATCATGACTGTCCTCTGCCTGTCTGTTAATCAGTCAGTCTGTTAGTCAGTCATCTCTTCTCGCTCTCTCTCTCTCCTCTCTCTCTCTCTCTCTCTCTCTCTCTCTCTCTCTCTCTCTCTCTCTCTCTCTCTCTCTCTCTTCTTCTCTCTCTCTCTCTCTCTCTCTCTCTCTCTCTCTCTCTTCTCTCTCTCTCTCTCTCTCTCTCTCTCTCTCTCTCTCTCTCTCTCTCTCTCTCTCTCTCTCTCTCTCTCTCTCCTCTCTCTCTCTCTCTCTCTCTCTCTCACTAACTTAACTTGTAAAATTGTTCTCAATTTGTAACAACTAAAACGAATTTAATGATCTATACTGACGAGGCCATATATGTTTTTTATATATCTATATATAAAGACCTTTTACATAACATATTTACAAGCACGAATAAATGTCTTAAAATTTGCGCTAAAGTAACAGAACTCGTCTTTTCTTGCATGTTTGTTTGGTGGGTTTTCCCCCATTTGTTCGTTTGGGTGTAATTGGCACTGTTTGTTTCTATGGTTGGTTGGTTAAGGTGAAGGGGTGTACATGCTTCTCCTCCTCCCTACCCCTATCCCACTCCCCGTCCTCCCTACCCCTATCATACTCCTCCATCCGTACACCATTTTACTCCCACTAAACCCTAAACCTCTTCTCTCCCTACCCCTATCCTACTCCTCCCTCCCTACCCCTACTCCTATCCTACTCCTCCCTCCCTCCCTGCCCCTATCCTACTCCTCCCTCCCTCCCTCCCCCTATCCTACTCCTCCCTCCCTCCCTCCCCCTATCCTACTCCTCCCTCCCTCCCTCCCCCTACTCCCTCCCTCCCCCTACTCCTATCCTACTCCTCCCTCCCTCCCCCTCTCCTACTCCTCCCTCCCCCTCTCCTGCTCCTCCCTCCCTACCCCTATCCTACTCCTATCCTACTCCTCCCCCTACTCCTATCCTACTCTCTCCCTCCCTCCCCCTACTCCTCCCTCCCCCTCTCCTACTCCTCCCTCCCTACCCCTACTCCTATCCTACTTGTCCTTCCCTCCCCCTACTCCTATCCTACTCCTCCCTCTCCCTACCCCTATCCTACTCCTCCCTCCCCATCTCCTATCCTACTCTCCCTCCCTACCCCTACTTCCTATCCTACTCCTCCCTCCCTTCCCCTATCCTACTCCCCTATCCTACTCCCCCTCCCTACCCCTACTCCTTTCCTACTCCCCCTTCCTACCCCTATCCTATTCCCCCCTCCCTACCCCTATCCTATTCCTCCCTACCCCTATCCTATTCCTCCCTACTCCTATCCTATTCCCCCCTCCCTACCCCTATCCTATTCCCCCCTCCCTACCCCTATCCTATTCCTCCCTACCCCTATCCTATTCCTCCCTCCCCCTATCCTACTCCTCTTTCCATACACCACCATACTCTCCGAAACCTCCTCCTTCCCTCCACCTACCCCCATCATACTCCACCCCTAAACCTACCCCCATCATACTCCTCCCATAAACCTTCTTCCCTACACCTACCCCCATCATACTCCACCCCTACACCCATCATACTCCTCCCATAAACCTCCTCCTTCCCTAAACCTACCCCCATCATACTCCATCATACTCCACCCCTAAACCTCCTTCTTCCCTACACCTACTACCATCATTCTCCTCCCCTTAAAACTCCTCCCCCCCATCATACTCCTCCACCCTTCCCACCTACTACCATCATACTCTTCCCCCCTAAACCTCCACCTCCCTCCCTCCACCTACCTCCATCATACTCCTGCCCCCAAACCATCTCCTTCCCTACACTTACCTCCTCATCTTTCCCCTCCCCAAAACCTCCTCCTCTCCAGACCCCATCATACTCCTTGTCCTCCTGCACCTACCCCCACCATACTCCTCCCCTTAAACCCTTTCCCTCCCTACACCTACCCCTATCATACTCCCCCAAAGGCTTTGGCACAAAGTCACAACAGGCACAGAAGTGTATGGGGAAACTAAATCTGAGGTCACCATGAGACCAGAGCAGCTGTGGTCGAATCAGAGCAAATTTTTTATTATTGCATGTTAATAAATGAGGGTGATGTAATGATGTTGCTATGCTGCTTTGAGACTACTTGACAGGGTTGTAGTCTTTACTTATTTATTTGCTCTTTTATATCGAGGATAATGGAATAAGCAATCATATGCTTTTTTACATCCAGTCCCCGTGTGTATGCAGTTTTGTAAATGTCATCTGTTCCCACCGGGACACGATGGCCTACTCTTACGAAAAGTGGAAGAGGAATTAACGTGTGCGCAAGATGGTCTGCACACGGGCCTCGGTTTATAGTCTCATCATAGCCGAGGCCGAAGGACTTTGGGGGAGAGTGGAGTCCGCACTGATGTTAACTCCAGGAGGAAATTCTCCTCGAATAGGAATCGAACCCGGGTCGTCAAATTGCGAGCGCGATGTTCTGACCACTAGGCTATCCCGTCCCTCTGAGCTTACTATCATGCGTCAAGCGGCCCGAGAGATACAGACACCTGCAGTGTTGGTCAGATAATTTGAGCAACACTCTCAAATTCGCATCCTTCAAGTGGATGAAGCTCGACTGTGTGCTCCCAGTCTCACCACTGAGCCCACAGCACACTCACTCTGGGTAGGAGCCGGCCGGAGTTCGAATTCCTATGACTTATAGGATTCAAACCCACGACTTTCCAGTCCGAAATCCAAGGTGTTAACCACTGCGCCATGGTGGCTGGTTACTCCCTCTAACTTTCCTCCACCCTCCATATACAGTTGATTTTTTTTTTATAGTGCATAATTTTGACAAGTACTTTCCCACTGAAATTCGAACCCATGACACCAAGAACATACAGACCACAAGTCCGTCGTCTTATCCAACAGGCCACGGTGTCTGTCTCTTTCCTAACCTGAAATAGGAAATATATATATCTGAATTGAGGCTGAGAAACATGTAGGATATAAACGATTCATACTGTGCTGTTTTGTGTTCTTTTCTACCATAATGATGCAAAAACATTGCTTTTCTTATGTTTATTTATTTTTGTTTCAATTTATTTTTGGTAGTGTTTCCGGCAATATACCATGCTTTCGTAGATTTTCGTATATAAACGGGAAAAGCCAAGATTTATGAACTCCGCATTAAACATTTTTTCTACTTGAGTAGTGGTCAGTTGTTCAGTTGATGGGGCAAAATGTAAATATTGTCTTATATTCTTCATTCCTGCTCCTGGTGTGTGTATATATTCTGTTCATTTGGCATTGTGCAACTCTGTCTGTCTGTCTGTCTGTCTGTCTGTCTGTCTGTCTGTCTCTGTCTCTGTCTCTGTTTGTGTGTGTGTGTGTGTGTGTGTGTGTGTGTGTGTGTGTGTGTGTGTGTGTGTGTGTGAAGTCAAGTCAAATTTTTATTTCCAGATAGTACATTGAATAAGTATTGATTTGCTTTTTTTTTTATCAAGCCATTTATCTAAGGAAAAAAACAACAACAAAAAACAAAGCCAAAAAAACCCATAACAAACAAACAACAAAAAACCCAACCCAAAGCATTTCACCAATATCAATTAACAAAAACATGATTTCAACAGCCTTAAAAATAAAATATGCTTATAGATAATACAAGGAACAAAGACAACAAAAAAGAACAGTCAAAAGTCACACACACACACACACACACACGCACGCACGCACGCACGCACGCACGCACGCACGCACGCACGCACGCACCCACACGCACGCACCCACACGCACGCACGCACGCACGCACGCACGCACGCACGCACGCACGCACGCACGCACGCACGCACATACATACATACATACATACATACATACATACATACATACATACATACATACATACATACACACACACACACACACACACACACGTACGCGCGCGCGCGCGCTCGTCCACACAGCACGTATGCACGTACGCGCATACACACATTTAAGTTTTGTTTTTTTTTAAATCATAAAGCGTCAAACAAACAACTTATAGCAGTTACAATATCACCAATACCATTATTTAAGACTAAAAAGAAAAGAATCCATGAAATGTCAATAAGCAATTTATGTCAGATTACAATATCTCCATACTTCAGTTCATACTTTATATATAAAAAAGAAGGAAGCAAAAGAAAAAACAACAACAAACGAAGCAATACCATATGATAATACCCATCACCACTGAGAAGAAATAACATAATCACTGACAAACATACAAACAAATAAAATAAACAAACAAAAACAACAAAAAACAAACAAACAAAACTAATAAAAACAAAGAAAGTGGAGGCGGGGTTGGAACGGATGGGGAGGGGGTATCAAGGAGGAAGGGGAAAACAAACAGCAAAAAGAAGAATTATTGTAATGATTTATGAATATATTAATAAAGTGTGTGTGTGTGTGTGTGTGTGTGTGTGTGTGTGTGTGTGTGTGTGTGTGTGTGTGTGTTGTATGTGTGTGTGTGTGTGTGTGTGTGTGTGTGTGTGTGTGTGTGTGTGTGTATCCCATGGAACAGAATGGGTAGGTAGATTGCTTAGTTGCTGTCGTCTGAGTACACGGCTATGGTGGATGAAACTGCTGCGCTTTATCCTGTTTCTTGTTGGCTTCTCCATTCTATGGTGCATTGGATGTTCCAAAAGACACTTGTATTTCTCTGCCTGCACTAGAGTCTTGGTGTCACGCTGAGTACTGGGCGGTTGGATGCCAGTCAGGTGTTCCATAGTTCTGATGGGGGTAGATCTCATAGCACCCGAGATGAGTCGCAGAGCTTGATGAGTTCACCATGAAACCAGAGCAACGAGGGCCACCAAATCAGAGGCAATTTTCTTTAATTGCATGATGATCAATGGTGACGATTAGGATGATGTATGCTGCTGCTTTGGAAGTGCTTGTGCTCTGAGACTACTTGACAGGACTATACTTTACGCTTACAATCATAATATATCCTGGCGTCAACCGGGCCCGAAAAACACAAACACCTGCAGTGCTGGTCAGGTAATTTAAACAACACTCTCAAAATCGCATTTGTAAAGTAAATGAAGCTCGACTTTGTCGTCCCTGTTTTCACAATGAACCCACGGTACACTCACTCTGGGTAGAAGCTGGCTGGAGTCCGATAAAATCCCTATGACCCTTATGAGATTCGAACTCGCAACCTTCCAGTCCGAAATCCAAGGCGCTAACCACTGCGTCTTAGCGGCAGGTTTGATGAGGGTTGTCTGGTTGAGGTGTTCTGTTGTTGCTGTTACTGGTTTTTCTCGTGTATTCGAGTATGGAACTTTTTTTGAACATATCTGTAAGATTTTCTTCTGAGGTTTGCTTTTGTCTTAATTTGAAAGAACTGGTCCAGGCCAAAAGCTGTGTCAGTTATTGATGTCAGCTAATTGCCAAGGCCTGTACCAAACTGTTGTTATGTCACACACGCAGACTTCTCATTCAGTGTGCAAATTTAATCTCACAGTGATTCCTAGGTGGGATAAGTGAGTCAGAGGGCATATTCTGGGTGACCTCGGAGTGTTAAGCTGGGGAACGCACAACAACAACAAACATTTGAAAGACCAGATCTCAGTTTATTTTTGATCAACCTTTTTTTTCGATTTTTTTTTATAGACTTCGCCACATGCAGAGTGACCGGAAGCACATGGTGGACGCTATCTGGGCGGTGAAGACTGAGCATGCGCAGAACGAAGTGACGAAAGCGGTGCTGGGTGACAAAGTTCCGGTTCCGGCTTTTGTGGAGCGTCTCCTGTATCTGATTGGTGGAGACGATGACCTTCCGTCTGAGGTCAGTGTGAAAGAGGGAGTGGTGTGGGGGTGAGGTGGAGGGAGGGTGTGGAAGAAGGAAGAGGGTTAAAGAAGTAGACAAACAAAGAGAGGGAGAATAAAGAAAGAAAGAATCTAAGAGAAAAAAAAAGAAGAAAAAGACAGTGAATACTTACACACAGACATACACGTACCACTAATGCATATGTGCACACTCGCACACACATGCACATACGCACACACACATAAGTCTAATATCACCAAGTATGGAAGACTTTGAATTGAACTACTACAACAACAACAACAGCAACACACACACACACCTACAAACACACACACACATACACACACACACACACACACACACACTCTCTCTCTCTCTCTCTCTCTCTCTCTCTCTCTCTCTCTCAAACAAAACATTATCAATGATTTAAAAAAAAAATCAAACAACAGCTCCCTCACATGACGTCATTGTTGCAGTACGTCATCCAAACCCTCGTGGCGATGACGTTGAAGCCGGAGCAGCAAGCCCCGGCCTTCCAGAGCGGGGACTTACGTCATCGGCTGATTCTGGTGGTGGGGACTCTCATACGACGCATGCAAAGCGAGGGCTACACAGAGAGAGCGGCAACACTGGCGTCCACCCTTCAAAACATGCTGGGGGTTCATAGTAAGTAGAAGGGGGAGGACGAAGAGGAGGAGGAGGAGGAGGGAGAGAGAGAGAGAGAGAGAGAGAGAGAGAGAGAGAGAGAGAGAGAGAGAGAGAGAGAGAGAGAGAGATTGTGTGGCGGTGGGGACATGATAAAATTGACAAAACAAAAAAGGGCAGAATGATGTAAAACAAAAAAGCACATAAAAGCTTATTCCATTATCCTTGAAATGAAAGAATAGATAGATTAAATAAATAAAGAACTCCTCAACGTTTTTTTTCCTTCTTCGGCGCGGCTAGAGCTCCGAGGTTCACCAACGGTGAGATTTTTTCTGTATGCGATCGTTTTTTGCCAACCGCATTCTGCCTTCAGGAATGATGTCTGAACACGACATCAGTGCTTTATATTTCTATATTTTTTCTTATAATCTTACCAGTACGAATGGACTACTCTCTAGAAAGACAGAGCAGGTTTTAACATGTGTGCAAGGTATTCTTTCGTGCTTTCGAAAATGGGGCTTCGGTTTATAGCCTCACTCAAAGGACTTTCGGGGGAGTGGAGTCAGTACTGATGTTAACCCTGGAAAAATTTTTCTCCTTGAACAGACTACTGGTGGTGGCTCAAATCCCGGATCGATCCCGGGCCGTTAAACCGCGAGGCAACGCTCTGACCACCAGGCTACCTGCCCCCCCCCCCCCCCCCCTCCCCCTCCTTCCACCACTCGCACCCCTTCTTATTTTGAATTGCCTGAGGAATCCTTTGAGCTATTTTCACCTGAGAATAAAAATTTTACGCCGTGACCCCCCCCCCCCCCCCTCTCCCCCTCTCCACGATATGGCCTCTGTGGTCAGAGGGGCTTTAAACAAGATTGGATATAGAGCTATTTCCCGACATAATTCACTTCGTCGAACGCTGAGACAGCTACAATTGTTGTCTGTCATATGAGCGAAAATGTGTTGCGCTGATGTTAAGCGCCTGAAAAGTCATGCCCAGCGCATCCCACTTCAGTGTGGGGTGGAATTGTTACATTGTAAGGCTTTTGGGTGGAAAAAGCAGGAGAAAGTGAACAAGAAGGGGGTGACCGGAAGAAAAGGAGCAAGACAGAAACAAAGGGAGGGATAGATATGAGGGAATTCCTAGCACAGAATTATAGTGGGGATGCTGTTCATACTTACCCCCCCCCCCCCCCCAGCATCGTTACAAGGAAGACACATT
>CM060348.1:12876558-12879058 GCA_030674155.1 Stramonita haemastoma
ATTATAATTGTTCTTGTTTTAGTTGAGGCTGTCATTTTATCTTGATGTTATCCCTGAAAGGGGCGGGGACTGGATGTAAAAAAGCACATGTGTGCTTATCTATTATCCTCGAATAAAAGAATTTTGCCTTGCCTTGCCTTGCCTTGCCTTGCCTTGCCTACCTACCTACCTACCTACCTACCTACCTACCTACCTACCTACCTACCTACCTACCCACCTACGCATTTTATCAACCACTGACTCACCCATTCATCCCTACTCCTCCACACCTCGCCACAACCACCACCTCCTTCCCCATCCCACCCCCACCCACCACCACCACCACCACCACCACTCCCAACACCTCCACCCCACCTTTACCTGCCCACCTGTACAGGTACAACACCACCAACTACATGGGCCCAGCCGTGGAAGACGTCAGCGAGCTGGAGCACCCCCACGAGCGGCGTCAGCGCGACCTGTTTGACGAGTGGGCGGTGAAGCTGCCGAGCCCCAGCGTCAAGTGGCTCAAGATCCTGGGCTCCAAGAAGATCGGGCCTCCTTCGGCCTGATCATCAAAAACCTCCTCGACCTCAAGATCAGTGAGTGGTAGGGTGTGGGGTGTGTGTGGGTGGGTGGAGTGGTGGTGTTGGTGGTGGTGGGGTTGTGTGGTGGGGTGGGGGTGGGGTGTGGGTGGGTGGAGTGGTGTGTGTGTGTGTGTTGTGTGTGTGTGTGTGTGTGTGTGTGTGTGTGTGTGTGTGTGTGTGTGTGTGTGTGGTGTGTGTGGATGGGTGTTTGGTGAGGTGGGGTGGAGGTTATCTAAGAAGATCGGGGCGTCCTTCGGGCTGATCATCAAAAACCTCCTGGACCTCAAGATCAGTGAGTGTTTTTAATTTATTCTTTTATATCAAGGAAAAATCTCCTCGACCGGGAATCGAACTTGGGTCGTCAAATTGAGTAGATGTGGGTGGGTGGAGTGGTGTGGTTGGGTGGGGTGGGGAGGGGTGTTTGGTGAGGGGGGTGTGGTGGAGGTGATCATCAAAAACCTCCTGGAGTGAGTGAGTTGGGTGTTGGTGGTGGTGGTGTGGAGGTGGGTGTGTGTGTATGTGTGCGGATGGGAGGATGATCTAAGAAGATCGTGGCATCTCTCGGACTCATCACCAAGAACCGAGCGGCATTGTCACTGGACTGCATTGGAACGCAAGTGGCAGGTGGCAATTGTTAAGGGCTACTAGCTTGACCATCAACTATGCTGGTCGGTCAGCGAACCTCGGGGACGCGGTATGGTTAGAGTGGTGGTGTAATTGTAAGTATGGATGTGATCCTTACTGTCTGATGGTGCTGTACATCGGGACTGTGTACAGATAGGAGTTGAAAGCTCTCCAATCTGCTACATTAACATCGGTAAGTGGGTGTGGCGTGTAGTGACCAAACTGCATACACACGGGGACTGGATGTAAATAAAAAGCACATAAGTGTTTATTCCATTATTATTGAAATAAAATTTTACCCCCCCCAAAAAAAAAAAGAAAGAAAAAAAAGAAAGACCCACCCTTTAATCTATACGCTTTTTTGTGTGTTGACTGTGTGGCGAAGGTTTTTAAAAATTATTTCTTTATTTATTTACTTGTGTGTGTGTGTGTGTGTGTGTGTGTGTGTGTGTGTGTGTGTGTGTGTGTGTGTGTGTGTGTGTGTGTGTGTGTGTGTGTGGTGTGTGTGGAAGGTTTTTAAAAATTATTATTGATTTATTTACTTGTGTGTGTGTGTATGTGTGCGTGTGTGTGTGTACGCGCGCATGTGTGTGTGTGTCTGTGTGCGTGTGTGTGTGTGTGTGTGTGTGTGTGTGTGTGTGTGTGTGTGTGTGTGTGTGTGGCGAAGGTTTTAAAAAATTATTATTGATTTATTTACCTCTGTGTGTTGTGTGTGTGTGTGGTGTGCGTGTGCGTGCGTGCGTGCGTGTGTGTGTGTGTGTGTGTGTGTTGTGTGCGCGCGCGCGCGTATGTGTGTGTGTTGTGCGTGCGTGCGTGCGTTTGTGTGTGTGCGGCGCAGGTTTGCTGAGCGGGCACGCTATCGTGGACGTGCATGACGAGGCCTATGGGCAGGTGAACCTGGGCTTCATGGGCTTCAAACGTGGACATCATGAGGCTCAGGCTCTGCTTCCGAGGACGGGCCAAGTACAACCTCAACCTGCTGCAGGTAACGACCATGTGTGGGCCAGGGTGGGGGGGGGAGGGTGTGGGAGGTGGGTGGGTGAGGGTAGTTGTATTGTATTTATTTTTTACTGTGGGAGTGGGGGGTGAGGGTGGTTGTATTTATTTTTTTACTGTGGGAGGTGGGGGGTGAGGGTGGTTGTATTGTATTTATTTTTTTACTGTGGGAGGTGGGTGGGTGAGGGTGGTTGTATTTATTTTTTTACTGTGGGAGGTGGGGGGGTGAGGGTGGTTGTATTTATTTTTTTTACTGTGGGAGGTGGGGGGTGAGGGTGGTTGTATTGTATTTATTTTTTTAACTGTGGAGGTGG
>CM060348.1:12884058-12886558 GCA_030674155.1 Stramonita haemastoma
ACACACAACACACACAAACACACACACACACAACACACACAACACACACACACAACACACAACAAACAAACACACACACACACACCACAACACACACACACACACCACCACACCCTTTCCACCCAACACACAAAACTCTACACCACACACACACACACACCACACACCACAACACAAACACACACACAACACAACACACACACAACACACCACCACACACAAAACACCACAAACACACACACAACACAAAACATACAAAACCATCCACACCCTCCACCCCCCCAAAACCCCCAAAAAACACACAACTCTCAACCAAAAAAATATTTTCCATAGAAGTACATATATTCCTCCCAAATTTTCTTTTTTTGGGAAAAATTTCACCAAAAAAATTTGACAATTTAAAAAAAACATAAAAGTTATCTAAAAAGGAAACATATAAATTTTTGTGGGAGTTTTGGGAATGCGCGAAAAAGGGAGACTGGCTGATTTATAAAAATAATTAAAAATCAAGTTATATAAAATTTACCTGAAGAAAGAGAATATACCAGTGTCACCTAAGGTTTAAAATGATAGAATTATTCAAAAAAATGCAGACTTTTAGTTGATATTGACAGAAAATCAATTGAAATATATTGAATGGCCGAACATTGAGATCAAACAAGTAATTTTACACCCTTTTTCAACCAAGGCTGTAGTATTGTGGATTATTTCATTTGTTCAAACTCATATATAAAAGGTGAAAAAATATGAAAGTAAAAAAATTAAATTTGGAGTATTCGGATCATTGCCCTTGATTTAGATATAAATACCAATCATGGACAAAACAAAATTTTCACAAGTCCATGAAGTACACAGGCAGAGTATATAACTAAAGATTCATCACAACAAATAAATTTTTAGGGGTAAAAATTCAAAGACATTTCAAAGGGCACTTTACTACAATCAATGCAAACTGCAATAACACAAATAAAAAATCAAAAAAAAACAGTATTAGAACAAATAGATAAAAATACAAAGCAATCGGGTTTAAAACAATGTATTTCCAGAAGGGTCCAACAACTGTCGATTCTTTTATCAAAGTGCAAAATTAAAGCTTGAAGCCCCAAATCAAAATTTTTTAAAAAAAATTTAAAAACGCAATAAAAAATGGTTTAACTCAGAAGGGTTACAAGTACCGAAAAAAAAGTAAAATCTTTACAAAATGCAATGAACAAACTCCATTTAAAGTTAAAACTTCGCAGAAATATTTTTCAAAAAGGAAACATACAATACTTTGATAAAAAATAAAAAAAAAATCTCAAAAATAATTTAGAAAGCAACTACATAAACCATCAAAAGAAGATCCAAGTATACTTGAAAAACTTTACAAAAATTAAAGAAAGCGAAGATTGATTGAAACATCAAATCATAATAGGAAAAAGAAATGACTGACCTTAAAACACTAGTAGGAAAAGAGCCCAAATAATCCAGAACGCAAAAAGGGAGAGAGAGATGGGAGAGACTGGGCTGGACAGAGAGGGAGACAGACAGACAGACAGACACACAGTACAGCACAGACACACAGTACAGCACAGACACACAGAATATGCGTACGTGGGGTGTGTGTTGTGTTTTTTTTTTATTTATTTTTTATTTTATTCTTTTATATCGAAGATAATGGGATAAGCACTCTTGAGCTTTTTTTTTCATCCAGTCCCCGTGTTATGTAGTTTTGTAAATGTCATCTGTTCCCACCGGCACACGATGGCCTACTCTCACGAAAAGCGGAACAGGATTTGACGTGTGCGCAAGATGTTATGCGTGCGTTCACACATGGTGCCTCGGTTTAAAGTCTCATCCGAAGGACTTTTGGGGAGAGTGGAGTCATTACTCCAGGGGAAGGGAGGGGAGGGGGATGGAGGATAGCGGTGAGAGAGAGAGGCAAATTGGCAATTTTTTTTATGTCGAGGATAATGAATAAGCACTCGTGTGCTTTTTTTTTACAGAGAGAGAGGGAGAGAGAGAGGAGGGGTGGAGAGGGGTAAAGAAGGGAGATGGTGAGGGACAGAAAGAGGGGCAAAGAAAGGGAAGAGGGAGAGAGAGGGGCGGGAGAGACTGGGCTGGACACAGAGAGAGAGAGAGACAGACAGACAGACAGACAGACAGACAGACAGACAGACAGACAGAGACGTAACAGCACATCACAGACAAACAGAATGTGTGTGTATGTGTGTGTATGTGTGTGTGTGTGTGTGAGTGTGTGTGTGTGTGTGTGTGTGTGCGGGGGGGGGGGTGGAGGTTGGGTGTATGTGTATGTGTGGGTGGGTAGGTGTGTGTGTGTATCTGTCTGTCTGTCTGTCTGTCTGTCTGTCTGTCTGTCTGTCTGTCTGTCTGTATTTATCTGACTGACTGACTGCCTCTGTCAATGTCTGAGTGTGATGTATAAAAGTGACACACCACACGCTACACCATACCACATCACACCACACCACAACTACACCACACCACACCCACACCCACT
>CM060348.1:12891558-12906558 GCA_030674155.1 Stramonita haemastoma
GGCTGCCTATATAGCAAGGTACTTGAAAAAGGGAGAATGAGTGAGTTAGAGTGCACAGTTTGGGTGATCCTGGGGGACGGGATAGCCTGGTAGTGAGAGTGATACGGTCGTGATCTGCTGACCCGGGTTCGAATCTCATTCGAGAGGATTTTTCCTCTGGAAGTTAACATCAGTGCTGACTCCACTCCCCACAAAAGTTCTTCGGATGAGACTATAAACCGAAGTCCCGTGTGCAAACACAGAGAACATTTTGCACACAAGTTAAAACCTGTTCCACTTTTCGGAAGAGTAGGCCATTTTGTGCCGGTGGGAACAGATGACAATATTTACACAACTGCATACACACGGGGACTGGATTAAAAAAAAAAACATGAGTGCTTATCCCATTATCCTCGATATAAAAGAATTTAAAATAAAAAATAACAAACATTTTCATCATCATCATTTACATTTCTTCTCCTCTCCACCCCCCCCCCCTACCACACACACACACACCCACACACACACACACAACACACACACACACACACACACACACACACACACACACACCCCACACACCACACCACACACACACACACACACACACACACACACACACACACACACACACACACACACCACACACACACACACACACACACACACACACACACACACACACACACACACACACACAAAAGGCTCGCACCCTGGCCGCGGGACCATCGTGGGGCTGATGGGGCGGAAGAACAACAACACGAGTCCCCCCAGGACCCCTGACCCCGCCATCCCCCCCCAGCTGCTGGCGAACCGTAACCCGAAGAGCAAGCTGCAGCAGGACACAAAGCAGCCCAACAGTGTGGCCAAAAACGTCACAGACAACATGCCCGCCGCTGCCGCCGCCGCCAACAACAGCACCGGGGACAGCTGTGAGTGACTTGGGGGGGGGGGGGGGGGGTCAGAGGAGGAGGAAAAAGAATTAATCTGTGTGTGTGTGTGTTTGTTTGTTGTGTGTGGGTGTGGGTGTGGATAGATAGGGGAGAGGGGGGATAAGGGAGGGGGTGGGGGAGGAGAGGGGGTGGGGAGGGAAGGGGGAAGGAGAGGGTGGGGAATGAGGGGAAAGGGGAGAGAGGGGGAGGAGGGAGGACACTGAACACTGAAAGTGATACACTGAAGCATCGCCATGCGAAAACTCTTCAAGAACACAGGCCTCAGGCCTCAGTCCTTCAAAATTCCCAGCACGATTCAGAGCACTGTTTGTTTCACGCACCTTTTAGCAGCAAGGACACAGAGACATGTTGGGAGGAGGGAGAGAGAGAGAGAGAGAGAGAGAGAGAGAGAGAGAGAGAGAGAGAGAGAGAGAGAGAGAGAGAGAGACAGACAGACAGACAGACAGACAGACAGACAGACAGACCACAGCAGTCAGTTTACCCGCTTTCAGATCCTCTCAGTGGCTAATTAGTTCATCCCATTCCAGCCTAGATGGGGCCAGCTGGTGCTATTTATAGCAGGGACTGACCTCACTGGGACTAGGTGAAAGGAAAGCGTGCACTAAGTTTAGCACTCTGGACTGAGTGATGCTGGATTTGTGCGCTGTGAGACAGACAGACAGACAAATTGGGAGGGAGGGGAAGGACAGAAAGTAGCGGAGGAGGGGGGGGGAAAGAAAGACAGACAGAGACACAAAGAGAGAGGAGGGAGAGGGGAAGAAAGAGAGGGGGTGAAAAGGAAAGAGAGAGACAACACTGAATACTGAAATGATTTAATTGCACATCGGCCTTGGGCCGCAGTACAGAGTGGGAAAGCATGACGACATATGTAGGATACATATTATCCTACATATTCATGGTTAATTCAAGAATATTGGGCAAACCCTGCAAATAGGGGTGACAGCATGTTTTTTGGCATACACATGCTTTGGACCATCCTCTACAATCCTGGCATGGGAAACAGCATATTGGCCGTCTGCTTTCTTAACTTTAAAGATAAAAATTATATGACCCACTTATCACGGATATTGACGAGCCACTCGTCGGTTTTCAGCCTAAACTCCACACACCCTTCCTACACTTACCCTCATCATACTCCCCTTAACCCTCCTTTCCTTCACCTACCCCTATCATACTCTCCCCCTTAAATTTCCTCCTTCTTGCCTACACCTAACCCCACCATACTCCCACTAAACTTTTTCCATCCCTCATCATACTCTCCCTAAACCCCCTCCCTACACCTACCCCATGAAATTTCCTCTAAACCTCTACACCCCCCTCCCTCCATACACCTACCCCCCACCATACTCCCACCTAAACCTTCTTCTTCCCTACACCTATCCCAATAATACTCCCCCTAAACCTTCACCTCCCTCCCTAAACCTACCCCTATCCCCATCATACTCCCCACTCTCCCCCTCAACCTCCTTCCCTACACCTACCCCCAACATACTTCTCCCCTAAACCTTCACCTCTCTTTCAATACCTACCCAATATACTACCCCCAAACCTCCTCCTCCTTCCCTACACCTTCCTCCAATATATTTCCCTCCCGAAACCTTTCCCTCCCCCATCATACTCCCCTAAACACCCTCCCTACACCTTCCCCCGTAATACTCCCCCTAAACACCCTCCCTACATGTACCCCCATCATACTCCCCCTAAACACCCGCCGTACACCTACTCCCACCATACTACTCCCCATCATACTACTCCCCACTCCCTCATCATACTCCCCTAAACACCCTCCCTACACCTCCCCTCATCATACTCTCCCTAAACACCCTCCCTACACCTCCCCCTGTCATACTCCCCCTAAAACAACACCCCCGGCACACCCTCCCCCCGCCATACTCCCCCTAAACACTCCCTACACCTTCCCCCATCATACTCCCCCTAAACACTCCCTACACCTTCCCCCATCATACTCCCCCTAAAACACCCTCCCCACACCTCCCCCATCATACTCCCCTAAACACTCCCTACACCTCCCCCATCATACTCCCCCTAAACACTCTCCCCAAACCTCCCCCATCATACTCCCCCTAAACACCCTCCCTACACCTTCCCCCATCATACACACCCAGCTAAACCTCCTAAACACCCCCTACATCTACCCCATCATACTCCCCCTAAACACCCGCCGTACACCTACTCCACACCATACTACCCATCATACTACACCCCACTCCCCCATCATACTCCCCCTAAACACCCTCCCTAACACCTTCCCCCATCATTACTCCCCCTAAACACTCCCTACACCTTCCCCCATCATACTCCCCCTAAACACTCCCTACACCTTCCCCATCATACTCCCCCTAAACACTCCCTACACCTTCCCCCATCATACTCCCCCTAAACACTCCCCTACACCTTCCCCTATCATACTCCCCCTAAACACCCTCCCTACATCTACCCCATCATTATCCCCTTAAACATCCCCTAAACACCCCCTACACCTACTCCATCATACTCCCCCTAAACACCCCCTACATCTACCCCCATCATAAACACCCCCTAAACACCCGCCGTACACCTACTCCACCATACTACTCCCCATCGTACTACTCCCCACTCCCCCATCATACTCCCCCTAAACACCCTCCCTACACCTCCCCCATCATACTCCCCCTAAACACTCCCTACACCTTCCCCCATCATACTCCCCCTAAACACCCTCCCTACACCTTCCCCCATCATACTCCCCCTAAACACCCTCCCTACATCTACCCCATCATTACCCCCTTAAACATCCCCTAAACTTCCCCATCATACTCTCCCTAAACACCTCCCTACACCTCCCCCATCATACTCCCCTAAACACCCTCCCTACACAACTCCCCCATCATACTCCCCTAAACCCCCCCTACACTCCCCATCATACTACCCTAAACACCCCCTACATCTCCCCCATCATACTCCCCCTAAACACCTCCTACACCTCCCCATCATACTCCCCTATACACCCCTACTCCCCCATCATACTCCCCTAAACACCCTCCCTACACCTTCCCCCTCATACTCCCCTAAACACCTCCCTACACCTCCCCATCATACTCCCCCTAAACACCTCCTACACCTTCCCCATCATACTCCCCCTAAACACCCCTACACCTTCCCCCATCATACTCCCCCTAAACACTCCCTACACCTCCCCATCATACTCCCCTACACTCCTACATTACCCCCATACCCTTAAACATCCCCTAAACACCCCTACACCTACCCATCATACTCCCCCTAAACCTACTCTCCCCATCATACCCCCTAACACCCCTCACCTACTCCCCTAACTCCCCATTATATCACCCCATATACTCCCCTAAACACCCTCCTACACCTCCCCCATCATACTCCCCTAAACCCCCCTACACCTTCCCCCATCATACTCCCTAAACACCCTCCCACATCTTCCCCCATCATACTCCCCTAAACACCCTCCCTACACTCCCCATATTACCCCCATACTCCCCTAACACCCACTCACTACCCATCATACTCCCCCTAAACACCCCCTCATCTTCCAATCATACATCCCCTAAACACCCGCCGTACCCTACTCCCACCGCTACTCCCCTTTACTACTACTCCCCATCATACTCCCCAAACACCCCCTACACTCCCCCATACACTAACCCCTACATCACTCCATCATACCCCAAATATTCCTACACTACAGGCTAACATCCCTAAACACGCTTCCCTACATGTGCCTTCGTTTATACTTCTCCTAAGAAACATACACTTCCCGTATACTCCCTTAAAATTATTCCTAATTCCCATCATACTTCTCTATATTATCTCACATCCACTTACTACTTTCCTAAATACACCCGTAAACATCCTATACACCTTCCATTATACTCTCTTAAAACCCTCACATGTACATCTTAGCCATTCATTATCCCGATTAAATATCTACTATAAACAGCTACTCCCGTCATGATAGTCTCCTAAACACCTCCTACATCTCCCCCATCATACTCCCCCTAAACACCCCTACACCTACCCCAATATCCCCTTAACACCCTACCCTAAACACCCCCTACTCTCCCCCATCTCCCCCTAAACACCTCCCTACACTCCCCATCATACTCCCTAAACACCCTCTACATCTACCCCATCTACCCCCTAAACACCCTCCCTACACCTTCCCCCCATACTACTCCCCATCATACCAACTTCCCTACACCTCCCCATCATACTCCCCCTAAACACCCCTACACCTTCCCCCATCATACTCCCCTAAACCCCCTACACCTACACCTACCCTACATCCCACTCCCCATCATACTCCCCTAAACACCCCCCTACACTACATACCCAAACACCCCTACATCTACCCCATCATACATCCCCCTAAACACCCCCTCCTACAACTACTCCCCCATAACTACACTCCCCATCATACTCCCCTAAACACCTCCACACCTTCCCCAATCATACTCCCCTAAACACCCTCCCTACACCTTCCCCCATCATACTCCCCTAACATTCCCTACACCTCCCCATCATACTCCCCTAAACACCCTCCTACACCTTCCCCCATCATACTCCCTAAACACTCCCTACACCTTCCCCCATCATACTCTCCCTAAACACCTCCCTACATCTACCCCATCATACTCCCCTAAACACCCTAACCCCCCTACACCTCCCCATCATACTCCCCTAAACACTCCCTACACCTTCCCATCATACTCCCCTAAATCTAACTACCCCTCAACCCCTTAAACACCCCCCTAACACCCTCACCTCCATCATATCCCCCCTAAACCACCCACTCTACCCTAACTCCCTACCCCTCAACTCATACTCCCCCTAACACCTACCTACTCCCCTACTCTCCCCATCACTACCATAACTCCCCCTAAACACCCCCTACATCTACCCCTCAACTCCCACCTCATACTCCCCCTAAACAGCCTCCTCCCTACACACCCCCCCACCCCATACTAACCTACCTACCTACCCCTCATATACTCACCCCATATCTAAAACCTCCTCCTCCATCATACTCCCCCTAAACACTCCCCTTCCCCTAACTCCCTAAACACCTACCTTCCCCATCAACCAATCTCCCTCCCCCACATACTCCCCTAAACAACCCTCTCTACCTACACCCGTCAACCTCCCCACCGTCTCCACCTCCCACCGTCTATCATCAACTCCCCTAGACCCGCATACTCCCCTAAACACTCTCCTCATCTCCCCATCATACTCCCCCTAAACACCCTCCCTACACCTCCCACCGTCATACTCACCCATCATACTCCCCTGACCTCCACCGTCATACTCCCCCAGACACCCCCGTCACCTCCCACCGTCATACTCCCCCTCATACTCCCTAAACACCCTCCCTACACCTCCCTCATCATACTCCCTCTAAACACCCCATACACCTCCCCATATACTCCCCTAAACACCCCCTACACCTACCCCCACCATCCCCCTACACACCCCCTACACCTCCCACCGTCATACCCCTAACTCCCCTGACCCCTGTCTACTCCCCAAACACCCCATACACCCCCGTCATACTCCCCCTTACACCTCCTCCATCATACTCCCCCTAGACACCCTCCCTACACCTTCCCCCGTCATACTCCCCCTTACACCTCCTCCATCATACTCCCTATAGACACCCTCCCTATACCTCTCCCCCCTCATACTCCCCCTAGACACCTTCCCCCGTCATACACCCCTTACACCTCCTCCATCATACTCCCTATAGACACCCTCCCTATACCTCCCCCCTCATACTCCCTAAGACACCCTCCCTACACCTCCCCCCGTCATACCCCCCCCTTACGCCTTCTCCATCATACTCCCCCTACCCCCCCCCCCCGTCATACTCCCCCATCATACTCCCCCTAGACACCCCGCGACCTTCAAGTCCGAAATCCAAGGCGCTAACCACTGCGCCATGGCGGCTGGTTATTTCCCATAACTTTCCTCCGCCCTGTTTTTTTTTTTTAATTATTTTTTTTAAGTGCACAATTTTTGACAGGAAAACTCCCACTGAAATTCGAACCCATGACATACAGACCACAAGTCCGTCGTCTTATCCAACAGGCCACGGTGCCTGTCTGTTAGCTAACCCGAAATGGAAATATATATATATCTGAATTCAGGCTGAGAAGCATATACGATATAAACGATTCATATTGTGCTGTGTTGTGTTTTATTCTACCATAATGATAAAAAATATTGTTTTTCTTATGTATATTTATTTTTTATTTCATTTTAATTTTAGTTGTTTTCTGGCAACATCCATGCTTTCGTATATTTCCGTAAATAAACCGGAAAAGCCGAATCTATGAACGCTGCATTAAACTTTTTTATGTGAGTAGCCGTCAGTTGTTCATTTGATGAGGCAAAATGTTAATATTGTCCTATTTTCTTCATTCTTGATCGGATGTATGTATATATTCTGATCATTTGGCATTGAGGAACATGTTGTGTGTGTTGTGTGTGTGTGGTGTGTGTGTGTGTGTGTGTGTGTGTGTGTGTGTGTGTGTGTGTGTGTGTGTTGTGTGTGTGTGTGTGTGTGTGTGTGTGTGTGTGTGTGTGTGTTGTGTGTGTTCGTGTGTGTTTGTGTGGTGTGGTGTGGTGTGAGAGAGAGAGAGAGAGAGAGAGAGAGAGAGGAGAGAGAGAGAGAGAGAGAGAGAGAGAGAGAGAGAGAGAGAGAGAGAGAGAGAGAGAAAGGCATCCACCATACTCCCCGTCGCCGTCGCCGCCGCCGTGGTGGTGGTGGTGATGATGACGATGATGCTGACGATGACGATGGCGGCGGCGGCGGCGGTGGTGGTGGTGGTGGTAGTGATGATGACGATGATAATGACGATGACGATGACGATGACGATGACGACGACGTGCGCTGCTGCTCTGCTGCTGCTGCTGCTGCTGCTGCTGCTGCTGCTGCTGCTGATGGTGATGATGGTGATGGTGATGATGATGATGATGATGATGATGACGATGATGACGACGACGAGGGACGACGATGAGGAGGAGGAGGACGACGACGACGACGATGACGACGACGACGAGGAGGAGAGAGGAGGAGGATGATGACGATGACGATGACGACGACGACGACGACAATGATGATGATGAGGAAGGAGGAGGACGACGACGACGATGACGACGACGATGAGGAGGAGGAGGAGGAGGACGACGACGACGACGACGACGACGACAGTGACAACGATTACAAACAACTGATGATAAACACAGATGAAGACAACGATCCTTACTGACTGTCTGTCTTTCTTTCTCTCAGTGATGAAGACCCTGTTCACCTCCGCGCTGACGTTTCTGCGGAAATTCAACCTGAAGGACATGAAGCTGGGCAACCTGGCCAAGTTCCTCAGCACGCTCAAGATGGAGGAGAGTCTCAACAACATGACCGTCGTCTTCAGGACCATCCAGGTCTGTGTCGTGAAGAGCTGTTGTTGTTATTATTGTTGTTTTGTTTTGTGGTGGTTGTTATTGTTTTTGTTGTTGTTGTTATTGTTATTGTTGTTCTGGTCGTTTCTGTTGTTGTTTTTGTTGTTGTTCTGGTTGTTTCTGTTGTTGTAGTTGTTGTTATTATTGTTGTTTTTCTTTGTTATTGTTGTTGTCCTTCTTCTTCTTCTTCTTCTTCTTCTTCGTCTTCTTCTTCTTCGTCTTCTTCTTCTTCTTCTTCTTCTTCTTCTTCTTCTTCTTCTTCTTCTTCTTCTTTCTTCTTCTTCTTCTTCTTCTTCTTCTTCTTCTTCTTCTTCTTCTTCTTCTTCTTCTTCTTCTTCTTCTTCTTCTTCTTCTTCTTCTTCGACGACGCGACGACGACGACGAATCTGCAGGGAGTTAAGGGAGAAAAGAAAAGAGAACAGAAAATAAGAGAGAAAAGAGACACTACAGAACACTGCAAAGTTTCTTTCTGCTCTGGTATCCTAAATAGCACTTCTCCTACACTTGTTGTTTTCAGGAAATTGTCTCCAACAAGCCGTGCAAGAACCCCAACTCCATGTCCAACAAGGCCATACGAGCAGCGCTGAAGGCACAGGGCAAACCCTCTAACGGGTCCCGATACTTCATCCTGAAACTGCTGACCAAACGGAGCGACAGTAAGTGGCACCTAGATATTGTTGACAGCATTCTGAAATTGTGTTGACACACCAAAGTTGGTCTTCTTCTGGACATATTCGCCGCACACAGCGATAGTAAATGGCACCCACATATAGTTAGCAACATTCTGAAACTGTTGATCAAATGCAAGGATTGGAAGTGCCACCTAAAAGATTGTTATTCTGAAAATGTTAACACATCTTTATTCTGAAAATGTTGATATTTACATATTGTTGTCAATCTGACATTGTTGACACTCAGAGATTTTTTATTCTGGAATATCTGTCATTGTGATCTCTATGCTTTCATCCATCATCACTATCACCACCACTATAATAACCACAAATCCTCACCCTTTATTCCTTCTTTCTTCTCCCCCCTTGTTGCAGAGTGCCCGATGCTCACCCTGGGACTGCCCCCCCAGATGTACTGCGTGATTGACGACGAATGTCTGGGGCTGGAGTGCTGTCTGGACGTCAAGCTCATGTTCTTCCGCAAGACCTACAAGATGTACGCGCGCTACGACCCCTGCAACACCTCCCTCGCCATTGGCATGCAGGAGCCCTTCAAAAAGTTCGAGAAAGTGTTCGGGCCTGAGTATGGACTGGATGACATTGTTGGAGGTGAGAGAGAGGGGGTGTTTTGGGGGGGTGGGGGTGGGGGTGGGGGGTTGTGGTAGCTGTTGTTGTTGGACGTTGTTTATTTCTTGAGTTGTTTTGTTATTGTTGTTGTTGTTGTTCTACTCCTGTTGGTGATAATTCATGTCTATGTCCTCCTCCTCCTCCTCCTCCTCCTCCTCCTCCTCCTCCTCCTCCTCCTCCTCCTCCTCCCTCTTCTTCTTCTTCTTCTTCTTCTTTTCTTCTTCTTCTTTCTTCTTCTTCTTCTTCTTCTTCTTCTTGTCGTTGTTGTTGTGAATGTGATGATCATGAAAATGATGATTACGACGAAGACGACGACGATGATGACAATGACGAGGATAACGGTGACATTGTTGGTTGACAGATAACGACAACAATGGCCACAAATTAATGATGATGATACTACGACGATGATGATATTGATGATAACAATGAGATCAATGATCACGATCGTTTTTGCATGTTAAAAAAAAATGCTGTCCAACATCTGTTCAGGGCATGTGATATTGTGATAACATGATGACAATGTATGTTTTGCACGAAAAATGTGTCAACGTTCAGTGTGTTATGTAGGTACGAACTGACGGAAAGTAATAACATGATGAGTGCGGAAATGTATGTCAGTACGTATCACGGATGAGTGCGGAAATGTATGTCAGGTACGTATCAGTGATGAGTGCGGAATGTATGTCAGTACGATACATGATGAGTGCGGAAATGTATGTCAGGTACGTATCACATGATGAGTGCGGAAATGTATGTCAGGTACTATCACGTGATGAGTGCGGAAATGTATGTCAGGTACGTATACGATGAGTGCGGAAATGTATGTCAGGTAGTATCAATGATGTATGACAATTAGTCAGTGTTATCAGATGAGTGCGGAAATGTATGTCAGGTCATATCACGGATGAGTGGGAAATGTATGTCAGGTACTATCACAGGAGGGGAGGCGGCAATGTATGTCAGGTACGTATCACATGATGAGTGCGGAAATGTATGTCAGGTACGTATCACGTGATGAGTGCGGAAATGTATGTCAGGTACATATCACAGGATGAGTGCGGAAATGTATGTCAGGTACGTATCACAGGATGAGTGCGGAAATGTATGTCAGGTACGTATCACAGGATGAGTGCGGAAATGTATGTCAGTACGTATCACATGAGGAGTGCGGAAATGTATGTCAGGTACATATCACATCCCTGTGAAATATGGATGATTGGCAAATGCCATGTACGTTGAACATGCTGTGAAATATGGATGTTTGGCACATTATGTCAAGTAAAGACTCTGTACAGTTCATCAGGTTTTCTTTTTATAGCATAGCATAGTCTTTTGACATTCACTGTATTATAATAAATCTGCACATGCTTGAATCCAATGTTATGAATCATTGTTTTGATTGTATAAATCCAGTGATCTTTTTCATTATTTTGATGCATAATATAGCTGTTTTCTTTTGAGTCTGTTATATCAATCCAGAAATTTATTCAATGACTAATAACTCTCAACGTTAATGGCTATATGCCTAAGTCTCCTAAGACAGGTAAGTCTATTGTTTTATGTTAACTTCTAATAAGTCTGCAAAATTATACGTGGATATAATTTGAAAAGGAAACTTACTGGTTAAGCAGAATTTGAATGAATCATCTATTTTGAAGTTATCCTTTACATTACAACAATAAGAAAACCATATTACACTTCCATATGTTAAAATAGGCATTATTAGGGCATCAAACAACTGCATAACAGGTTTTTTTTTGTAATCTCCGTGTAGGGCTCCTTTAAGAGCATAAATAGCTTTGTTACTTTGTTGGACTAAGTGTTCCTGGGCCAACCTCAGGTGAGTGACTCACTCAGCATGGCTCCGCGACTGAGCTAATACTGTCGTTAGTAGGGGGCTTAGTAGGTGGTGTCCTGCGTATGTTAGCTCCGAGCAGGCACCACTGAACACTACCAAAATGACTCAGCAGAAGTGCAGGGCCCCTCTGGCTGGTGGCCCCACGGTGGCCTGATACTGATGGGCTCCCTGTGGACTCCCGATCCTGAGGATAAGACATAACGAATTTGGGTGTGGTTGTGGTGGGGAGATTGAAATGAGAGAAGTGGGAACAGCAGGACGGGGACGTTACAGAAGATGAAGCAGCAAAAAAAGTGTTCTTGGGCCACAGTCAATTTTCCTGACTGGTGAAAAACTATACCTAGATATTTACACCTGTGAGTGTGTGTGTGTGTGTGTGTGTGTGTGGTGTGTGTGTGTGTGTGTGTGTGTGTGTGTGTGTGTGTGTGTGTGTGTGTTTATGTCCCTGTATATATATGTGTGTATGTGTCTGTGTGTGTGTTTATGTCTCTGTATATATATATGTGTGTGTGTGTGCAGGGTACAGATGGAGAAAGAGGACAAGGGGGCCACCCTCAGTTTCGATGTCATGTTCTGCAAGGAGGGAGACCCCGGGGACTGCCTCATCACCATACCCGTCCTCAACAGGGTGGTCATGCCCGTACCCGTGTGTGGCCCTGACGGCACGGTGTACGCGCCTACCGGTAGGTACCCCAGTTAAAATATATATATACACAAACATACATGCTTATGTGTGCGTGTGTGTGCGTGCGTGTGTGTGTGTGCGTTTGTGTGTATGCGTGCGTGTGTGTGTGTGCGTGTGTATGTGTGTGTGCGTGCGTGCGTGTGTTTGTGTGTGTAGACGCAGAGGTGCCCATACATACATACAGGTATACACACGCGGACATGCACATGAGTGCAGACACAATGTTACATACACGGGACGCAACACGCACACAAGTGTGCATAAACAAGCCTGTGCACACATGTATGCACGAATGCCTACATGCACGCACTCACGCACGTAAACACACACACAGACACAGACATAGACACACGCACACAAACACACACACACACACGCACGCACGCACACACGCGTGCGCACGCGCGCACCCCATGCCCTCTCTCTCTTCTCTCTCTCGCTCTCTCTCCCACATAAACTCACATACATACATACACACACACACACACACACACACACACACACACACACACACACACACACACACACACACACACACACACATGAGAGAAAATTGTTATCTTTTAAGTCTTTCTGACCTCTGATGAGGGCTCATCCAGGAGCCGAAACTCGAGTCAGGTCAGGCCAAAGGCATGGTTCTTACTCAGAAATGCCTACAATGCTACCACTGAAAGACATTATTCCCTAGAATTTATTGTCATTTCATTTTTTTTATTTGAATCTTTGATAAGTCATTTTCAAAATGATTGAGAAGTTGGTACCTGCACTTGTCTTTCCTCACTACTATTTCCTCAATAATACTTTTAAGTCTTTCTGGAGAAAAAGGTTGCCAAAGAAGGCAGAAAACAGACAAGAAGAAGGTGATAGGAAGAAAAAGAACAAGGCTTAACAAAAAGAGGGATAGAAAAGAGGGAATGTAAAAAAGAATTTCCTGAAGGTGGGGATACTTGTCAGGCCAGCGGCATCCACACAGGTGAAAAATGACTGAACATCATAACACCAGGATTGACGTTCGCAATGAATGAAATGGTTTTGTCGTTTGTCATTTTCTTTGCCACCAACACATACTCTGTGTTTCAGTGAACCTGAAAAAAGTGCTGAAGAACCAGAAGGACAAGTTCCGGAAAAGCGCCAAGGAAGAACTGACTGAAGCTGTGACTGATCTGGCCGACAGAGCTGTGGAGCACATCCCTTGTCTGGCCTCCCAGGTAAAGAGTCATCCTTGCCAGGGCCTCACTGGTCGTTACCAGGCTACGATGATAGAACATTGTCCCTTTCAGGGTTTATAAGTAAAATATGCCTAGCTAGTGTGGCCTTACACTGCTGAAATCTGATACCCTGTCCAGCCGCCATGGCGCAGTGGTTAGCGCCACGGGGAACATACTTGAAGGTCGGAGGTTCAAATCCAATAAGAGTTAAAGAGGTTTTTTTCCCGATTTTGGCCGGATCCTACCCGGCGTGAGTGTGCTTTTGGCTCAGTGGGGAGACTTCATCCACTTTATGGATGTAATTTGAGAGTACTGCTCAAATTGCCTGACCAGCACTGTTGGTGTCTGTATCTCTCAGGCCCGGTTGACACTGGGATATATTATGATATGAGACATAGAGCATCCTGTCACATAGTCTCAAAGCCCATGCACTTTATTAGCAGCATCGTTACATCATCACCATGCAATAAAAGGAAATTGTCTCTGATTCTGTGGCCCTGGCTAATCAGGTTTGGTTTCCACATACACTTCTGTGCCTGTGACGAGTTTGTGTCAAGGCCGTTGGGACTGGAAGTTCATGGGAAAAGACCCTTGGTGGGACGTTGTGGTTGTCCACACTTGGTGCGCGACTCAGTCTGGCATCACGACTGAGCTAACACTGTCGTCAGTAAGGGGGCAGGAGGTGGTGTCCTGTGTATGTTAGATCAGAACAGGCACCACTGAATATCACCAAAGTGACCCAGCAGCAGTGCAGGGTAATTCTGGCTGGTGACCCTATGGCGGCCCGACATTGTTGAGCTCCCTGTAGTATTCCAGCCCAGGGGATGTGACATAGCGAACTTAAGTATGGCTGGGGCGGAGAGATTGAAATAAGTGGCGTGGGAACATCAGGACGGGATCATCACAGAAGATGAGGCAGAAAAAAAGACCAGTGATATCCTTTGTCGGGCCTCTCTAGTCAAGATTCTTGGGAGGATCTTGCACATTGACATCCCCCTCTCAAAGATAAAATACCCCTTCTCAGCCCCATTGGTTGATATTCATTTAAGAACAAACATCTCTTTTTCATGTGTGTGTGTGTGCGTGCGTGCGTGCGTGTGTGTGTGTGCGTGCGTGTGTGTGTGCGTGTGTGTGTGCGTTCGTGTGTGTGTGTGCGTGTGTGTGTGTTTGTGTGTGTGTATGTGTGTGTGTTGTGTGTGTGTGTGTGTGTGGTGTGCGTGTGTGTGTGTGTGTGTGTGCGTGCGTGCGTGTGTGTGTGTGTGTGTGTGTGTGTGTGTGTGTGTGTGTGTGTGTGTGTGTGGTGGTGTGTGTGTGGTGTGTGTGTGTGTGTGTGTGTGTGTTCAGGATGACGAGGGCAATCTGCCATGCGCACGGCCCGAGTCCATGAGCGAAGAAACGCTGACGTCAGCACTGGAGTCACGTGGTCTAAGTACTTCCGGTACCGACCAGGAACGGAAAGACAGGCTAGAAACGGCAGACAGAAGTGAGCGCCACTTTTTTCTTCTTTTTTTTGGTGGTGGTGGCG
>CM060348.1:12911558-12946558 GCA_030674155.1 Stramonita haemastoma
TGTCCCTGCCTTCAACATCCACCTGCCAAAGTGCTATAACGTTTGTAGGTGTGTGTGCGCGCGGGCGTGCTGCGTGCATGCGTGCGTGCGTGTTGTGTGTGTGTATATTTGAATTTGTTAAAACTGTAAATAGTTGTTGATTGTGTGTTGTTTAGGTCGAATGAAAGCGCTTTGATTTGTTTTACAAGAGATAGCGCTATACAAATTCCATGTATTATTATTATTATTATTATTATTATTATTATTATTATTATTATTATTATTATTATTATTATTATTATTATTATTAATCCAAAAGGATATTATCTGGCATATGATTTTGAGGGTCAGTGGATATCTTCCCAATTCACCTAAAGTGGGTAGTACTAATGCCTTTTTATTAACTCCCAGTATTTGTTTACAAAATTTAATATGAAAATGTTCGTACAAAAACTGATTTGATAAGCGTGTGTGTGTGTGTGTGTGTGTGTGTGTGTGTGTGTGTGTGTGTGTGTGTGTGTGTGTGTGTGTGTGTGTGTGTGGTGTGTGTGTGTGTTCTTTTTCTTTGCATTCTTCTTTGCATTCTTCTTCGCAATCTTCTTCTGAGCATTTAAAAAAAATCTTCTTCGCAATTCTTTGCAATTCTTTGTTTTTGTACTTCTTTGCAATTTTTCTTTGCAGTTCTTTATCTTGGTTTTTCTTTAGAATTTTCTTTGCAGTTCTCCTCTGCTATGTATTTAGTGAGGGATACTGAAAAACATGATTTCATGTTTTCTAACTTGTTTGTTCGTTTGTTTGTTTGCACACATTATAAACTATCTGTTTACTCTGAATCTTTTTTCAGGTCTCAACAAAGAGTATCGTCTTTCGGACCTCTACACTTTAAAGTAAGTATTGTACTACATTCTATTCATTTGTGCTGAGTTTTATTGCATTTATTGTTTTGTAATGCACTACATTGTAGTGTAGTGCAGTGTATTGTATTGTGGTGTAGTGTCGTGTAGTGTCGTGTCGTGTCGTTCTTGCCATGCCGTGCAGTGCAGTGCAGTGATAGTACTGTACTGTACTGTACTGTACTGTACTGTACTGTACTGTACTGTACTGTACTGTACTGTACTGTACTGTACTGTACTGTACTGTACTGTACTGTAGTAGATCGTCACCACCACCTTCACCATCATTACCACCATCATCATTGTGTCCTCCTAATCATCACAATCATCGTCACTACCTCATCTTTATCATCGCCACCGTCACCACCATCACCACCACCCCCCCCCTTCTTCATTTCAGCCATGATAATTTGATAGTAATAATGATAATAACAATGACTTGAAGAGGGAGAAAAAAAGGAGAGAAAAAGAAGAAGAAAGAGAGAATGAGAATGACAATAGTAGTGATAATGTGAGGAAGGGAGAGGGGGAAGAGGAATACTACTGTGCTGTGCTGCTTGTAACTATATACGAAACTACTAAATATACTATCTACTATACTATTATATATCTAGTATATACTACTATACATCTAACCTACTACTACTACTACTCTGCTTACTACTACTATGCTGCTGCTGCTGCTACTACTACTCCTACTCCTACTACTACTACTCTACTCTACTACTACTACTACTACTGCGGCGCTGTGCTGTGCTGGCCTTTTGTGTGCTGTGCTGTGGCGCTGTGCTACTACTACTACTACTACTACTACTGCTGCACTGCTACCACTACTACGCTGCTACTGCTGCTGACTGCTAGCTACTACTACTACTACTACTACTATACTACTACTACTACTACTACTACTCTACTACTCTACTACTACTACAATACATAACATAATGCAATCTACTACTACTACATACATAAACTACTACTACTACTACTACTACTACTACTACTACTACTACTACTATACTACTACTACTACTACTACTACTACTTCCACACTACTACGACTACGACGACGACGATGGGGATGATAATGATGATGGTAATAATGATGATAATAATAATAACAATAATGATGCTGATGATAACAATAACACCACCACCACCATCATACTAAACAACACCATCACCACACCCTGTTTTTCCAGGGCCAGCATCAGCAAGAGCGTGACGGACACGGCCTACAGGGTGGGGCTGGGGATGAGGGTGCTGCTAGACTCCTCCTCCTCCTCCTCCCCCTACCTCGACACCATGCTCATCGACAACTTCGACATCCCCATCCCCGCCTGCACTGACTACCTCATGCCAGGTCAGCAGGGGGGAGGCGGGGAGGAAGTACGGGGGGGGGGGGGAGTGGGGCTGGGTTTTTTGTGCATTGTGTCACGAAGATGTGTTTTTGTTACTTGTCAAGTCAGGTTCAGGTCAATTTTTTTTTTAGATGGTACATTGAATAAGCATTGATTTTACTTTTTGTTGTCATCATCTATCATGTGTGTGTGTGTGTGTGTTGTGTGTGTGTGTGTGTGCGTGTGCGTGCGTGCGTGCGTGCGTGCGTGCGTGCGTGCGTGGTGGCGTGCGTGGTGCGTGCTGTGCATGTGTGTGTATAGAATCCCCAGGCTGAAGATGGACAGTGTGTTTCAAAATTCATGGTATACACTGTGTGATCTCTCCCCTCTTGTCAGACTAAAACACGTGCATGTGCATGCGCGCACGAACGCATACACCAACATCAAATTCAAAAATTCAAAAACACTTTATTATCTCATAGAAAGAGAAATTCAAGCGGGTACGAGCCATACATTAAAAACAGTAAACATGCAAACATAATAATATCACGGAAAAAACCACACACAAACAAGACAATAACCAATATCAGAACGCACCATTACAATATAACAGCACCCACAAATCAGCAATACCTCAGCCAGTCATGGACTCACCCATGTCAAATCACCCTCATACGCGCACCAGAATGCCCACGCATCCGCACTCACACACGCACTTTCCCACACGTGTGTATGTACACAGCATGCTGTCCACCTCAGTCTGTATGTAAGCAGTGAGTTACTGTGTGGTTCTCCAGGCAACGGATCCTGGCCTCAGCTGCTGCAGCCACCAGGAACATCCTCACCCTGCCGCCGTCAACTTCTTCTTCAAGACGCTGAAAATGGATGTAAGTCTGTAGGTAACTGTCAGGCAGACTGCTGGCTGACTGTTTGGTTAGCTGGGTGGGTGGTTAGCTGGGTGGGTGGTTAGCTGGGTGATTGGTTAGCTGGGTGATTGCTTAGCTGGGTGATTGCTTAGTGGGTGATTGCTTAGCTGGGTGATTGCTTAGCTGGGTGATTGCTTAGCTGGGTGATTGCTTAGTGGGTGATTGCTTAGCTGGGTGATTGGTTAGTGGTGATTGCTTAGCTGGGTGATTGCTTAGTGGTGTGGGTGGTTGCTGGGTGATTGCTTAGTGGGTGATTGGTTAGCTGGGTGATTGGTTAGCTGGGTGGGTGGTTAGCTGGGTGATTGGTTAGCTGGGTGGGTGGGTTAGCTGGGTGATGCTTAGCTGGGTGATTGCTTAGCTGGGTGATTGGTTAGTGGGTGGGTGGTTAGCTGGGTGATTGCTTAGCTGGGTGATTGGGTTAGCTGGGTGGGTGGTTAGCTGGGTGAATTGCTTAGCTGGTTGATTGCTTAGCTGGGTGATTGGTTAGCTGGGTGGGTGGTTTAGCTGGGTGATTGCTTAGCTGGGTGATTGCTTAGCTGGTGTGATTGGTTAGCTGGTGGGTTGGTTAGCTGGGTGATTGCTTAGCTGGGTGATTGCTTAGCTGGGTGGTTGGTTAGCTGGGTGATTGATTAGCTGGGTGATTGCTTAGCTGGGTGGGTGGTTAGCTGGGTGATTGCTTAGCTGGTGGGTGGTTAGCTGGGTGATTGCTTAGCTGGGTTGATTGCTTGCTGGGTGATTGCTTAGCTGGGTGGGTGGTTAGCTGGGTGATTGCTTAGCTGGGTGATTGTTATGGGTGATTGCTTAGCTGGGTGATTGCTTAGCTGGGTGATTGGTTAGCTGGTGATTGGTAGATGGTTGGTTGGTTATTTTTTTTTTTTCTTTTATCGAGTTGTAGGTAGATGGATGGTTGGTTTGTAGGTAGATGGGTGGTTGGTTTTAGGTAGATGGGTGGTTGGTTTTAGGTAGATGGGTGGTTGGTTTTAGGTAGATGGGTGGTTGGTTTTAGGTAGATGGGTGGTTGGTTGGGCTGTTGGCTGGATGGTCGGAATCTTGGTGGTTGGTAGGATGGCTGTTAAACTAAGGTCCATGTGTACGAACACAGGCAGAACATCTGCCTTCTGTTTGGTCTGTTGGCTGGTTGGTTTCAAGAGAATGTTTCTATTCTGAATGTGGGTTGTTGTTTTCTTTGCAGACAATTTTATCTGAGGGTCGTGCACTACCATCAATTCTCCTTCCAGTGAGTAATGGCTTTGTAATGGGTTGCCTTGTTTTGTAGTTGTTGAGTTGTGTTGTGTTGGTTTGGATTGGATTGTGTTGTGCTGTGTTGTTTTGTGTTGTGTTGCCTTGCTTGTGTTGTGTGGTATTGTGTAGTGCTGCATTGTATTGTATTGTGTTGTGCTGTTTTGTATGGGGTGTGTTGTGTTGCATTGCATTATTTTTTTATTGTGTTGCATTGCATTATTTTTATTGTGTTGTGTAGCGCAATTTGTATTGGTTGTATTGTGTTGCATTGTTTTTATTATTGCATTGTTTTGTATTGCATTGTTTTGTGTTGTGTTGCATTGTTTTATATTGTGCTGTGTTGTTTTGTATTGTGTTGTGTTGCTTGTGTTGTATTGGTTGCGTTTTATTTGTTGTCTGGTGCTGCATTTTTTTTATATTGTGCTGCTTTGTGTTGCCTTGTTTTGTAATGTGCTGTTTTGTAGTGAATGTGTTGAGTTGTTTTCTTTTAAGATTGTGTTGTGTTGCATTGCAATCTGTTGCATTTTGTCATGTCAAAGTGTATTGTATTGCATTGCATTAACTTCTTTTTGTTGTACATTGATTTGCATTGTATCGTATTGTATTGTAGAGGAAATTTCCAGCACAGAATATCCAGAAGGTGTGGATGCTATTTAATTGACAGGCCCTCGGCATTCCCACCGGGAGTATTGCATTCTATCGTATTGTTTTGCATACCATTGCATTGTATGCCACTTTTTGTGTGGAGTCGTATTGAATTGTATTGTGTTTTATTGTGTGTTTCGCATTGTATCCATTTTTGTGTTTTGTATTGTGTTGTATTGAATCATGTACTATTCTAATTTAATGCTTCGTACCGCATATTTTTGCATAGTATTGCATTGCACTGTTTGCTATCCACCCCACTCCACCCATCCCCATTCTATCCCACTCCACTCCACCCCATCTCCATTCCACCCCATCCTACTCTATTCCACGCCCACTCCACACTCACTCCACTCCACTGTACCCTTCCCCACTCCACCCCACCCTACTCCACACCCACTCCACTCCATTCCCCTCTGCCTCACCCCACTCCACACCCACTCCACCCCCGACCCCATCTCCAACCCACTCCACCCCACCCCACACCACTCCACCCCATTCCTCACCCACCCCACTCCACCCCACCCCACCCCACACCACTCCACCCCATTCCTCACCCACCCCACTCCACCCACCCCACCCCACCTACCCCACTCCACCCCACTCCACTCCACTGTACCCTTCCCCACTCCACCCCACCCCACTCCACTCCATTCCCCTCTACCTCACCCCACTTATTATCCACTCCAACCCCGACCCCATCTCCAACCCACTCCACCCTACTCCTCACCCACTCTACTCCATTCCCCTCTACCTCACCCCACTCCACCCCGACTCCACCCCCGACCCCATCTCCACCCCACTCCACCCCCGACCCCATCTCCAACCCACTCCACCCCACCCCACCCCACCCCACTCCACCCCACTCCTCACCCACCCCACCCCACCCACCCCATTCCACTCCACCCCCACTCCAATTCTGAAGATTTCTCCTCCTTGTTCTTCACCGGGCAGACGTGGGTGGAACATTGACGTCAGCAACTTGCCCAACAACCTGAGCCAGGCGCTGACGTGCGGCATGACGTACAACTGTCAGGGCATCACGTGCTGTCTGGACGTGGAGGTCAACTTCCCCCTCATGGCCCAGCCCCGCGACTATTACCTCCCCTTCCACTTCACCTTTGACCCCTGTGACAACATGAAGGTGGACTTAGCCTTTGGCGCTTATACTCGGACTGAGCATCTCCTCAACTATGATTTTGGTGAGTAAGTGTGTGTGTGTGTGTGTTTGTGTGTGTGTGTGTGTGGTGTGTGTGTGTTTGTGTGTGTGTGTGTGTGTTTGTGTGTGTGTGTGTGTGTGTGTGTGTGTGTGTGTGTGTGTGTGTATGTGTGTATGTGTGTGTGTGTGTTGTGAGTGTCGTTGTGTGTGTGTGTGTGTGTGTATGTGTGTTAGTGTGTTGTTTTGTGTTTGTGTGTGTGTGTGTGTGTGTGTGTTGTGTTTGTGTTGTGTGTTGTGTGTGTGTGTGTGTGTGTGTGTGTGTGTGTGTGGTGTGTGTTTGGTGTGGGTGTTGTCCTTTGTGTGATTTGATTTTGTGTGGAGTTAGGTTTTGGTGGCATATGGGTGAAAATCTAGTCCTGCTTTGTGACTGTATGGAATTCTAGCTTCGGTTTGAAAAGTGTGGAGAATTCTGGTTTCATTTTTGTGTGTGTAAAATCTAGTTTCGTTTGTAGTTCAGTCTTGAATGATTGTTAATGTTGTTATATGGGTGTTTTTTTGTTTTTTAAATATAAGAGGTTTTTGAATTAATTGGGCTTTTTGAAGGAGTGGGGGCACAATGCACATGCCCGGCACAACTCAGTCATGGGTCTAGGGCCCAATGAGGAAGTTAACATGCCCCTTCCTTTTACCAAGTCTGAGTGTGGTCAGTTTAGGTGTGTGTGGGGGGGGGGAGGGGAGGAATTGTTGGCTTTTCTTTTTCTTTGGGTGTGTGTTGTGTGTGTGTGTGTGTGTGTGGTGTGTGTGTGTGTGTGTGTGTGTGTGTGTGTGTGTGTGCATGCATGTGCTAGCGCGTGTGTGTGTGTTTGTGCATGCGTGTGTGTGTGTGCATGTATGTGTGTGCGTGCGTGCGTGCATGTGTGTGTGTGTGCGTGCATTATGTGTATGTGTGTGTGTTTGTTTGCTCTCTTTTAATTCAGTGAGTGATGTGGCTTTTGGTTTCAGGTCAAGCCAGACAAGTGACGGTAGGCATTGGTCAGTATGCAGGTAGAACCCCCGCCTCTTAACATCACGTGAGTCCTCTCTGCTGGCTTTTTGTTGTTTGTTGTCTCTTGGTGGACTGTTTTGCCTTCAAATGTTTGGTTTTGATTGTTGGATGTGCTTGGACTTTTTCGTGTCTGTGTTCGTTTGATTGTTGCTGTTGTTTGTTTTTTTCGGGTGAAAAGGAAGAGTGAGATGTGGAATTTGTATGTTTTGTTGTTGTTTTTTTAAGGGATTACCCTATAAAAAGGCTCGATGGACTGGTTTTTTTCTTAATCATTTGTTCTGCTTGGGTTTTTTTTTATTGGCTTTTGGTCTTTTTTGTTTAGTTGCTTGGGTTTTTTTCATTACCTTTGTGGTGGATTTGTGTGTGTGTGTGTGTGTGTGTGTGTGTGTGTGGTGTGTGGTGTGTGTGGGGTGTGTGTGTGTTGTGTGTGTGTGTGTGTGTGTGTGTGTGTGTTGTTGTGTGTGGTGTGTTCGTGGTGCATGGTGCATTGCTTGCGTGTGTGTGTTTGTTGTTGTTGTTAGTGGTGGTGGTGCCTTTTTTATTAGGTTGAACAGGTTTCTTCTTGTTGGTTACTTTTCCTCGCATGGGGTTTGTTGCTTGTTTTTTGAGGAGGTTTTCATTATGATTTCCAGAGTGTGATGAGTGAGATAAAGCCCGCATTTAGAGTGACCCCCACAGTATTTAAGAACTGGAACGCTCAACAACAACTAAACAACAACAGTACAAACAACAACAACAGTAGCAACAGTAACAACAACAACAGTAACACCACGAGCAGCAACCAACACCAACAACAGCAGTAACAACAACAGCAACAACAACAGCCACAGTAACAACAACAACAACAAACTGATGCTGACAATGTTGACAGCTATTCGGTGGAGCACTATCGCACCATGGACCCCTATGACGAAGGCTACCAGTTGGATCTGAACGTCAACCTCTGCATTCCCTTCGACGGTCAGACATTTTGCCTTCCCGACACGCTTGGCATTGACGTCATGTCCGCTCAGCGGGTGCCCGTATGTAGCCCCATCAGTCACGCCGAAATATCCAGTGAGTATCATGTGTACCTGCGAATGCTAGTAGTGCAGTGTACTTGTGATATACGTACTCGTGGACTCATGTTAGTGTTTGTGTACTTGTGTGTGGAAGTCAGTGGGAAAATGTTGAGTTCTGAGGTGGGGTAGAGAATGGAGGTAGGCTACGTTTTGGGAATTTTTATTTTATTGATTTTATTTATTTATTCTTTTTTTATATCGAGGATAATGGAGTAAGCAATCATATGCTTTTTGTTTTACATCCAGTCTCCATGTGTATGCAGTTTTGTAAATGTCATCTGTTCCCACCTGCACACGATGGCCTACTCTTACGAAAATCGGAACAAGGAAGGGGGGAGTGTGTTGCTATATTAATAAAACACTGTGTAGGAGAGAGGGTTATTTTACCATGTATAGAAACATTGTGTGTGTGGTGGGGGGGGGGGAGTATGTTAATATGATGTTCTTTTTAAAACAAAAAAAAATCGTTTGTGTGTAGTGTGGTGTGTGTGGGGGTGTGTGTGTGTGTGTGTGTGTGTGTGTGTGTGTGTGTGTGTGTGTGTGTGGTGCCCGTGCGTGTCGTGCGTGCGTGCGTGCGTGTGTGTGCAGACTTCAACCTGACCCAGTTTTTGGTGGACACCAGTCAGCCGGTGAACGCTCGTTCCCTGCCACAGTCCGTGTCTCAGATGCTGCTCAGCAAATTCGGACTGCCCTCTCACATGAGGCAGGCTAGGTGCGACAGGCAGAGAGCGCCCTACACCCCTGCTTTGGACGGCTGGAGAAACGGTGAGGCGTTTTGTGATTTTGTGTGGTTGGGGTGGGGTGGGGTGGGGGTGTTTAAAGAGTAAGGGGTGGAGAGATGGGGATGGTGGTAATGTGGGTTAAAGGGTTTTGGTTTGTTTGCTTTATTTTTGTTTTTTATGATTATTGATGATTGATTGTTTTATATCGAAGATAATGGAATAAGCACTCATGTGCTTTTTTTTACATCTAGTCCCCGTGTATATGCAGTTTTGTAAATCTTGTCATCTGTTCCCACCGGCACATGATGGCCTACTATTACAAAAACGGAACAGGATTTAACGGGTGCGTAAGATGTTCTGCGTGCGTTCTCACACGGGCCTCGGTTTATAATATTGGGGATTGGTGTGGTTGGGAGATGTGAGAGTAGGGGGGAGAGACAGGTGGATGGTGTAGACGGTTAAAGGGCTTTGTTTTTTTGTCTGCTTTGCAAGAGTCACGCTGTATAAATGTCATGCGTTGTTGTTGGTAGTGGTTGGTGTAGTGGTTTGTTGTTGTTATCATCATCATCATCATCATCATCATCATCATCATCATCATCATCATCATCATCATCATCATCATCATTCTTATCATCATTATCATCATCGTCGTCATTCCCATTTATATAGTGGCACTATCTTCAAGTATTTAGTTGTCATTTTAATGCGCAATTACATCAATATTGTAGGCAGCTGTTACACATCATTACGCATGGAATATCCATTACCATTGCATCAAACGTTATTGTCATATCAGACCCCTAGACGTTGTTTCCACACGAGGTCAACTGTTGATTTTGTCAATTGTCTATCATTTATGATTTTTCTAATTGTTGACCGCTGCTGTCAAACATCATACCTCATCGGGTAGTGTGCTAGATGTCTGCGTCATTCCATCACTCTCGAGTCTCATCAATACTTTGACATTCATCGATTCTTTCGATCATCAACTAAGAAAGACTGCGTACAACAAAAGTTTACATATTCAGCAACGTCTACATCCTCCACCTCATCCCATTTATCTCATCATCACTCTTTCATTTCATCATATGATCATCACCATTATCACTACACAATCAACATTATTATTTATTCACCTCATCATCATCGATTATCACGTTGTGTTTATTTTTTAATGTATGTTGTATCCCTTTTATCACCACTCATTCAACTACACCATCCTGTACACACATCATCCATCCATCATCACACTCACCATCACCACACCACCACCAAACCATCAACACATTCACCATCATCATCACCACATCACCATCATCCACCATCATCATCACCACCATCATCATCACCATCACCACCACCACCATTCACCACCCACCACCATCCAAAATCACCTTACCACCACCACACCACCACCACCACCACCACCACCACCCCGACCCACCACCATCACCACCACACCACCACCATCACCACACCACCATCACCCCCACCCCATCACCCCCCACCACACCACCCACATCACCACCACCACCACACCACCATCACCACCCCATCACCACCACCACCCATCCCCCACCACCACCACCCCCCATCACCACCACCACACCACCACCACTCACCACCACCATCACCCACCACCACCACCACCACACCACCACCACCATCACCACCTCAACCATCACCACCACCTCACCACCACCACACCACACCACCACCACATCACCACCTCACCACCACCACACCACCATCCACACCACCACCATCACATCACCCCACCATCATCACCACCACACCACCACCACCATCACCATCACCCACCTCACACCCCACCACACCACACACCACCACCACCCTCACCATCACCACCACCACCACCACCCACCACACCACCACACCACCACATCATCCATCACACTCCCCCACCATGCCCCCAGAATGCCCGGAGCCACCCAGCAGTTACCCAGGCTACCCGCCAACGCGGCCTGCCACCTGAGCACGGCCTGTAACCGGATGGACTGCTGCGTGTACTCGGAGTTCCTGGACACGAACGTGCAGGCGTGGTTCCAGCTGAACTGCGACCTCTTCCTGCAGGCGGGAGTGGAGAGGCTCACCTCCCCAAACACTACGTGCTGGGCGGGGAGGTCGACTGGAACCTGGGTGAGTGAGCAGATTCGGGGGTGGGGTTGTGAGGTGGTGAGGTTGGGTGGGGTGGGGTGGTGGGTGATGTGGAGGGGGTGGATTTCGGGAGGTTGATCTCCGACCCCCAAAACGCTAAGTTCTGGGCGGGGAGGTCGACTGGAACCTGGGTGAGCAGATTCGGGTGGGGTGGGGTGGTGTGGGTGGTGGGTGAGGTGGGGGGGTTGGTGATGTGGGGTGGTGGGTGATGTGGTGGTTGTGTGGGTTTCGGGAGGTGATTTCCCTCCCCTAAAAACGCTAAGTTCTGGGGGGATAGGTCGACTGGAACCTGGGTAAGTTTCGGGGGGTGGGTGGTGAGGTGGGGTGGGGTGGTGGGGGATGTGGGGTGGGGTGTGGGTGATGTGGGGTGGGGTGGGTGATGTGGGGGTTGGGTGGGTTTTGGGAGGTTGATTTCATCTCCCCTAAAAACACTACGTGCTGGGCAGAGAGGTCGACTGGAACCTGGGTGCGATTCGGGGTTGGGTTGGGTTGGGTGGTGTGGTGTGTGGTGGGTGATGTGGGGTGGTGGGGTGGGGTGAGGGTGGGGTAGAGTGGCGGGTGATGTGGGGGTTGTGTGGGTTTCGGGAGGTTGATTTCCCTCCCCTAAAAACGCTAAGTTCTGGGGGAGAGGTGACTGGAACCTGGGTAAGCTTCGTGTGACGATGATCGATGAGGATGATAATTATCATAATGCTGCTGCTATGGAAGTGCATCTGCTTTTGAGACCACTTGACAGGGCTGTACTCTACTATCTACTGCGCTGCTGCTGCTACAACTACTAATAGTAGTAGCAGTAGCAGTAGTAGTAGTAGTAGTAGTATTAGTATAGAGTTAGTATAGTCGCGGTATAGTGGCAGTAGGGAGGGAGGGTGTGATGTCAAGATAGAATATGGCGGAGAAGGGTAGGGGTAGCGTCGGGTGGGATGGGGGAGGGGTGGAATAAGATGTACCATATGGGAATAAAGTTTAACTTTTAAACACACACGCACACACATGTTACGGCCTTATATGATGAACTTAGAGACAATTTGTTACTAAAGATTAAAACCAGAGACAAAGACTGTAAACAATATATAGATAAAGTAAGCGACATAATCCAGTTGATATATATACAGCAGATATCATTAGATATGTGAATGAATGTTTAGAGAAAAGAGACAAAGAAAAGTAGAGTGCAACATGTTTTTAGTGGACATCATTTGGGCAGAAAGATGATTAAACCTGATGTTTGTTTTGTTGTGTCAAATAGGTCTGCATGACTAAATGGCAATAAATATTCTGAATCTGAATCTGACAATCTCACACACACGACACACACACACACACACACACACACGCACCACGCACGCACGCACGCACGCACGCACGCACGCACGCACGAAACACGCACAGAGCACGCATACGAGGCGCGCGTGCGCGCGTGCGCGTACACACACACACACACACACAAACACACACGCACAAAACACACACACACGCACACGCGCGCACACACACCCCACACAAACACACACACACAAACACACACACAAACACACACAGACACACAGACACAGACACACATACACACACTCACAAATTTCATTCCTAACATACCGGATTATTTGCATGCAGGTATTACCGGATCAGTGAATGTATCGGAAGCCTTCAAAATAGAGTGAGTCTCGTGGGATTTTTTTCCGAATTTTCTGTCTGTCTGTTCTCTGACTGTCTGCCTGTCGTCTGTCTGTCTGTCCCTGTGTCGTCTGTCTGCGTGTCTGTCCTTGTGTCTGTTTGTCTATGTGTTGGTTGGTAGGATGGATAGGTGTGTACATAGGTGAATGGATGGATGGATGGATGGATGGATGGATGTGATGGTTTGTGTGTGTGTGTGTGTGTCTGTTGTCTGTGTGTAATGAGATGGGTTGAGTGCAAGGGCTTTGATTTGTCTTTGCAAGATAGAGCGCTATATAAATTCCGTTTACTATTGTTGTTGTTATTGTTGTTATAATTATTATTGTTGTTGTTTTAGTAATTGTTTTTACTGTTGTTTTTAGTTATTGTTATACTGTTATTGTTGTTATTGTTATGATGATATTATTAGTAATTATTGTAACTATCATTATTATTATTATTGTTGTTAATATTACTACTACTACTACTACTACTACTACTACTACTACTACTACTACTACTACTACTACTACTACTATTTCTCTACTACTACTTCTACTACCCCCCACCCACCCACACCTTCCCCTCACCTCACCCTTCCCCACGCTTTTCTGCAGGTACAAGATACGGAAGGACGCGATGAGCTACATCATCGACGCGGACATCAAGCTGTGTTTCGACACCATGCACGGGGGCTGTCAGCTGGAGCTCAACGTCATGCGCGACACCAAGATCCCACGTCTGGGCTGCAACCCCGGGGCCATCAGCTACTTCAACGGTCAGAGGGGGGCTGGGGGCTGGGCTGGGGGTGGGTTGTAGGGTGGGTTGGGCTGGGGGTTGTAGGTGGTGTGGGTGGGTTATGGGCTGTGGGTGGTTAGTGGGTTTGGTGGTGTTAGTGTGGGCTGAGGTGGGGTGGTTATGTGTGGGCTGTGGGTTGGGGTGGGGTGGTTATGTGGTGGGCTGTGGGTGGTTATGTGTTGGCTGTAGGGTGGGTGGTTATGTGTGGGCTGTAGGGTGGGGTGGTTATGTGGTGGTTGTGGGTGGGGTGGTTATGTGGTGGTTGTGGGGTGGGGTGGTTATGTGGTGGGCTGAAGGGTGGGGTGGTTATGTGGTGGGCTGTAGGGTGGGGTGGTTATGTGGTGGGCTGAAGGGTGGGGTGGTTATGTGGTGGGCTGTAGGGTGGGTTGGGGTGGGGTGGGTGGGTGGGTGGTGTGGGGTGATGTTGGGCTGAGGTAGGTTTGGCCGGATTATGATGGGTTTTCAGCTGGACTATGGTGGGTTTAGCAGGGTTGTGGGTGCGTTTGGCTGTATGTTGTTGAATTTGGCTGGGTCATAGTACGTTTGGCTTAGCCCTTGTGGATTTGGCGTGGTGTTGTGGGTTTGACTGATTTATGGTGGTTTGGCTGGTTATGGAGGGTTTTGGCTGGATAATGATGAATATGGCTGGATATGATGGGGGTTGGACTGGATTATGGGGGGCTTGTCAGGGTTGTGGATGGGTTTGGCAGGGTTATGGGGGTTTGGCAGGGTTGTGGTGGGTTTGGCAGGGTTATGGGGGGCTTGGCGGGTTGTGGTGTAGTCAGTTTGTAGCTTATTTGGTGAAACAAAAAAAAGCACACACAAAAAATAACACATCATAATTTTTTTCTCCAGATTTTTTACGTGGCAGCAGTGTTTCCTGCCTGATGGAGATACCGGTGAGTTTCTTTATCTTTGTCTCTGTATATCTCTGTCTCTCTGTCTCTGTCTTTCTGTCTGTCTGTCTGTCTGTCTGTCTGTCTGTCTCTGTCTCTGTCTCTGTCTCTCTCTCCTCTCTCTCTCTCTCTCCTCTCTCCTCTCTCTTCTCTCTCTGGCTCTCTGGCTCTCTCTCTTCATTTTTTATCCTTCATTTCTAAACAATAATGTTCTGTTATTACATCCCGCAATATGACAAATTTGAATTTCAAAAAGAAATTGCCAAAAATAACTCTTTCATTTGTCTGTTTTCTAAACCAATCATAATGTCAATAGTCCCTCTTACTACGAAGCCATATTAGTGTTATCACATTCTTTTCCCATAATCATTTGTCTGACAGACACAGACACACATACACGCGCGCGCGCACGCACGCACACACGCACGTACACACATATATACTTATATATCTATATTAATATATATATATTAGTGTGTGTGTGTGTCGGTCTGTCTGTCTGTCTGTCTGTCTGTCTGTCTGTCGTCTGTCTGTGTGTATTCGTGAGAATACTTACGCAACCCTGCCTGTCTTAAGTTTAAATATTTGTGCATATGGGGTAACAAAAAAAACATACAACAAAAAAGTGTCCAGTTATTTTTTCTATTGTATCTGTTAACCCAAAATGACCGTTTATCACCCAAACATCCATTCTCCTCATTTACAGGTTGCAATTACAAATAGTGGTAGTTGGCTTGTTGTTGCTCACACTGTTTAAAAGGTAAAGGTATCCCATAACCTATATGGTCATAAAGAAGCGAGGCATAAACGATCTCAGCTTCTCCAGGGGCCAGTATATTGGGGGCAGCGCCCATCTCCTCTACCTCACTGCTTTACCTTCCCTGACCCTAAAGAGGGCGGGTACCCATTTACAGCTGGGTGAACAGGAAGACTGTACTGAAGCCAAGGCGCGCAAACGGTCAGCCATCCGATCCACTTGGTAACCACACTTGATGCTGCTTAAAATTGGTTGGGGGAAAGCGATTGCTGTGACCATTTCTTTGAACATATCAGAATCAGAATCAGAAATTATTTATTGCCATAAAAGTCACATGGACTTATTGACACAACAAAATAAACTCAACGTAATTCATCAATACAACATACTATTCACTGGTACGTCAGCATGACTGAAATGGTGTACAGGCAAAAACACACATAAAAACCACCACAAAGCAAAACCATGTTGCATTTTATCTTATTTCAATTGTTCTCTTTTTTTTTCAAAAACAGGCACAAACATAATCAATTATTTCAGCATGATTCACTCACGCTCATTCAGTCCCATGTCCCAGAGGACGTAGGGGGGACATGAGAGAAGACGCAACGGAGATCTTTTTCCATGCTTCGCGATCCTGTGTGGCTAGTAGGAGGCGTTGCAGGGGTTGGGCGGTCCAGTCTTTGATGTTGTCAACCCATGATTTCTTTTGCCGGCCTCTTCTCTTGCCCTCGACTGTTCCTTGCAAGATGGTTTTTGCTAGGGTGTTGTGTCTTGTGGTGTGACCAAACCACATCAGCTTTCTCCTCTTTATGGTGGAGAGCAAAGGCTCTTGGGGGCCCACACGCTTTTTGATTTCTTCTTTCACATAGTTATTGGCCCTCGATAATCAGTTACACAAAAAAAATGTGCAGGGTGCCACGTGTCGCTGCCCGCCTCCCTGGTGGGGAAGTGTGTGCAGACCAACAACTGCCTGTCCCTCCAGTGCTGCCTGCCTGTGGACCTGGGCTTCCTGGGGCAGCACTCCATCAGCGCCACATTCGACTTCAACCGCTGCACCAACTCCTTTGTCTACACCATGGACAAAAAGTCGGGAAGTCTGGGCTTGTCTGCCATCGTGGGTGAGTGAGGTTTTTTTTTGGGGGGTGGTGGGATTTGGGGAGGGTGGGGTGTGGAGGGGTGGGGAAGGAGAGGGGTGAGGTGGGTTGGGTGGTGGTGTAGTGTGGGGGAAGGAGAAGGGAGGGTGTGGTGTGGTGTGGTGTGGTGTGGTGTGGTGTGGCGTGGCGTGGCGTGGCGTGGCGTGGCGTGGCGTGGCGTGGCGTGGCGTGGCGTGGCGTGGTGTGGTGTGGTGTGGTGTGGTGTGGTGTGGTGTAGTCTAGTGTAGTGTAGTCTAGTGTAGTGTAGTGTAGTGTAGTGTGGTGAAGTGTGGTGAAGTGTACTGCACTATACTGTAGTGTAGTGTAGTGTAGTGTAGTGTAGTGTAGTGTAGTGTAGTGTAGTGTAGTGTAGTGTGTGTAGTGTTGTGTTGTGTTGTGTAGCGTAGCGTAGCGTAGCGTAGCGTAGTGTAGTGTAGCGTAGCGTAGCGTAGCGTCGTGTCGTGTGTGTCGTGTCGTGTCGTGTCGTGTCGTATCGTGTCGTGTGGTGTCGTGTGTGTGTCGTGTCGTGTCGTGTGGTGTGGTGTGGTGTGGTGTGGTGTGGTGTGGTGTGGTGTGTGTGTGGTGTGGTGTGGTGTGGTGTGTGTGGTGTGGTGTGGTGTGTGTGGTGTGGGGTGTGGTGTGGTGTGTGGTGTGGTGTGGTGTAGTGTGTTGTCATATTGTGGGGGGGAGGGGGAGTATGGTTGGTGGTGTAGTGTAGTGTAGTGGTAGTGTAGTGTAGTGTATGTAGTGTAGTGTAGTGTAGTGTAGCGTAGTGTAGTGTAGCGTAGTGTAGTGTAGTGTTGTGTTGTGTGTTATCATATAATGGGGGAGGGGTATGGTGTGGTGTAGTGTAGTGTAGTGTGTTGTCATATAGTGTGTGGGGGGGAAGTGTGGTTTGGTGTGGTGTGGTGTGGTGTAGTGTAGCGTAGTGTAGTGTGCGCGCGCCCACATGCACTATTACTTCCCCTGTCTGCCAACCTCTCAGATCGTCTGTCTGTCTGTCTGTCTGTTCACCCCCTGCCCTCTGTGCCCCCTACAGACGTGCCCCAGACGGAGCAGTGGGGCAGTGCCATCACCTTCCACTACCAGGTCAAGAGCGCCCCCAGTGGATATGACCTCGAGGCCAGCCTCGACATTTGCGCCCTGGACAACGTCACTTCCGCTTCCGCCACCTGCGCCACCTACAACCTCTTGCCCGATGACGTCAGCATCTACTCTCCCGCCGCCCATTGCACGGGAAGGAGGAGGAGGAGGAGTGTGGCCAGACCTAGGTGAGGGAGGGGGAGAGGGGAGGAACAGGGGGAGGAAGAGGGTGGTGGTAGTCGGAGAGTATGGGAGGAATTTCAGGGTTTGTTGGGTGGGGGTGGGGTGAGGATGGCGGGTTGCTTATTTATGCATGGGCTTATGTCGCCTTCTTTTTTATGGACAATTTTCTGGTTGACTTAAAAAGAGCAGACCTGCCAGTGCCTTGATTCTCTTCGTGTATAATGTATGCAGAAGATCCAATATTTACGTTTAAATAATTCCCTGATTTATGTCAGCGTTCGTTGTGTTAGAACAGGCATAACTTTCTGACTAAAGGTAAAGGTGTCCCTTAACCTATGTGGTCGTAGGGCAGGGGCCAGCATGTTATTGAGGGCGGCGCCCATCCCCTCTCCCTCGCTGCTTTACCTTCCCTGTCCCTAGAGAGGGCATGCACTCATTTACAGCTAGGTGAACTGGAAAACTGTACTGAAGCCAAAGCGCGCAAACTAAACGGTCACCCATCCACTTGGTAACCACACTCAATGCTGCTTTGATTTGATTGATTTATTTGAATTCATTTATTCTTTTATATCGAGGATAATGGAATAAGCACTCTTGTGCTTTTTTACATCCAGTCCCGTGTGTATACAGTTTTGTAAATCTTGTCATCTGTTCCCACCGGCACACGATAGCCTACTCTTACGAAAAGCGGAACAGGATTTAACGTGCGCGCAAGATGTTCTGCGTGCGTTCGCACACGGGGCCTCGGTTTACAGTCTCATCCGAAAGACTTTTGGGGAGAGTGGAGTCAGCACTGTTGTTAACTCCAGGGAAAAAAACAACCTCCAACGGGAATCGAACCCGGGTCGTCAAATTGCGAGCGCAGTGTTCTGACCACTAGGCTATCCTGCCCCCTCTCGCCAGGTATGACTGCGCCAACTCGCCGCTGAAGAAGAACGACCTGATGCTGCACATGATCGAGAAGGAAAACGCCACCGTGGCGGAGCTGGAGCAGTGCATGGCCGTCTTCAAGAAACAAGATGTCAGTGTGTGTGTGTGTGTGTGTGTGTGTGTGTGTGTGTGTGTGTGTGTGTGTGTGTGTTGTGTGTGTGTGTGTGTGTGTGTGTGTGTGTGTGTGTGTGTGTGTGTGTGGCGCGCGCGCGCTCTGTGTCTGTGTCTCTTTCTGTGTCTGTGTCCCATTCTCTCCCATTCCTCTCTCTCTCTCTCTCTCTCTCTCTCTCTCTCTCTCTCTCTCTCTCTCTCTCTCTCTCTCTCTCTCTCTCTCTCTCTCTCTCTCTGGACATGCATGTATACGTGTGTGTGAGTGGGTCTGTGAGAGATGGAAAGAATTACGCGGCGCGCATGCGAGCGTCCATGCATGCGTTCTTGTATAACTGCATGCACATCCTCCATTTAGAACTGAACATAACATCTTTCCACACACACATTCATACATCAAAACATCGCCGTGTGCATAAACGCCCGTGCACCCACGACAGTACTCTAAGCCGTCTATACGCGCGGTTGTGTGTTTGCAGTCCCCCCCCTCCGTGTGGATGCTAGTGGCCTGTCAGTATACATAGTATCTCCACATTCTGGAAATTTTGTTCTTGAAATTCCCTCTTTTTTACTTTTTATTCTTGGCCCTTTGCATTGCAGGATAATTATATTCTGTCATAAAGCACGTACATCCCCATCATTACAAAATATTCATTTCCTATGCAGTATGTACCATGCTGACGTTGAGGCTTTAGTACACAGATCACTGTTTCAATAATGTTGCAAGAATTTTCCCTCTTTTCTATCCCTCTCTTTTTTCCGCCTTGTTCCTTTTCTTCCTGTCTTGTCTATTTTCTGCCTGCTTGGATCACTCTCTTACCTTTCTCCCCAGACAGATTTCAAAGATAAGAATCCTCTCCCACACCGGTCGGATGCGCTGGGCCTGACTTGTCAGGCGCTGAACGGCAGCGCAACGCATTTTCATTTCATTTTTCATTTTCGTTTTCGTACCACTTTAAGTCACGGCAGGTTCCTCTGCGTTAAATTGGGGCTGCTCTCTCCCTGGGGAGAGCGTGTTGCCACAAGAGCAGCCCCACCCATATTTCGCTCATATGACAGACAGCAATAGTTGCTGTGTGAGCGTTCGATGAAGCGGAAGAGTCTGTGTCACAGCTGTCAGTACCCCCCAGCTCCTCTCAGCTGCTAATAATTAATCCATCCCATCCCAGCCTAGGTGAGGCTAGATCGTGCTATTTATAGCAGGAACTGACCACACTTAGAGCGCAACTCGATAGTCTTCCGAGACTGATGGGTGCCTACTACTACTAACTACTACTACTGACCACACTTGCACTAGGTAAAAAAGGAAAGGGCATGCTGAATTTAGCACTCTTGACTTGAGTGGTGTTGGATTTGCAGAAGAACAAGTGCAACAAGATGAAGAACCAGACGTCCTCGCACACCTCCATCTACTCCCCCAAGGGCATCCTGGGCGGGCTGGGCACCAAGAACCCCTCCTCCCTCATGTTCTGCAGCAAACACGCCCTCATCTCCCTCGACATTGAAGGAGGTGCGTGTTTGTGTGTGTGTGTGTGGGGGGGGGGGGTGGGTAGGTGTGGGGGGGGCGGGGGTGGGTAGGGTGTGTGTGCGTTCGGTGTGTGTGTGTGTGTGTGTGTTAGTGTGTGTGTGTGGGGGGGGGGGTAGGGTGTGTGTGTGTGTTGGGGTGTGTGTGAACAGAACAGAACAGAACAGAACAGAACATCGTTTATTGCCATGGAAGCATACAAAGCTTATAGACACAAGTGTGTGTGTGTTTGTTTGTTTGCACTGTGTGTGTGTGTGGGGGGGGGGGGGGGGAAGTGAGGGAGGAGGGTAAAAGTCAAACTTTTATTTACAGATGGTTCATCGAATAAACAAAACACTCGTTTTTTTTCATAATGTCATCTACATTCCCTCTGTGTGTGTGTGTGTGTGTGTGTGTGTGTGTGTGGTGTGTGTGTGTGTGTGTGTGTGTGTGTGTGTGTGTGTTGTGTTAGTGTGTGTGTGTATATATGTATATATATATATATATATATATATATATATATATATATATATATATATATATATATATATATATATATATACGTGTGTGTGTGTATGTGTGTGTGAAAGTCAAAGTTTAAGTCAGAGTCAAATTTTAATTTATAGATTGTACATTGAATAAGCAAAACAATTGTTTTTTTCATCATGTCATCTACGAAAGAAATATATATAAGAAAATTATAAGTGTGTGTGTGTGCGTGTGTGTGTATGTGTGTGTGTGTGTGTGTGTGTGTGTGTGTGTGTGTGTGTGTTGTGTGTGTGTGTGTGTTGGTGTGTGTGGTGTGTGTGTGTGTGTTTTGATTTGATTTATTCTTTTATTCTTTTGATTTATTGATATATTATGGTTCATTGATTTATTCAGAATCAACAAAATCCATCATAGATCTAACCTACTTTTTCACGTTATTTTGTCTGTCACCCAGCCAACATCATAGCTGCCATGTTAGGGTCACGTGAGATAAAGGGAGCCAAGGGACGTCACCTTCAACCGTTCGTTCCGGGAGGGGGGTTAACGGAAAACGGGAACAAGGCCCTGGCGACGAAGATTGCCAACATGACTATAGCGCAGATGCAGGCGTATGTCTTATCGGAGGGCATAGACCCGGAGAGGATTCCTGGATTTCTTAAAAGACTGAAAGACGTCCTGCAAACTCTGGTTGGTCTTTTGTGTGTGGTGTTGTGTGTGGGGTGGGGGGGGGGGGGGGGGGGAGTGTAGGTGTGTATGTGTGTGTGCGTGTGTGTGAGTTGTGATGTGTGTGTGTATGGGGGGGGGGGGGGGTATATGGGTGGGTGTGTGTGGTATGTGTGTGTGGGTAGGATGTGTGTGCGTGTGTTTGTGTGTGCGCGCACGCGCGTGCCTGTGTATGTATTTAGGGTTTCCACCCATTGGTTAGACTTTATTTTGTTTCGATTTCGGTTGGGCATTTTACTTTCTTAATTCCAAATACTTTACTACCTAAAACAAATAAATTCACTGAGGTTACGGGCAAAGGATTACACATTTCTGCAGAAAAGAATGAATCACGTACAAATCATCAGAGTGCTTACAGCTTACATCACCATACAAAATCCATTTTATTTGTTTGGGGTTTTGTTTGTATTTTTGTTGCTTTTTTTCCCCCTTTTGACGCTAATGTCTGTAACAAGGTGACGTCACTGGTGTGTTTCAGTACTGTGACGTAGTGACCAGCATCACGGAATCGTCACTGGAGGACATGTTCAAATCCTTCGACTTGGCGCTGAACGGGGATTTCAGTGTGCCCCGTCAGACCACCAACTTCTTTGAGTACAAGCAGTTCTTCTTGGTTGGGGGTTTGGTTCCCATGACCTTTGGTGAGTGTCACCTTTGGGGAGTTTTGGGCTGGAATTTTTTGAGGGGGGGGGGGGGGGGGGGCGGGTTGGATCGAGGAAGGGTTGTGGTGGGTTATGTGGTATTGTATTGCAATGTATTGTGTTGGATTGTGTTGGATTGTGTTGAATTGTGTTGTATTATCTTGTTTGTACTCTATTGTGGTGTTCTGTGTTGTACTGTGCTATACTGCATCGAAGCGTAGTGGAGTAGATTGGAGTGGAGTGGTGTGTGTCTTGCGTGGTATGGTATGGTCACACACACACATGCACACACACATTAACACACACATCCCCCACCACACCACCACCACCAACCACCACCACCACCACCACCACCACCAACCACCCCACCACCAACACACACAAGTCCTAACCCAACCTCGACCCCACAACCGACCCAAAACCAAACCCAACCTAACCAAACACCTCCAAAAAACAAACCACCTAACTAGAGAGTTCACAGCCAGCGCCACCACCAGTATGAAGGTTCTGGTGAAAGCGAAGATGCTGAAGACCCTCTCCCCTCCCCCCCCCCCCCACCCCCCCCCCCCCCCCCCCCCCCCCCCCCCCCCCCCCCCCCCCCCCCCCCCACCCCCCCCCCACCCCCACCCCCCCACCACACCACACACAACCAAACTCAGCCTAACCAAACTCATCCAAAACACCCCACTAACTACGGAGTTCACAGCGGGCGTGACCACCAGTACATGTATAGAGATTCTGGTGATGGCCAAGTGCTGAAGCCACCCCCCCTCCCCCCACACACACATCACCTCAACCCCCCCCCCCCCCCCCCCCCACCCACACACACACACATATCACCTCAACCCCCACCCCATTCCCGCAACCCCGCTACCAACCCACATAACTAAACTCCTCCTCCAAAAAACCCCTTCTAACTACAGACTTCACAGCGGACATCACCACCAGCATGAAGGTTCTGGTGAAAGCCAAGATGCTGAAGCACCCCCCCCCCCACCCCCACACACACAACCACACACACACCACACACACACACACACACACACACACACAGAGCTACCCAAACTGCTCCCTAAACTACCCTAACACACGTTAAATCCTGTTCCGCTTTTCGTAAGAGTAGGCCACTGTGTGCCGGTGGGAACAGATGACAATATTTACACAACTGCATACTCACGGGGACTGGATGAAAAAAAGGACATGAGTGCTTATTCCATTATCCTCGATATAAAAGAATGAATAAACACACACACACATGTATACACATACACACATACACAGACACAGACACAGACACAGACACACACATACACATACACTACACACACACACACACACACACACACACACACACACACACACACACCACACACACACACCACACACAGCACACACACACAGCCTACCCAAACTCTTCCCTCAACTCCCCCTGTGTGCCCGCAGAGTTCACGGCGGGCATCGCCACCAGCATGAAGGTTCTGGTGAAGGCCAGAATGCTAAAGAACCTCTCTCCCCCCCCCCACACACAACCCCCAACCTCCCTCACCCAAGCACACACACACACATCACCTCAACCCCTCACTCAACCCCACATACCCCCCCCAAAAAAAAAACAACCCAAAACCAAAAAAAACACAAAAAAAAACCTGACCAAACTCTTTGTGGCTGTAGAGTTCACGGCGGGCATCACCACCAGTATGAATGTTCTGGTGAAGGCCAGAGTGCTAAAGAACCCTCCACCCCCCCCCCCCCCCCCCCGACACACACACACAACCCACCAACCCACAACCCTCCCTCACCCCCCCACCCCCCCCCCCCCCCCCCACACACACACACACACACAACCAAACCCAGCCTAACCAAACTCCTCCAAAAATCAAACCTTCTAACAACAGAGTTCACGGCGGGCATCACGACCAGCATGAAGGTTCTGGTGAAGGCCAAAATCCTAAAGCACCCTCCCCCCCACACCACACACACATCACCTCAACCCCTCACCCCCACCCCTCACCCAACCCCACATACCCCCCCCCCAAAAAAAAAAAAAAAAAAAAAAAAAAAAAAAAAACCCACCTGACCAAACTCCCCTTGTGCCCGCAGAGTTCACGGCGGGCATCACGACCAGCATGAAGGTTCTAGTGAAGGCCAAGATGCTGAAGCTGGAGGTGACGGGCACGGTGGTGCCCTACATCACGCTGAGGGTGCAGGGCACGCTCTCTGTGGGCGCCCTGCTGCTGGGCCAGCTGCGCCTGACGGGGTACATCTGCCAGCTCTCCCTGCCCTCGGCAGCCTCCATCAACTTCTCCAAGTTCCCCATGGATGTGTCGTCAGTACAGCTTGTTTAGTGGTGTTTGTGGTTGTTGTTGTTGTGATTGTGTTGTTGTTGTTGTTGTGGGGGGGGGGGGGTGTTTATATGTGTGTGTGTGTGTGATGGGGGGGGGGGGGGGGTTGATGGGGGATTGGGGAGGTTGGAAGGTTGGTTTGGTTGTGGTTTGTGAGTTGGTTGGTTGGTGGTGGTGGTGGTGGCTGGTGGGTGGAAGGGGGTTGGGGGAGGCTTTCACCCACCCACCCACACACACACACACACACACCACACGCGCGCGCGCGCGGCGCGCGGGCACACACACAACACAACACACACACACACACACACATTACACACTAACACCCACATACACACACACACATACACACATACACACACATACATACACACACATACACACACACACTAACACACACACACACTAACACCCACAAGCACCCACACACATACACACAGGGACTGGATTAAAAAAAAAAAATAATAATAATAAAGCACATGAGTGCATATTTCATTTTCCTTGAGAGAAGAAGAAGAAGAAGAAGAAGAAGAAGAAGAAGAAGAAGAAGAGACACATACTCACTCACAAACACACAAACCCCTACTCTGACCTTGACCCCCAGATTGACCATCGACCTTGACCTGAAGCCCCTGGAGCTGAAACTGGCGGCCCTGGTGACGGTGGAGGTCGACCTGGTATTCGAGAAGATCACCAAGGTGCTGTTCCAGACCAACCTCTTCCAGTACGAAACGCCCACCATCAGCAAGCGCGTGCTGCACGTGGGCAAGAACGAACCCGACCGCTCCCCGCCCCAGTTTGACAACTTCCAGTTGGATAAGGTATGTCATAGGCCTGAAGAAGGAAACGAATCAGAATCAGAAATTATTTATTGCCATAAAAGTCACATTGACTTATTGACACAACAAAATAAACTCAACATAATTCATCGATACGACATATTATTCACTGTGTGTGTGTGTGTGTGGAGGTGGGGGGGGGGGGGGGTGAGTTGACAGGGTGATTTGATTTGATTTATTCTTTTATATCGAGGATAATGGAATAAGCACTCTTGTGCTTTTTTACATCCAGTCCCCGTGTGTATGCAGTTTTGTAAATGTCATCTGTTCCCACCGGCACACGATGGCCTACTCTTACGAAAAGCGGAACAGGATTTAACATGTGCGCAAGATGTTCTGCGTGCGTTCGCACACGGGGCCTCGGTTTAAAGTCTCATCCGAAGGACTTTTGGGGAGAGTGGAGTCAGCACAAATATTTCAAAGAAATGGTAAAAGACTTATAAATATATGTGTTGATTATGAAATGAGGATATTAAATGGTCGCACACTGGGAGATCTGCAAGGACATTTCACATGTTTTCAGCCACAAGGTTGTAGTGTTGTCGATTATTTTGCTTGTTCTAAATCTATCCAAAAGGAAGTGCGCCATATGAAAGTCGATCAATTAACAGAGTACTCTGATCACTGTCCAGTCCATTTAGACATTTCAATACCAAGAATAGATAACTATAAAGTGTTTAAAAGGAATGATCTGAGAAAAAATAGACACAGTAATATTCAAGATAATAAGAAAATTACAAAGAGTGCTTTACCACCCAGTTTTTACTGGGATGAAAATTCAAAACAGAGATTTCAAACCTCTTTTAAACTGTCGACCGTACAGTCACGTATAAAAGATATAAAACGCAAAATGTGTATAACATTAAACACATATAACCAAAATGAAGAAGATATTGATTCAGAAAATGTGCAAAAGTCATTAAATGAGTGTGCTTGAAAATTTGTCGGTAATTTTCACTGATGCAGCAAGATTAAGTTTGAAACTTAAAAAACGAAACATTTTAATAAAAAAGAAAAACAGTAAAAAGTGGTTTGATGGACATTGTGCAGAAATGAAAAGAGAAATAAAATCTTTACTTAACGCCATCAATCGGTATCCATTCAAAGTTGCTCTTAGACAAAAGTATTTTTCAAAGAGAAAAGAATACAATAGACTTTTAAAAGAGAAAAAGAGATCGTTCAAAAGCAGTCTTGTTTCGAACCTGCATAACGCTATACATAAGGATCCTAATGTATTATGGAAAACTCTGCAACAATTAAGGATAAGTGAAGAAAAAAATACAAGAGAGACAAATTTCCTCAATAACACAAAATGGATGGAACATTTAAAAAAGCTGATAGGAAAAGAACCTTCTGTCAATCAAAAGAGAAAAGAACAAGTGCAAAACATGTACGAACTACTAACAAGACGCGAAAACCCGTACTTAGACAGGCCCTTTACTAGAAAAGAAATCACGGAAGGAATAAAAACTTAAAAAAAACAAAAAATCTCCAGGCAAGGATGGTATATTAAATAAAATGATCAAATCCATCACCCCAGATATACTAGGTATACTGGAGTTACTTTTTAATGTTGTTCTTGATACAGGGTTGTATCCACATGAATGGAAATTAGGCATCAATATTCCTATTCACAAAGGTGGATGCCCCCTAAAGCCTGAAAACTACAGAGGAATCACATTGACAAACACTTGCGGTAAATTATTTTGCCAGATACTGAACAATAGAATATGCAACTATCTAGAAGAAAATAACAAACTTGCCAAAGAACAAGCTGGATTTCGAAAGAAATGTAGAACTTCAGACAATATTTTCATTTTAAGTAAACTAGTTGATAACATATGCAAAACAAAAGATAAAAGGTTGTATTCTTGTTTTGTGGATTTTCAGAAGGCTTTCGATAGCATTTGGCATCAAGCTTTGATGGTGAAACTGCATGCAATTGGAATAACTGGTAAATGTTTCAATCTGATTGAAGATATGTATACAGATGCCACAATATATGCAAAAGTAAAAGATACGTTATCTGAAGAAATAGAAGTAAAAGTTGGGGTCCATCAAGGCAACACACTAAGTCCCACACTCTTTAATATCTACATTAATGATATCTTTCAACATATAGGAATGATTGATTCTCCATATATAACGAAAAATGATGTAGTCTCGATCTCAGGTTTAATGTATGCAGATGATCTTATATTGTTATCAAATACAAAATCAGGTCTCCAATCAAAACTGGATAAATTACATTAGTATTGTCTAAAATGGGGACTCCAAGTAAACAAAGAAAAAACCAAAGTTATAATCTTCACAAAATCTGTACCTAAAATTCCTATTCATTTTATATGTGGACAAAACCTAATTGAAACTACAGATAGGTATAAATATCTAGGTATAGTTTTTCATCAGTCAGGAAAGTTTGATGTGGCCCAGGAACACTTAGTCAAACAAAGTAACAAAGCTATTTATTCGCTGAAAAGAGCTCTACAAGGAGGTGTACTAAAAATAAATATTGTTATGCAGTTGTTTGATTCCCTAATAATGCCTATTTTAACATATGAAAGTGAAATATGGTTTCCTTATGGTTGTAATGTAAAAGATAACTTCAAAATAGATGATTTATTTAAAATGTGTGCTTAACCAGTCAGTTTCCTTTTGAAAGCACCCACGCAAAATTTTGCAGACAGATATTAGGAGTTCACAAAATACAATGGTCTTGCCAGTTTTCGGAGACTTAGGCAGATACCCATTAACGTTAAAAGTTATTAGTCATTTAATCAATTTTTGGATTCACATAATAGATTCAAAAGAAAATAGCTATTTGAAATTGTTATATAATGAAATGCACCAAAACAATGAAAAAGATCACTGGATTTATATAATCAAAACAATAATTCATAAGATTGGATTCAAGCATGTGTGGAATAATCATAGTACATTAAATATGAAAAGATTATGCTATGCTATAAAAACAAAACTTGAAGAATTATACAGACTGTTTTGGAATCAACAAAAAAAGTTATCTTCTACGCTGAATTTTTACAACTCTGTTTCACGTGTTTACAGATTGGAGCCGTATCTTTTGATATGCAGGAATGAAAATTATAGGCGCCTATTCAGCAGATTTCGCACCAGCTCCCATGATTTAATGATAGAGCAAGAGAGATATATGAATATACCAAAAGAAGAAAGAAAATGCAAATGGTGTAACAAAATAGAAGATGAGTATCACTTACTTGATGTTTGTACATTACATGATGATTTAAGAAAAAAAATTCTATCTAATGTCAATATTAAGGAAATGAATAATATGAATAACTACAAGAATCTGAGTAAGTTTTTCAACAACGAGGACTGTCTGCTAGATATGATCAAATATGTGCACGATTCTTTTTCCAGAAGAGCAAGAACATAGATACATTACATATCTAAGAATCTACATCTTTTAAGAATGTTAAATACGTTTACGTTTGGTGTCAAATAAGTCTCGTTCTGACTTAATGGCAATAAAGTTTTCTGATTCTGATTCTGATTCATATGTTAACTCCAGGGAGAAAATCCCCTCCAACGGGAATCGAACTCGGGTCGTCAAATTGCCAGCGCAATGTTCTGACCACTAGGCTGTGGGGTTGGTGTGGTGTGTGTGTGGTGTGTGTGTGTGTGTGTGTGTGTGTGTGTGTGTGTGTTGTGTGTGTTGCGTGAGTGTGTGTGTTGTATGTGTGTTGCGTGTGTGTGTGTGTGTGTGTGTGTGTTGGTGTTGTGGTGTGAGTGTGTGTGTGTTGCGTGTGTGTGTGTGTGTATGCGTGTGTATAAGGGGAGGGGATTAATGATGGGGTGTGGGGGGTGGCGTGTGTCGGGGTAGAGGGTGGGGTTGAGGTTAGGGAGGGAAGGGTGTGGATATGGATAGTATGTGTGGAGGGGAGCGGTCGGTAAGAGTTCGGGTGTGGTGGATGAGTGAGTGTTTAGAAGGGGGTGGTGCGTGGAGATTTTTTGTATTTTGTATTTTGTACCACTATATGTCACGGCAGATTTCTCTGCGTGAAATTCGGGCTGCTCTCCCCGGGGAGAGCGCGTCGCCACCTGTGCAGCGCCTACCCATTTTTTTTTCTTTTTCCTGCATGCAAGTGTATTTGTTTCCCTATCAGAGTGGCTTTTTTCTACAGAATTTTGCCAGGGACAACCCCCTTGTTGCCGTGGGTTCTTTTACGTGCGCTAAATAGTGATGTGTAACACACGGGACCTCGGTTTATCGTCTCATCCGAAAGACTAGCGCCCAGACCACCACTCAGGGTCTAATGGATGGGGAAAAAGATGGGTGACGCCCTCAATAAGCTAGTCCCAAGAGAATCTGAGGTCTCTCATGCCTCGCTCCCCTACGACCGACCACATAGATTATGCCATGAGAACACCTTAACGGTTTAACCTTTTCCCGTCCACAGCCGTCGAACGGACGAAAGCGGCGTTCTGCCGGCAGCAACACGTGCTCCGTGCGGCAACTGCCGGGGCTGGACTACTCGGAGCCCTCCATAGAGATCGGCTTCACGGCCACTGACGACAAGAGTCAGCCCCAGTTCATGGTCTACGCCGGCACCAAGCCCGGCCTGAAGGATCTGCTGACGTCAGAGATGGGGGGCACCTCCATCATCATCCGTGAGGTCAGTGGGGGGTGAGGTGGTGGGGGTGGTGGGGTGTGGTGTGTGGGGTTGGGGAAGGGTGTGGGAGTGTGGGTGGGGAAAGGTGAGGTTTATCGTGTGTGTATGTTGTGTGTGTTTGTGTGTGTTTGTATGTGTGTGTGTGTGTGTTTGTATGTGTGTGTATGTGCGTGTGCGTGTGCTGTGTGTGTGTTGTGTGTGTGTGTGTGTGTGTGTGTGTGTGAGGATGGGAAGAGAGAGAGAGAGAGAGAGAGAGAGAGAGAGAGAGATGAGAGAGAAGAGAGAGAGAGAGAGAGAGAGAGACGGACGGACGGACGGACGACAGACAGACAGACAGACAGACAGACAGACAGACAGACAGACAGGACAGACAGACAGACAGACAGACAGACAGACAGACAGGACAGCTCCTGGTCATCAAATCTATGGCATTAGAGATAGGCGGGTGGTCTTCTATGAACATGGAGACGAGGGTTAGCGTTGTGTTCATCATCGTTAGGATTATACCTCGTCAGTTGTGGCGCTCCTGTCTTGATGCTCCCATTGCCATTACTCTGATCTCACCACCCAGCCACACCTGGCTTTTCATGTCGTTTCCAAGCCTGATCTTCAAGCTCTCCTAGCCTCACAAAGCTAACCGAATTGTACATGTACAGTTCATTCAAGCTGTACGTTTGAAAAGGACCCGGCGTCGCCACATACAAACACCCACCTCTCAGTCAGTGACTATGACACTAACGTGCTTCTTACTGGCTGTAGACACTTCCTACACACCTGCCCAAATCCACTTACCACACCTATTTGCCTATCTGTTTGCAAAACTGCATGTTTACGATTTTGCTTCCAAAGAATACAGACTTAAACCATATCTGATAAACTGTTGAAAACAAAACCAACAAGAAGACTTGGGGGGAGGGGGATAAATTTCGCATAAGCTAATGATTCAGAAATGCAGACGCGAAAATCTATTCAGAGATGACAGACTTTCTAAATGTCATTTGAATCTTAAATGTGAATCTGACGCTGAATTTGAATCTAAATGTGGACCTGAATGTAAATGTGAAATTTCAATCTAAATCTGAAATCTGACTGGGAAACCTGAATGTAAATGTGAAATGTCAATCTGAATCTGAAAGGGAAACCTGAATGTAAATGTGAAATGTCAATCTGAATCTGAAATCTGACTGGGAACCTGAATGTTAAATGTGAAATGTCAATCTGAATCTGAAATCTGATGGGAACCTGAATGTAAATGTGAAATGTCAATCTGAATCTGAAATCTGACTGGGAACCTGAATGTAAATGTGAAATGTCAATCTGAATCTGAAATCTGACTGGAAAACCTGAATGTAAATGGGAATCTGAAACATGAATCTGAATGTAAATGTGACTGTGGAATGTGAATCTGAATGTGAATATGAATGTGAATTATGAATGTAAATGTGAATCTAAAATGTGAATTTAGATGTGAAATTCAATGCTGAATCTAAATCTGATCATCCTCCCATCAACCATTCAGGTTCTGGACGCCTCCACACTTCCGGTCTACTTCACGGTCAAGGCCGAAAACAGCGGCGGCGGAAGCAGCGAGGTCACGTGCTCCATCGACGCCTATGACATCACGCTGCCCACGGGCCGCCTGGAGGCGGAGTTCAGCTCCAGCAGCAACCAGCACGTGCTGCACGGGGGCTGGTGGTGTACGAGGACTCGCCGACTCACCACCGTGGACCTGGGCGTGGGTCTGGGCAAAGGCGTCTTCGCTGGAGGGGTGCGCGCCTGGGAACCCATCAACCTGGGGGGACAGGCAGGCAACACTTACGATGGTGAGGGGGGAAAACGAATAGATAAGTAAAAGTAAAATAGGGGTAGGGTGAGGGTTGATGGGGAGTGGAGTGGTGAGGAGAAGTTGGGGGGGGGAGGTGGAGGGGAGAGAGGGAGAGGGAGTCTATCTACTACACAGGGGATGTTCACACCTGGGAAACCCATCAACGGGGGGGGGGGGGGGGGGGGGGGGGGGGGCAACTCGGGGGGCCAAGCAGGCAATACTTATGATGGTGAGGAAATTATTGTTTTTAATGGGGGTGGGGTGAGGATTGATGGGGAGTGAGGGGTGGGAGGTGTGTCGGGGGGGGGGGGGTTGAGGGGAGAGAGGGAGTGAGTCTATCTACTACTCTGAATGTGTTCACACCTGGGAACCCATTAACCTGGGGGGCCAGGCAGGCAACACTTACGATGGTGAGGGGGAAAATTAATTAAATGGGGGTGGGGTGGGAGAGGGGAGTGAGGGTAGGGGTTTGGGAGGAGGAGTGGGGGAGGTGGAGGGGAGAGAGGGAGGGAGTCTTATCTACTATGCTGGGGGTGTTCCACCTGGGAACCCATTAACCTGGGGGGGGGGGGGGGCAGGCTGGCAATACTTACAATGGTGAGGAAATTATTTTTGTAAATGGGGGATGGGGTGAGGGTTGATGGGGTCTGAGGGGTGGAAGGTGGGGGGGGGGTTGAAGGTTGACGGTTTGGGAGGAGGAGTGGGGGAGGTGGCGGGGAGAGAGGGAGGAAGTCTTATCTACTATGCTGCGGGTGTTCACATCTGGGAACCCATTAACTCGGGGGGAGGGGGGGGGGCAGGGGGGAACCAGGTTGGTAATACTTGTTATGGTGAATGAAAAAAAAAAAGTTGGGGTGGGGAGGTGTTGGTGGGGTGAGGGTGCTTTGGGGTGGGTGGGATTGGGGGTAGAGGTTGAGGGAGGGGTTTGAGGGTGGGTGGGAGGAGGAAAGAGGGAAAAAGAGAGAGGGGGAAAGATAGTATGTTTCATAATGAGGAGGGGTTTCTATGGTCTAGAGGTAAGGCACCTGTCGAGAAAGCGAGAAGTGTGGGGTCAGTTCTCATTTGAGTCTGATAAATTTTCCCCATCCACTCCACCCTGAATAGTGGTCTGGTTGCTAGTCTTTCGAAAGAAACAATAAACCGAGGTCCCGTGTGCAAACTGCATTCATCCCACGTGAAAGAACCTACAGCAACCAGGTATTGTCTTCAGCAAAATTATACACGGAAAAGTTTCTCTCGTTGGGAAACAAATGCACATGGAGACAGGTCAAAAATCAGCACAGTGCCTTAATGGCTTCTTCAAGTGTTGACACCACCCACCCAACCGCTCCACCAGTGGGAATACCGGGGGCCTGTCAGTATAACTAGCATCCTGGAAATTCTGTGCCAGGGTTCCCTCTTTTCTGTCCCTCTCTTTGTTTCTGCCTTCTTCCTTTTATTCCTGCCTCCTCCTTCTTGTCTATTTCCTGCCTTCCTGGTCCATTCTCCTGCCTTTTTTTGAGAAAGACTTAAAAGATAACAATTCTCTCCCATGCCAAAGTCGGATGCGCTGGGCCTGACTTGTCAGGTGTTTAAGGGCAGCGCAACGCATTTTCACTCATAAGACAGACAACAATAAAAAACATTATTTGCTGTCTGAGCGTTTGCAACACAAACAATGCAATGCAATACAATGAAAGACAACACACAATGCAATGCAATGCAATACAACGCGACCGGTTTTTTCCATCATTAAGGTAGCAGCACTCAGACTTTGGGGATACACTCAACTAAACTGACATCCGTTCTTTTTTTCTTTTTTTCTTTTTTTTATATCGAGGGTAATGAAACAAACACTCGGGTGCTTTTTTTCATCCAGTCCCTGCGTGTATGCAGTCTTGCAAATGTCATCTGTTCCCACCGGCACACGATGGCCTACCCTTACGAAAAGCGAAATAGGATTTAACGTGTGCGCAAGATGTTCTGCGTGCGTTCGCACAGGGGCCTCGGTTTATAGTCTCATCCGAAAAGACTTTTGGGGGAAGTGGAGTCAGCACTGATGTTAACTCCAGAGGAAAAATCCCCGCGACGGGAATCGAACCCGGGTCGTCAAATTGCGACCACTGGGCTATATCCCGTTTCCCCCCCCCTCCCCCCCCCCGCAATGCAAGACAATGTGACCGTTTTTTTTCCACCATTAAGGTAGCAGCACTCCGACTTCGCGGAGAAACACCCCAAAAACTGACACCCTGTCAAATTTATGTCTAATATCACTGTACGTGAACAGACGTAAAATTCACACCAACGCCCTGTGTTTTTCAGCCGCCAGTGACCCGGTGGGTCACGTGGCCCTGGAGAACCACTTCACGGACTTCAAGGAGGGGCGGCTGGCGGTGGCGGGGTCTCTGGTGACGCAGGACACGCAGGCCCTGTTCGTGTACGACTGCGCCAAGAAGTGCATGATGCTGCCCGCCTCCAAGTGCATGAGCTTCAACTTCCACAGCAAGGGACACTGCGAGCTGCTGCAGGCCATCGAGGGGCACGACCACTCCGTCTCCGTGGTCAGTTTGTTGCCGTGGCGTTTTTTGTGTTTTTTTAATTTAGATTTTTTATTTTAGCTGGTTTCTTTTTTTTTTTTAGATTTTTTTAGCTGTTTTTTTTTTTTAGATTTTTATTTTAGCTGGTTTCTTTTTTAGATGGGGTTTTTAGATTTTTTTTCTAGCTTGGAGTTTTTTTTTCAATAGTTAGTTGGGGGAGCGAGTATTTTTGTTTTGGAAGGTGTTGTTTTTTTTTACCCTAGAGGGTCAACTTTTTTTTTTTTTAGCTGTTTTCTTTTTCGTTTTTTTTTTTTCAAAAAATGGGGCGGGATAGGTAAGTGGTCATAGTCGCTCGCTTTCCTCAAGTCAAGTTAAGCAGCGTCGAGCGTGGTTACCAGTTGGATAGGTGACCGTTTGCGCGCCCAGTTCACCCAGCTATAAATGGGTACCTGCCCTCTGTAGGGTCAGGGAAGGTAAAGCAGCGAGGGAGAGGAGATGGGCGCCGCCCTCAATATGCTGGCCCCTAGAGAAGCTGAGGTCTCTGATGCCTCGCTCCCCTACGACCACATAGGTTATGGGACACCTGTACCTTTTTTTCAACAGTCATTTGGGGAAGGGGTGTTTTTGTTTTGGAAGTTGTTGTTTTTTTTTAACCCTAGAGGGTGTGGATAAGGTTTGGGTTGGAGGGTGAGGTGAGGTGAGGTGAGATGGAATCAGAATCAGAATCAGAAATTA
>CM060348.1:12949058-12954058 GCA_030674155.1 Stramonita haemastoma
CCACCACACCACCACCACCTTTCATCCACCCACCAACACCCACACCACCTACCTCCACCACCACCACCCATACTCCAACGCCCCTAACCCCACAAACAAACAAACTCATCTCTATTTTTTACCCCCACCTTTTCTATAAAGCCAACTGGGACGGTATCCATGACTACGAGAGCGGCATCCTGGGCTTCACGCTGACGGTGGGGAGGGAGGTGTGTGAGGAGTGGCTGCACCCCCACCACGACCCCACAGACACCTGGTGCCCGTCGACGACGATGACCAGTGGACACACATCGGGGTGGTCAACACCCCTAATGGCGCCTCGCTGCCCGGTAAGGGGGGGGGCTAGCTTTTTCCTTGGGTTGTTTAGTTGTCGTTGTTGTTGTTGTTTTTGTGTTTTGTTTTGCTTTGTTGTTTTTTGTTTTGTTTTGCTTTGTTTTTGTTGTTTTACTGTGGTGTTGTTGTTTTTTTTTGGGGGAGGGGTTGTTCCTGGGCTAAAGCTCCGAGGTTCATCTTGTTTTGGTGAAATTTGGCATTTCGTACTGTTTGTCCACTATTAAAGTAGCTGCATTCTGTCTTCGTTGATGATTATTATGTTTGTTCGATACTGTGTGTGTGTGTGCGTGCGTGCGTGCGTGCTGTTGTGGTGGTGTGTGTGTGTGTGTGTGTGTGTGTGTGTGTGTGTGTGTGTGTGTGTGTGTGTGTGTTGTGTGTGAGAGCGAGAGAGAGGGGGGGGTAAGCTTGACACTGTGTGTGTGTATGTCTGTGTGTGTGCGTTTAAGGGGGATATGGCAACATGTGTGTAAGCATGCGTTCCTTGAGTGAGTGAGTGATGAGTGAGTGAGTGAGTGAGTGAGTGTGTGGTGTGTGTGTGTGTGTGTGTGTGTGTGTGTGTGTGTGTGTGTGTGTGTGTGTGTGTGTGTGTTAGTGCACCAGCGTGCGCGTGCGTGCGTGCGCGTGTGTGTACATTGACATATATGCACCCTTAAATGTTTTCATTAATTTACCACTTTAATTCGTTGAAATAAAGGAATACATAAACCGTCACGTGATTTCAGATCGGAAGTATTACGTCACCTTGCGAACGCTGAACGAGGTTCAGTATGGCGGGCCCCTGGCGACGTCATTCTGTCACAAAACTGCTTACGCCATCGATACGTCACCGCCCATAGTGGAGGAGGTGTACGGCACCACCTATGACGAGGAAACCACCATCATCAGCAGCAAGTTCAATGCCAGGTCTGTGGAACCATTTGCTGCTGGGTTGAAACAAAATATTTGTTTTGTTTTTATTCAATCCAACAGAGTATGCATGCTATAAGCAAAGAAGGAGACATTTTGTATCATCATGGAATGATTTTTTTTTTCAGTCAAAATTTTTTTTTTTAATGGAAATGCACAAACATCGTTTCAATGAATAAAAGAATAAGGAGAAAAAAAGTAGCCTTTTCTACTTGTTTACATAAAAAATGAAAATGTTACTTGTTCAGAACAAAATAGCACCAATACATGAAATGAGTAAAACAAGCAATGCTTATGTGAGAACTCCAACATTCATATAAAAAAAATGGGCTGCAGCTGAACAGATGACAAAAATTTACAAAACTACATGCACACGGGGACTGGGGTTTTTTAATACACAAAAAACACATTATCTTCCAAAATATACAAAGAAATAAAGTAACAAATGACCACACCTCACCTCACCTATCCCGTATAGTCTAATAGACTGTTGGGGCACCACTGAAGATTTTGCAACCAGCTTCCTCTACTCCTCGCAGATTTCAGCTCTAGCAAGTCGATCCACTCAGAAAAATAACAACACTCTTCATAAACAAAACAGAAGTCTTTGCGCAAAATTAAACACTAAATGATACATCGATAAGTACAATAAATAAATAATAGATGAATAAATAAATGAAATAAACAAATAATAGATAAATAAATAAATGAATTTATGAAATAAATAAATAGATAAATAATTCTCTCTCTCTTTCTCTGCGGACAGTGACCCTCACTCGGACATTCTGGACGCGGCCATCTGCCTTGGCCGGAGCGTGCTGAACTGTGACCTCTTGGCCTGGGAAACGGCCAACACGAGCAGTCTGACGGAGGGCCCAGCCGTGATTCTCTTTCAGAATCGCTGATGGGGTGCCTGCCTGGGTGAGACTGAGGGTGGAGAATGGAGGTGAGTACAGTGGGGGGGGGGGGGGGGTGGAAAGGGGGGGGGTGAGAGTGTGGTGGGGGAGTGGGAATTGTATTGTAACATATTAACTATAACTATGAGACTAACATTGTATCTAAACATTGGGTGTGTGTATGCGTGTGTTTGGTGTGTGCAAGCCAGCGCGCGTAGAGTGTGAGTGTTTGTGACATTTTATTTGAAGTTATATAATGTTTGAACAAATAAGAAATGTAGCCACTTCGTGTGTTTGATTATGATTTGTATCAATATGCCTGTCAGTATTGTAATTGCCCTTCAGGGATGATTAAAGTGTTTTTGACTTGACTTTGACTTGACTTGATACATAACTATGAGACTAACATGCCAAATGGAACATGTTAAGAAGATACAAATTTGAGGCATAACATGTTAATAAGCTACAAGTTATCAGGTGTAATATGTTAACAAGAGATATAGATAAGTATGAGGCTTAACATGTGAAAAAGACATAAGTATTCTATTTTTTAATTTTTTATTTCGAGGATGATGGAATAAGCGCTAGTGTGCTTTTTTACATCCACTCTGTGTGTATGCAGTTTTGTAAATTCTGTCAATTCCCACCAGCATGCAATGGCCTGCTCTTCCAAAAGCACAACGGGTTTTAACGTGTGCGCAAGATGTTCTGAGGTTAACATGTTAACAAGAGATAAGTATGAGGGTAACATGTTAACAGGATACAAGGCGCGGCATGCTAACAAAATAAAGGTATGAGGTGCAACATGTTAACAAGATTTTTTTTTAGTATAAGGTGCAGCATGTTAACAAGAAATGAGGTGTAACATGTTGACAAGATATAAGTATGAGATGCAACAACATAATAAGTATGAGGTGCAACATGTTAACAAGATTTTTTTATTTATGAGGTGCAACATCTTAACAAGAAATGAGGTGTAACATGTTAACAAGATGTGAGGTGCAACATAGAAAGAAGACAAGCTGTGGCGGTGTTGCAGTGGAGCTGCAGGCGATTGGTCACGCGCTCATCCCATCATCGTGGACATGTCTCCGCCCCTGCCCGGCACTGTGTATGATGGCCCCATCAGCAAACACGACCTGGCCTTCAGCAAGGATCAGAATCAGGTATACTGCTGCTTCTTTCTTCTTTTGTTTTAACCATTTTATGGAGTTTTATCATGTTAGACATTGCTTTGTATCATGAGATGCGGTTTTTTCATATAGATTAAGGAAACTAAACAAAGTATTCGCAAAAAGGATATATATAAAAAAATTTAAATTAAGAAAAATTAGGAAAATCTTAAAAGAAAGAAACACACACACACGTATGCACCCAAATAAGTTCAGGAAAGAACAAGAAGACAGACAAGACAGGTTATGCTTCTTTTTCGTCGTTTTGTTGTTGTTGTTGTTGTTGTTGTTCTTTTCTTTTCTTCTTCTTCTTCTTCTTCTTCTTCTTCTTCTACTTCTTCTTCTTTTCTTCTTCTTCTTCTTCTTCTTCTTCTTCTTCTTCTTCTTCTTCTTTTCTTCTTCTTTCCTTCTTTTTCTTCTTCCTCAAACACTCAGACAGCAGCTGTTGTCTGTCATGAGTAAAACTGTGTTACTCTGCCATGAAGCACCTGACAAGTCAGGCCCAGCCATTTGACTTCTGCAATTGTCATCTTTTAAATTTTTCTTTGGGAAAAATGGCTGGAGAATGGACCAAAAAAGGCAGAAAATATTTCAGTAAAGGATTGTAAGTGAAGCCACCACGAGTTCAGTTGTGCGCTGTGTGCAGTACTGCGCCAACTGGTACAACTTCACGGACCCCAACTCGGGCATCGCGTTCTACATGGGGGCGGTGGTGGACGTGACCACTGGAGACACGCTGACCAACCTGACCCTGCTGGACAGGAGGGCCCACGTGACCTGCATGACCTTCAGCCAGCCGCCGCTGCAGCACAACGTCACCTACCGCTTCCTGCTGTACGCCTTCAATGCTGGTCACAAACAGCTCAACGTGTCGGCAGAGTCTGATGGAGGTAGGGAGGGAGGGAGAGGGGGGAGAGAGGGGGTAGAGGGGTAGGAAAGAGAGAGGGAGGCAGATGAGTAGGAGAGAGAGGGGGGGAGGGGGGAGAAGAGGAGGAGAGAGATGGGACAGATAGAGAGGGGTAGGGGGGAGGGAGAGGAGGAGGAGAGAGAGAGAGAGAGAGGAGGAGAGAGAGAGAGAGAGGAGAGAGAGGAGAGAGAGAGAGAGAGAGACGCCTTCAATGCTGGACACAAACAGCTCAACGTGTCGGCAGAGTCTGATGGAGGTTGGGGGGAGAGAGGGTTAGAGAGAGAGGAGAGAGAGGGGGGGGGGAGAGGGGGGAGAGGACGAGAGAGACAGAGAGAGAGAGTGGGACACAGAGAGAGAGAGATGGGACACAGAGAGAGAGATGGAAAGAGAGAGAGATGGGACACAGAGAGAGAGAGGGGGGAGAGATGGGAAGAGGATGAGGATGGGACAGAGAGAGAGAGATGGGACAGAGAGAGAGAGAGGGAGAGGGGAGAGAGAGAGAGGGGGGGGGAGAGAGAGGATGGGAAGGAGAGAGAGAGAGAGATGGGAAGAAGAGGAGAGAGAGAGAGAGAGAGAGAGAGAGAGAGAGAGAGAGAGAGAGAGAGAGAGAGAGAGAGAGGAGAGTCCAGGTCATGTTTTTATTTCCATAATGGTATAGTATACCGCTTCTCTGCTGCTCTCACTGGACAGAGCGCTTCGTCACTTGGGCTCGTGGCCACTTTTCTGTTTGAGCAGCGCCACCTTTTTTTTTTTTTGTTCCTTCCTGTATGTCATTTGATTCCCTAT
>CM060348.1:12956558-12959058 GCA_030674155.1 Stramonita haemastoma
CACAGATTGTGCCCGGTAAGTATGGGTGGGTGGGGGTTAGGGAGGATGAATGAAAAACAGACGAGTAGATGGGGAGGGGGAGGTGGTTTTATTCAGTCTGGCTTTGCCGCCAAGCTATTGTTGTTGTCAATAGGGGGGCTTACTAGGTAGTGTCCGACGTCTGTTAGCTCAGAACAGGCATCACTGAGCACCATCAAAGTAACCTAAGCAGCAGTGCAGGACTTCTCATGCTGGTGACCCCACGGCGGCCTGACATGGACAGGCTCCCTGTGGAGACTTTTGATCCTGAAAATGCGACATGGCGAATCAGGGTGTGGCTGGGGTGGAGAGGTTTGAATGAGCGGCGTGGGGACAGCAGGACTGGAGCGTTACAGAAGATGAGGCAGCACAAAAAGACCCCCAAATCCAGACGTGGATGAATATTTAGGGCACTGGTCGGTTAGCTGAACAGATGGAAGGAGAGATGGTTGAATGGATAGACCGGCTGTGAGAGTGGGTGGATGGACGGACAGATGGGCGGATGAGTAGATATAGGGGTGAGAAGGTGGATCAAATGGGTGGTGGGTGGATGAATAAACAGACCGTCTGACGGACGGATGGATGGGTGGAGGTAGGTCAACTGAAGAATTGTGTGGGTGGATGTGTGACTGACTGGTTTAATGGATGCGCAGGTGTGTGGATGAATGAAAGGAATCCTTATTTTCCAAGGGTAACAGGCGGGTAGGTAGTAGGACGGGGAAGGGGGGGAGGGGGCTGGCCGATTGATGGATAGATCAGTGGGTGTTTTGAACATTATTTTTAGAGAGCTGTTCCTTCCTCCTCCAAACTCTCTTCCCCCTCACCACCCTCCCCTACCACTTTCATCCCCTTCCTCACGTCCTTTTCTGTGTGACTTACTTTGTATGACCTAGTCTATGTCTCACGATATGAATCCATGATTTTAGCACAGTTCTTTACATAACAATGACACCCACCATGTTAAAATTGTCCCCCTCCCCAGCGTCTCGCAACACCTGGGTGGACCTGGGCTCCGGTGTTCGCACCAGTATCACGGCCACCGGCCTAACTTTGACCCCCGGACTGAAATACTCCATGAGAGTGGCAGCGGTCAACCAAGCGGGGTCTGTGGCCACCTACGATACCGATGGGGTCATTGTTGACCCTACACCGCCTGTGGTGAGTGGTCTGGGGGGTTTTTCTGTGTCTGTGGGGGGGCAATGTGTGGGGGAAAGGGGGGAGAGGAGGGGAGGTGTAGGGAGTTGACGTGGGTTGTGTGATAGGGGCGTGATGGGTGGAGCAGAGAGAGAGAGAGAGAGAGAGAGGAGGGGGAGGGAGAGAGAGAGGAGGGGAGGAAGAGAGTGTATATGTGTGTGTGTGTGTGTGTGTGTGCGTGTGTGTGGTGGTATGTTATTATCATTATCAACAATATTATCATTCCTATGATCATCATTATCAGCATTATTATCATCATTGCAGTGATCGTATTGTTAGTAGTAGTAGTAGTAGTAGTAGTAGTAGTAGTAGTAGTAGTAGTAGTAGTAGTAGTAGTAGAAGGAAGAGGAGGAGGATCATTATTATTATCATTGATATCATTATCATATTATTATCATTATTGTTAACATCACTATCATTGTGATTATCATCATCATTATCATAATCATCATCACCACCACCATCACCACCATCACCATCATCATCATCACCACCACCACCACCACCACCACCACCACCACCACCACCACTACCACCACCACCACCACTACCACCACCACTACCACCACTACCACAACTACCACCACCACCACCGCCACTACCACCACCACCACCACCACCACTACCACCCTCACCACCACCACTACCACCACCACCACAACTACCACCACCACCGCCACTCCCACCATCCACCAACCACCACCACCACCATCACCACCACCACCACCAACCACCACCACCACCACCACCAACCACCACCACCACCACCACCACCACCACCACCACCACCACCAACCACCACACCACCATCACCACCATCACCACCACCACCACCATCACCACCATCACCACCACCACCACCACCATCACCACCACCACCACCACCACCACACCACCACCACCACCACCACCACCATCACCACCACCACCACCACCACCACCACACCACCACCATCACCACCAACCACCACCACCACCACCACCACACCACCACCACCACCACCACCACCACCACCACCACCACCACCACCATCACCACCATCCACCACCACACCACCATCACCACACACCACCACCACCACACCATCACCATGTACTGACTCACCGCTATGTCTCACCTGACCCTGACCACACCTGTGCACAGCTGGACTACGTCTACGTGGGAGTGCTGTCCAGTGAGGAGGAGGTGCTGATCAACGGCTACGTGCTGCAGAATGACCAGTCCGGCATCAAGGCCACCTGGCTGGGCACTGACCACGAGAGCGGGGTTACCGGCTACGAGGTCGCT
>CM060348.1:12964058-12976558 GCA_030674155.1 Stramonita haemastoma
AGCAAAACGAAACTTATTATCTGAAAAAACACTGTCACAACTAATAAATCCTATTGTTCAAAACAAGTGTAATAATAGTATAGTATAGTATAGTATAGTATAGTATAGTATAGTATAGTATAGTATAGTATAGTATAGTATAGTATAGTATAGTATAGTATAGTATAGTGTGGTGTGTGTGGTGTGGTGTGGTGTGGTGTGGTGTGGTGTGGTGTGGTGTGGTGTGGTTGGTGTGGTGTGGTATATTGCGTTGTGTTGTGTTGTGTTGTATTGTATTATGTTGTACGCCACTTTAAGTCACGGCACATCTCTCTGCACGACATTCGGGCTGCTTTTCCCCAGGGAGAGCATGTCACTACAAGAGCGGCACCACCCATTATTTTTTTTCTTTTCCTATCTGTATGGGTATGATTATGCTTCCCTACCACAGCAGCTTTTTTCTACAGAACTTACCATTGACAACTTGTTACCCTGGGTTATTTTAGGTAAAAGGTAAAGGTGTCGTATGACCTATGTGGTCCTAGGAGAGCGAGGCATAGCTTGGGGGTTTCTGAGGGAGGGGGGTAATTTGTATGTGGGGGGTGGGTGCATGCTTGTTGTTATTGTTCTTGTTTTAGGTGGTTGGGGTGGGGGTGGAAGCTCTAAATTGAGGAGGTATATATGATCATTTTATTGTAGATTCTTTCTGGTTTAGATTACACACATTTACAGGATTTCTCAGATAGTGGCGTGTGCATGTGTGTCTGTTTGCACGCACACATGCAGTCAATTATTCAACTGGTGAATCCGCCGACCTATAAGTTATCGAACATGAGCAATGGCGTTTATATTTTATTATTATTGGTGTGGTGGTGGTGGTGGTGGTGGTGGTGGTGGTTGTAATTGATATCATTATTATCACTATTATTGTTCTCGTCATCCTTATCATTATTGTTGTTCTTGTTGCTGTCGTTGTTGTTGTCGGTGGTGGTGGTGGTGGTGGTGGTGGTGGTGGTGGTGGTGGAAGTAGTAGTAGTAGTAGTAGATAGTAGTAGTAGTAGTAGTAGTAGTGGTAGTGTAGTAGTAGTAGTAGTAGTAGTAGTAGTAGTAGTAGTAGTAGTAGTAGTAGTAGTGGAAGTAGTAGTAGTAGTAGTAGTGGAAGTGTAGTAGTGAAGTGGTGGTGGTAGTAGTAGTAGTAGCAGTAGCAGTAGCAGTAGCTGCAGTCATCTTGTTGCTAGTGTTATCATCATGTGTTTTAAGCATGATTCAGCACTGTTGTTATTACTCCTTTTCTTCTTCTTGTTCTCCTCCTTCTTCTTCTTGCTCGTCATGTCCTTTCTTATTGTCAACAACCTGACAAGTGCAGATTTCACTTTATATAAAGGGTTCACTTATTACACAACACACATGCACATATTTGAATATCCCCCACCCCACCCTCCAAAAAAGCAACAAACAAACAAAACACCAATACTAACCTCAAACTGAACTTGTGGCGACGCGCTCTCCGCGGGGAGAGCAGCCCGAATTTCACGCAGAGAAATCTGCTGTGACATGAAGTGGTATGAATAAATAGATAGATAATAAATAAAAATAAATAATAAATAAATAAATAAATAACTGCTAATGTTTCCCTCCCACCCAGCCTCTCCAAAGAAACGAACTCAAGCGCCTTGCCACCCGAAGCAGTGTTGTTCCAAAGCGAACCCGACGCCCTGTCAGCCGAGTGGACCTATTCCGACACCAGTGGCGTCACCAGCATGCAATACGCCATCGGCACCTATCCTGGCGCTAGTGACGTCATATCGCGCACTGACGTCACCATCGCTACCGGGAGTGCCGCGTTGCCTTCTACCGCCGTGTACCTGAACACGAATGGTAAGAGGAGGGAGTTGGTGGTAACTGTTTTCCGTTTATCTTAGGATCTGTTGTGTTTTTATTTCTTGGTTGTTTTGGGGGGGTTTTGTGTGTGTTTTTTTTTTTTGGGGGGGTTGTTTGTTTTTTTGTTTGTTTTTTTTTTTGGGGGTAGGGTTGTTTTGTAACTGTTTTACCGTTTATCTTAGGATCTGTTGTGTTTTTATTTCTTGGTTTGTTTGGGGGGGGGGGTGTTTGTTTTTTGTTTGTTTGTTTTGTTTTTGGGGGGTAGGGTTGTTTGTTTTTTCTTTGTTTTGTTTTGTTTTTTCGTTCCTCAGCTAGAGCTCCTTGGTTCAACCATGGTGAGATTTTTTTTTGTATGGGACCGTTTTTGCTCACCTGCAAGGTGGCCTCGTGCTTACTTCGGGGATGATGACTGTCTAAACACGACACCAGCATGCTTACGTTTTTTTTTTAAATTGTCAACTGTTCCTGCCAGAACGCAGTGGTCTACACTTCTGAATGGCTTCGGTTTATAATCTCATTCGAAGGGGTTTCGGGGGAGTGGAGTCAGCACTGATGTTAGCTCCGGAGGAAAAAAATCCCTTAAAAGGGTGCCTAGGTGACGGGTCAAAATCGGAACGCCATATCATGAGCACAGCTCTCTAACTACTCAGCTATCCCGTCCCCTATTCATCTTGGTACTACTGGTAATTTTGAAAATGTGCTCTTAAGCATTGCTGACTTATCTTTGATTTTATTTTTTTTATTTTATACCACTTTATGTCACAGCAAATTTCTCTACGTGAAATTCGGGCAGCTCTCCCCGGGGAGAGCGCGTCGCCACAAGTGCAGCGCCTACCCATTATTTTTTTTCCCCTCAGGGATGGTGTCTAAACACAGCACCTGTGTGCATGCTGGGGTTTTTTTAAATATAATTTTGTCATCCGCTCCTACCGGCACACGATGGCCTGCTCTTCCGAAAGGCGGAACGGGATTTTAACGTGTGCGCAAGATGTTCTGCGTGCGTTCGCACACGGGACCTCGGTTTATAGTCTCATCCGAATGACTTTGACATTCAGTTCGATTTTTTCGTCAAACTGGGAAGAAAGGGCGAAACTGGGTACGAACCCAGAAACTCGCGGTTTACATATTGGCAGGCGAACGTCTTAGCCATCCTGTCACCGTCCTTCCTACCTTGTAGGTTTGGAAGATTGGATGCTGAAGATCTTATCATTCACTTTAACACCGATGGTAGGTTTTTAGGACTGGATGACAAAGATTATACTAAATACGTTTTGTGTTAAGTTTTGAAGACTTGACGATGGTATACATTTTGCCACTTACCTTAACACTGTAGGTAAGGTTTTCAAGTATATTTGCTATTTACTTTCAGTCATAAGTTAGATTTTATGCTGAAGATCGTATCATTTACTTTATGGTGGGATATGGATATATATATATAAGAGAGAGAGACAGAGACAGAGAGAGACAGAGAGAAGAGAGATGTATGCATTATGAATGTATGTATGTATGTATGTATGTATGTATGTATGTATGTATGTATGTATGTATGTATGTATGTATGTATGTATGTATGTATGTATGATAAATAGCGTTCATTTCAATGTATTTCAGGTCGACCCAACCTGGTGACGCTATGGGCAGAGAATTCTGTGGGTCTCAAAACCCAGGTTGTGTCCCCTTCTGTGATTGCTGATGTCACACCACCAATACAGGGCGTGATTACCTGCCCTTCCTTTGTGCAGGTATGGGTTAATGAGTTTTGTTGTTTTTGGTTCATGGGCTTCAGCTCTGAGGTTCACCAATGGTGAGGTTTTGTGTTCGTGACCGTTTACCTTTCATTACGGTAGCTGCATTCCCACTTTGGGTAGGTCTAAATATGACACTAGTATGCATGTGTTGGTGTTTTTCTGTGTTTTTAAAGCTTTGATTTCTTTTTTTTTCAAAACCTAAATCCTGAATTTTGGTTTTTGAATCTTGAATACTGAATCTTTGTAATCTTGAATGCTGAATTTTAAATTATTGTGTCTTTAATCCTGACTTGCTGAATTTTGGTTCCTTTTTTTATATCTTAAATCGTGAATTTTTCAATCATGAATAGTGATGTTTTTAATCTTGAATCATGGTTTTTTTCTTTCTTGAATCCTGAAGTTTTCGATCTTGAATCGTGAATTTTCCATCTTGAATCCGAGTTTTTCAATCATGAATCCCGAATGCTGAATCTACAATCCTAAATTGTTGAATGTTGAATCCTCATTTTTTCTATCTTAAATACTGAAGTTTTCAATCCCGAATCTGGAATTTTTCCATCTCGAATCGTGAAGTTTTCAGTCTTGATTCCAGATTTTTTTTTCAATCTTGAATCTTGAAGTTTTTAATCTTAAATCCTGTAGTTTTCAATCTCAAATCCTGAAGCTTTCAATCACGAATCCTGAAGTTTTTAATCTTGATTCCAACATTTTTTTTTTTAAATCACGAATCCTGAAGTTTTCAATCTTGAATCCAAAACTAATTTTTGTTCAATCTTGAATGGTGAAGTTTTCAATCCTGCATGCTGTTGGCCTGTTCAGACGCACAGTCAGGTGGAGTGCCGGTGGTCAGGCTTCATGGACCCCGAGTCTGTCATCGAGACCTTCACCTTCTCTGTCGGCACCGCTCCCGGCCTGCATGACGTCATGAGTCCGTGACGTTGGCTGGTTACGTCTCCAGCTATCCTGCTGGTGGGTGTCCTTGTTTAGGCTGGTGGGGGGGGGGGGGGGGTGAGGGCTTGTTTAATTTTGGTGGGGGGGTGTTGTGTGGGGGTGGTGTGTGTGTGTGTGTGTGTGGTGCGTGCGTGCGTGCGTGCGTGCGTGCATGTGCGTGCGTGCGTGTGGTGTGCGTGATTACTTTTTTTTTTATCTACTTCGTTTATTTTATGTGGTTCTATATACATTAAAATTTGATAATTATGCCACTCATCATTTCTCATTCTGAGATGATCATAACGTATAATTTTCCCGAGGTCTTGACATGAAATGAATGTGGACAATGAATGTGGACAATGAATGTGTGTGTGTGTGTGTGTGTGTGTGTGTGGTGTGTGTGTGTGTGTATGCGTGCGTGTGTGTGTGTGTGTGTGTGTGTGTGTGTGTGTGTGTGTGTGTGTGTGTGTGTGTGTGTGTGTGTGTGTGTGTGTGTGTGTGCATTCGAGTTTTTCTAAAACTATAAATTGTTGTCGATTGCTTGTGTGTTCTATGGGTCGAATGCAAGCGCTTTGATTTGTTTTTACAAGATGTAGCGCTATACAAATTCCATGTATTATTATTATTATTATTATTATTATTATTATTATTATTAATTATTATTATTATTATATTATTATTATTATCACCATCATCATCATCATAATTCCATGTATTATTATTATTGTATTATTATTATTATTACTATTATCATTATATCATCATCATCATCATCATCATCATCACCATCATCATTATTATCATTATTATTATCATCATCATCATCACCATCATCATCATCATCCATTATTATATTCATTCATTATTCATTATTATTATTATTATCATCATCATCATCATCATCATCACCATCATCATCATATTATTATCATCATCATCATCATCTATCATCATCATCATCACCATCATCATCATCATCATCATCATCATCATCATATCATCATTATTCACATCATCATCATCATCATCCCTCATCATCATCACACATCATCATCATCATCATCATCACATCATCATCATCACACACATCATCATCATCATTCATATCACCATCATCATCATCATCATCATCATCATCATCATCCATCATCATCATCATCATCATCATCATCATCATCATCACATCATCACATCATCACATCATCATCATCATCATCATCATCATCATCATCATCATCATCATCATCACCATCACCATCCATCACATCATCATCATCATCATCATCATCCATCATCCATCATCATCTCATCATCACATCATCATCATCATCACATCACATCATCTCATCTATCATGTGTGTGTAGCCATCAGCGGCCTGTCGCACAACATGAAGATGTACGTCACCATAGAGGCCACCAACGCTCTGGGGCTCAACACCTCCGCCACCTCCTCCCCCATCGCCACCGACACCACACCCCTGTCCCTGGCATCGTCGTGGAGCTCAGCGACAAGTACATCGTGGTCAGCGACGACGACAACGCCACCATCTCCGCCAACAACTTCACCTGTGCCACTGAAGATGGTGAGGGGGGTGGGGGGTGCTGGAAAGGGGTGGGGGTATAAGGGGGGATGAGTGTGTGTATGGGGGAGGGTGGTTAGCGGGTGGAGGTAGTGAGTGATTGAGTGAGTGAGTGAGTGAGTAGTGGGTATGTGTGTGTTGTGTGTGTGTGTGTGTGGTGTGTGTGTGTGTGTGTGTGTGTGTGTGTGTGTGTGTGTGTGTGGTTTGGTTAATTTAATGTCTGTAAAATTAATTCACCATTGTAAATAAAAACACGTAAAGAGTAAACACACACATACACACGCGCATACGCACGCACGCACGCATGCACGCACGCGCACACACACACACACACATTTTTTGTCTGTTCCCCTTAGTGATGGCCAACATAAAACCTGAATACCCTCATAATAGTTATGTACCTCTGATGTCATCAAGGGCACTGAGTGTGTCGTATTTTTCCAGAGTGCATGGCTTTTGACGTCACGTGTCAGGAATCCATGACAACTGTCTTCGTGGCCTGGACTCCCTTTGAAGACCCTGAAACTTCGGTTGTAAAGTAAGGGTGTTTGTGTGTGTGTGTGTGTGTGTGGTGTGTGTGTGTGTGTGTGTGTGTGTGTGTGTGTGTGTGTGTGTGTGTGTGTGTGTGTGTGTGTGTGTGTGTGTGTGTGTGTGTGTGTGTGTGTGTGTGTGTGAGGGCACGCGCGCAAGCGCACGTGTTTAATTCATAAATGCGTTTTCATAGTTGCAGTCACACAAACATTCTTGCTTCTTTTTCTTTTTCTTTTTGTTTTGTTCGTGCTTATTTTATTCATCAGCCAGAGGCCCAGGGTTCGCCAATGGTGAGATTTGTGTGTGTGCGACTGTTGTTATGCTTACAGTTAAGGTAGCTGCATTCCGAGATCGGAGAATTCTTATACTTAAAACCACCATTGTATGATTACATGATGTAACTATACCTACGTGATCTACTGCATTCATGCATGTCTGAATTTGATTACAGTTATGCACGTGTCTGCCAGGGCCTACATTTCCATTATAGCTCTATGCTTAGAACTGTTATGATTAGTTTGTCTTTATCCATGACAAACTTTTAGAAAGACAACTTGCACACACCAAAAAGAGTACAGTAAAAAAAAAAAAAAAAAAATAAAAAAAAGAAACAAGTGTGAAGTCGGAATATCGCTGCCTGTAAGGCGTGGTGGTGCTTGAAAACTCCTGCACGGCAATTTCTCATCCGGTGTGTACTTGCTATCTCACAGGGATTTTAAGGTGGGATGAGTGAGTCACAGTGCATGTTCTGGGTGACTCCCATGGTGTTAGTCTAGCTAAGGAATGCCCAACAATAACAATACAACAACAAACTTTTGTGTTATTCATTTCCATAGGCGTTTGTATGATTGCATTTATACAAATGTTTTTGTGAGTGATAGCATCTGCAAAATACCGCCATTGGTTAACCTCGGAGCTCTAGCAGAGGAACGAAAAAAAAAGCAAAACAAAAAAACCCGCCTTTGTATTATTGCTTTTACACATGCATCGGTGTGTATGTGGCAGGGGGGGGGGGGGTTGTGTGCGGCGGCACGCGCCTCTATGTTTGCCCGTCTATGTTTGTGCGCTATGTGTGTGTGCATTTATTTATATTTTGATTTTTAAATTTGTTTTTATTTTATGCATATGTGTGTGTGTGCGTCTATGTTTGTGCGTGTACATGTGATGCATGTGTGTGCGCGCGCGCATGTGTGTGTGTGTGTGCGTGCGCGTGCGTGTGTGTGACAGGTACGAGGTGGCGGTTGGCACCAGTCCAGGTGGCGGTCAGCTGAGGACACTGGAAGAGGTGCCCAGTGGTCAGACCTACTACATGGTGCAGGGCTTAAGCCTCATGGGACAGTCCAAGGTATAGGGGGTGGTGGCGATTTTCGGGGGAGGGTGGGTGGGTGGAGGAGAGAGCAGGGTGTGTGTGGGTGGGTGGGTGGGCATGTGGGTGGTATGTGGATAGGTGGGAATATGTCCGGGTGGGACTGGGGTGTGAGTGAAAGGTGGTAAATGTGTGTGTGTGTGAATGTGGGTGTGTGTGCGCGTGTGCGTGTGTATGTGCGTGTGTATGTGCGTGTGTGTGTGTGTTTAAGAGAGAGCGTGTATAGTACTTTAGCTAGCTCTCTCTCTCTCTCTCCTCTCTTCTCTCTCTCTCTCTCTCTCTCTCTCTCTCTCTCTCTCTCTCTCTCTCTCTCTCATCATACACACACGCGCGCGCGCGCGCGCGTGCAATCCATTTCCCAGAGAAACGTCACTATACCTTGAAGATTAAAACATTTTCGTGTCTTTTTCCAAAGATTTATGTAACGTAACACAATGATTAATAAGTACACAAAATTTTATTGCAATGAAGTTCCAAATTTACATTTGTTTGGATTTTCGTCACAACGAAGATAATGAATACGTTAATGTAAACTGGTTCGTCACACAAGACTAATGCATCATACAGTGAACTACTACGTCATGTGGGAAATGCATTCGTAATACTGCGAATTATCACGTCATGCAATGAACTTAAAGTTGCACAGAGTGAACTGCTACATCATACAGTTAACTACTACATCATACAGTGAATACTCGTCATACAGTGAACTACTACATCATACAGTGAACTACTGCATCATACAGTTAATTTCTTCGTCATACAGTGAACTACTACATCATACAGTGAACCTCGTCGTCATAAGCGAACCCATACGTCAAACAACAAACTCTTACGTCATACCACTGTTGTTGTTTTTTCAGATTTACGTCACAGTGAAAGGCACCAACGGAGCAGGCGCCTCCACCACGGCCACCTCTAACGGTGTCTACATGTCCTACCTCAGCCAGGGCCTGACCCCACCTGGACCCGTGGTGGTTTTCGATGGCGACAGCCCCGATGAAGATCTGTAAGTGATACAGAAAAAAAATCTGTAAGTGATAAAAACAAGAAGATCTCTAAGTGATCCATTCTCACTAGCCCAGGCCAAAAGTTTTGTCAGTTACTGATGTCAGCTTAGTTCCAAGGCTTCCATTGAAATGCGGTTATGTGTTGTAAAGTTATGTTGCAATTGTCTTCATCTATGGCTTCTTCGTCAAATGCTCAGATAGCAACTATTGTTATCTGTCGTATGAGCTCAAATACGTTGCGCTACTGGTAAGTGCCAGCAGACAAGTCAGCTCAGCGATTCCGACTTCAGCGTTGGAGAGAATTTTCTTTCTGAGAAAAAATCAGGAAAATGGACCAAGAAGGCAGAAAATAGACAAAAGAAAGTAACACAAAGGCAAGGAACAAGACAGAAACAAAGAGATGGATAGAAAAGGGGAATTGCTAGCACAGAACTTCGAGAGGGTAGGGTTGCTGTTGGTACTGACAGCAGGCCCCGGGCATGCCCACAGCGACAGAAATGCCATGACAGGCTGCTTGTATGACAACATGTACCTTCCATGAAAAAAAAAATCCTCAGAAATCGGCCGGAGTAGGGTTGCCACAATGGGGAAGGTATTTGACAGGTAAACTTTTAACCAGTGCCGCAGTAGTAGTGGTGGTAGTGCGATCTCGTTGATATCTGGATGGGGGAGAAGTGAGACAGAGTACATATTCATTGTGACCATCATCGGAGCGTTTTACTGGGGAACGCCCGACAAAAACAACAACAGCATCCATCGAGAAGACGATCCTTTTTTTTTGTTCTTTTATTTCGGGGATAGTAGAGAACAAGCACTGGTGTACTTTTTTGACATCCAGTTCCGTGTGTGTGCGATTTTGGTAATTTGATTTTTGTTAATTTTGTCATCAGTTCCCACCGGCGCACAATGACCTACTCTTCAAAAAAAAGAAACAGGTTTTGACGTGTGCACAAGATGTTCTGCGTTCGTTCGCACACTGGATCTCGGTTTATAGTTTCATCAGAAGGGCTTTTGGGGGCAGCGGAGCCGGCAGGAGGGGAAAATCCCCTTAAAAGGGATTCGAACTCTGGTCAGCAGAACACGAGCGCATTGCGCAACGCTCTAACCACCAGACCATGCCGTTCCCCGTGTGGTGTGTGTGTGTGTGTGTGTGTGTGTGTGTGTGTGTGTGTGTGTGTGTGTGTGTGTGTGTGTGTGTTTGTGTGTGTGTTGGTGTGTGTGTGTGTGTGTGTGTGTTTGTGTGTGTGTGTGTGCGTGTGTGCGTGCGTGCGTGTGTGCGTGCGTGTGTGCACTCGCGCGTGCGTGTATCTTCATTTTAACATCTATCCACTAAAAATCGATTTTAGACAGGTGACGGGGAGGGGGAAAATATGAAAGTTAATGTCCGTGTTTTTGTTTGGACAGATGAAAGGAGGATGAAAGGAAAAGCAGGTATAACTATCAGAAACTCATGGAATTATGCATACAAAAAGAAAGCAAATGAAAACAGATAAAATTGAGTAAAATAAGTTCCAGAGGGTATGTGTGTGTGAGGGGGGTAGAGTTATAGACGAGATTTGATTTTCTGTGCCGATTTTGATTTATCTCATAAAACTGGGTCAGGGTGACTTCATAGGCTGTGATGACGTGTGCAGGGACTTCCAGACCAGTCTGATGTCCATCAGCGCCCGATGGATCATAGACGGTGACGCCTGCCCCGCTGTGACGTACGAATGGGCCATCATGAGAGTGGATGGTCAGATCATCTATGACTACTACGACACCAATGGTCAGGTGTTGTGTGTGTGTGTGTGTGTGTGTGTGTGTGTGTGTGTGTGTGTGTGTGTGTGTGTGTGTGTTTGTGTGTGGTGTGTGTGTGTGTGTGTGTGTGTGTGTGTGTGTGTGTGTGTGTGTGTGTGTGTGTGTGTGTGTGTGTGTGTGTGTGTGTGTGTGTGTGTACAGGGAAATGTGGGTGGTGTGTGAGAGTGAGCTTTTGTCTGTATTGGCATTTTGCAAATGACATTGAGACATCAAACATGTACACAACATAACACAGCACAGACATGCAGATACGGATAGACACACACACACGCACACGCACACGCATACACACACACAACACACACACACACACACACACACACATAAAATATATATATATATAAACCCCTTGTCCCACTCCCCCACCCCATCCCATTCCGCACGTACCCTCACCCACAACTCCCACCCCCACCCCCACCCCTTCCGCCCGATATGACGTCTCTTACCCCACATAAACACACACAGGGGACTAAATGTAAAAAAAAAAAAATAATAATTAAATTTTTCTTAAAGTCCGATCCTCATCATCATGATAAAAAGCACATGAATGCTTATTCTCTATCCTCGAAATAAAAGAATTCTATTCAGTTTGATTCAGTCTGATTTGATTTTCTCCCCCGTTCATCAGCTAGAGCTCTGAAATTCACCAAAGGTGAGGTTTTTGCATATGCGACCGGTTTTTCACCCATACCCCCAACCCCTACCCCGCCTTCTCCACCATTGGGGTACCCCCATTCCGATATCGGGGGTTGAATTGATTTGAATTGATGGACAGGGAAGACGACTGCCCTGAACGACGCGTTGTTGCTGAAGAACCTGGAGACGTACTACCAGCTGGTGAGAGTGACCAACTCTCTGGGCTACATCTACACCCTCAGGTCTGACGGCATCACCGTCAACCAGGACCCCCTCATCCCTGGAGAGGTCCGTCTGGCTTTTTGGTTTGGTAGTGTTGTGTGGTGTGTTGTGTTGTTTTGTGTTGTTTTGAAGTGTGTTGTATTGAAGTGTGTTGTGGTGTGTTATATTGTGTTGTGTGTCACGTTGTGTTGTGTTGTTTTGTGTTGCGTTGTAATGTGTTGCGTTGTGTTGTTTTGTATTGTGTTGTAGTGTGGTGTGTTGTATTGTATCACGTTGTGTCGTATTGTATTGTTTTGTAGTGTGTTGTATTGTGTTGTTTTGTGTTGTATTTTGTTGCATTGTATTGTGTTGTTTTGTGTTGTATTTTGTTGCATTGTAGTGTGTTGCATTGTGTTGTTTTGTGTTGTATTTTGTTGCATTGTAGTGGGTTGTGTTGTGTTGCATTAGAGTGTGTTGTATTGTGTTGTTTTGTATTCTGTTGTTTTCTGTTGTATTGTGTTGCATTGTAGTGTGTTGTGTTGTTTTCTGTTGTATTACGTTGCATTGTAGTGCGTTGTATTGTGTTGCATTGTAGTGTGTTGTGTTAATGTTGTATTGTGTATTGTGTTGCATCGTGTTGTTTTGCATTGTGTTGTTTTCTGTTGTATTGTAGCGTGCTGCATTGTGTTGTTTTGTATTTTTTGTGTTGTATACCACTTTAGAACACGGCAGATTTCTCTCCGTGAAATTCGGGCTGCTCTCCGCGAGTAGAGCGCTTCGCCACGAGAGCAGCGCCACTTATTTCTTCCCTGTCTGTGTATTTGTATCCCTATCAGGG
>CM060348.1:12981558-12986558 GCA_030674155.1 Stramonita haemastoma
TTTCTTCCGAAAAGCAGAAAGGGTTTTAAGTATGCGCAAGATGTTGTGTGCGTTCGCACATGGGACTTCGCTTTATAGTCTTATCCTACGGATTTTGGGGGGAGGGGAGGTGGAGTCAGTGCTGGTGTTAATTCAAGTTAGGAAATCTACTCGAACTAGTCATACTGATTTTATTACACTGGTTAAACGAGAATTCAGGAGACGGCTCGGTGGTCACAACACTCGCTTTCCCCAAGTTAAGGTTAAGCAGCGTTGAGTGTAGTTACCAGGTGGATGGGTGACTGCGTGCCTTGCGTTTCAGTACAGTCCCCCAGTTTGCCCAGCTGCAAATGGGTACCTGCCCTCTTTAGGGTCAGGGAAGGTAAAGCAGCGAGGGAGAGGAGATGGGCGCCACCCTCAATATGCTGGCCCCTGGAAAAGCTGAGGTCTCTGACCTTCGCTCCTCAATGACCGCATAGGTTATGGGACACCTTTACCCTTTTTTTTCCAAACTGATTAATATTTCCCTGCATAAATCTTGTGGCGTCTATAATGCCACTTAGGCTGAATTATTAGCTTTTTAATTCGGAAAACTTGTGCAGAATGACAACTTTTGATCTATAGATTAAATCTTTTACTGGTTGCATTTCAGTTTGGAGAGAGTTAACCTAATAACATAATAGAGGCAGACAAACCAAAAAGCTGGATGGATAACATCAAGGAGTGGACCCGCCTGGACAGTCCAACACTCATTCGGAAGGCGGAGGACAGGGCTGGATGGCGACGGCTGGCTGCAGAATCGTCTCTCATGTCTCCTCCACGACCGCTCCGGTCATGAGAAGGAAGAAGAAGAAGAAAGAACATAATAATGACAGTTTTCTTTAATCTGCTGTCTTGAATCTTTTAGATCCTTTCTGTGGGGTTTACATACCGTGATTTTTGTCATTTTTCTTGTTATCTTTGACATATTTTCAGTTACACTAGGGCGTACATGCTAATAACTATTGTAACAACTATCTTGCTCTCTTCGATGTACATCCTTTTGGTTAGGATAGTTTACATGCTTATGACTGTGTTTTACCAAATCAAATGGCTATCATTGATAACCTTTTTGTCGTCCTCGAATGCTCAGACTGCAACTATTGTTGTCTGTCATATGAGTGAAAATGCGTTGCCATTAAGTACCTGAAAAGTCGGGCCCATCGCATCTGACTCCTGCGTGGGAGAGACTTGTTATTTTTTAAGTCTTTCTTGAAAAAAATGGTAGGAGAATGGACCAGGAAAGCAGAACATACAGATGGTGACAGGAAGAAAAGAAACAAGGCAGAAACAGAGAGATAGAAAAGAAGGAATTCCTACCACAGAATTTCCAGAAGATGGAGATGCTATTCATACTGACAGGGCCCCAGCATCCCTACAGAAGAAAGTTGATGTCTTATGACCTGTGTTTTCACAATTATCCTGCTATGATTTATGTACATCCTTTCTATATTGAACTTTATACATGAACCAATTCGCGAACTCGTGACAGAAAGAGAGAGAAAAAAAAATCATCGATTAATGTTGCAGTCCTTGACCTTCGCCCCTAACCCCTTGGAAGTGACCGTGGACTGGACAGGCTTCGAGGACCAGGAGTCCCCGATGACGTCATACACTTTGGAGCTGATGACGCAATCGGTGTGTGACGTCAACGCGCCCCCAGGGGGCAGCGTGCTGATGACGGTGGAGGTGGGCTTCAACCTGAGTTCCTACACCTTCCTGCTGCTGGAGGAGGGGCTGTCCTTGACGGTGAGTCTCCCTCCCGTCTGTGCAGGAAGGAGGGAGGGAAAGGAGGAGGAAAGAAAGGAAAGGAAAAAGGAAAGAACTGATGGCTGAATGAATGAGCGAAGGATGGGAGGACGGAAAGCAAGGAGGAAAAGAAGGGAAGAAAAAAAGGAAAGAATTGATGGATGATGAATGAATGAGCGAAGGAAGGAAAGAAGGTGGAAAGAAAGAAAGGGGGAAGAGCAAGAATGGATACCTTTATGAATGAATGAACGAAGGAAGGCAGGGAGAGAGGAAGGATGGGAGGAAAGAAAGTAGGAAGAAAGAAAGAAAGCGAGCGAGAATGGAAGAATGGGAAAGGAAAAAATGAGGTAAAGTCAGGGAGACAGACAGGGTTGAGCGAAAAAGGAAGGACAGATAAAATGAATGAATGAATGAAAACAGGAGAAAAGAAAAGAAGAAAGAAAGAATTGATGTGTAACAGAGTGCAGATATTTGATCTGCCGCGACTCTGTACAACTTCTCGGCGACGACAGCACGGTCAGACAGTGGGAATGTGGCCTCTAAAGAGAGGCTGCATAAATACTACATTTTACCGCTACGGGCAAAGTGCATGCAGAGGACGGCTTTCGACCACCCCCAACGATACAGAACGTCGCACAATTCACAGGTGTGGATCCAAACGTTGTACCCACGTCGCTGCGATTGGCAATTCCGCTCGCAAGGGAAGTAATCTAATTACCGCCCTGCCACATCCACCACCGCTGACTTTGTGCCGCGTCCCGAGGCACAGTGGGTACTGACCAGCGTATTTGACGCTCAAATCAGTAGCCCTAAGTTCTTTCCATCTCGTCGGGGACGCCACTTTGTACCAGAGTGCAGATATTTGATCTGCCGCGACTCTGTACAACTTCTCGGCGACGACAGCACGGTCAGACAGTGGGAATGTGGTCTCTAAAAAGAGGCTGCATAAATACTACATTTTACCGCTACGGGCAAAGTGCATGCAGAGGACGGTTTTCGACCAACCCCCAACGATACAGAACATCGCACAATTCACAGGTGTTGATCTAAAATTAGATCCACAACGCTGCGATTGGCTGTTCCCATCGCATGGGAAGTAATCTACTTACCGCCCTGCCACAGATGTATGAATGATGAATGAATTGTGGAAGTGGGGAAGGAAGAAAAGAAGAAAGAAGGAAAGAAAAATCAGAGAGATAGACTGAGTCGTTGATGGATGGATGGATGGATGGATGGATGGATCGTTTAACAAAAGTATCATTGTCATAATCATTTGGTTGGGGTGACGGTCAAGGTAGTTTGTTGAAATTTCATACTTCAGTCTTTTGAAACAGTCAGGGCAGCCATACCTCATGATCATCATCATCACTATTATCTTCCACTCAAACAGTCAGGGCAGCCATACCTCATGATCATCATCATCACTATTATCTTCCACTCAAACAGTCAGGGCAGCCATACCTCATGATCATCATCATCACTATTATCTTCCACTCAAACAGTCAGGGCAGCCATACCTCATGATCATCATCATCACTATTATCTTCCACTCAAACAGTCAGGGCAGCCATACCTCATGATCATCATCATCACTATTATCTTCCACTCAAACAGTCAGGGCAGCCATACCTCATGATCATCATCATCACTATCTTCCCCTAACACAGTCAGGGCAGCCATACCTCATGATCATCATGACTATCTTCCCCTAACACAGTCAGGGCAGCCATACCTCATGATCATCATGACTATCTTCCCCTAACACAGTCAGGGCAGCCATACCTCATGATCATCATGACTATCTTCCCCTAACACAGTCAGGGCAGCCATACCTCATGATCATCATCATGACTATCTTCCCCTAACACAGTCAGGGCAGCCATACCTCATGATCATCATCATGACTATCTTCCCCTAACACAGTCAGGGCAGCCATACTTTGTGCGGGTGAACGCCCGGAACGCGGCCAGTCTCAACACCTCGGTGATCTCCCCTCCCTTCGTGTTTGACGACACTCTGCCCGTCACTGGTCACGTGGTGGACGGCAACGACTTCCTGACCGACAACACCTGGTCCGGCTCCAACACCACCGCCTCTGGTGAGGGGCTGAGGGGGGGGGGGGGTGTTAGGGTGGTTGGTTGGGTGGTGGTGGTTGGGGTGGTGTTAGGGTGGTGGTGGTGAGGGTAGTGTTAGGGTGGTGGTGACGGTTGAAGTGGTGTTAGGGTGGTGGTGGTTGGGGTGGTGTTAGAGTGGTGGTGGTTTGGGGGTGGTGTTGGGGTGATGGGGATGGTTGGGGTGGTGGGGGTAGTGTTAGGGTGGTGGGGGTGGTGTTAGGGTGGAGTTGGTGGGGGTAGTGTTAGGATGGTGGTTGGGTGGTGGTGGTGGTTGGGGTGGTGTTAGGGTGGTGGTTGTCGGGGTGGTGTTAGGGTGGTGGCTGGGTGGTGATGGTTGGGGTAGAATCAGAATCAGAATCATAAATTATTTATTGCCATAAAAGTTGCATGAACTTATTGACACAACAAAATAAACTCATCACAATTCATCAATACAACATACTGTTCTGGGGTAGTGTTATGGTAATGGTGGTTTGGTGGTGGTGGGGGTGATGGTGGTTTGGTGGTGGTTGGGGTGGTGGTTGGGGTGTTGGTTTAGGGGGTGGTTGAGTGGTGGTGGTGGTTGTAGTGCTAGGGTGGTGGTGGTGGTTAGGGTGGTGGTTGGGGTGGCTGTTTAGGGGGTGGTTGAGTGGTGGTGGTGGTTGTAGTGCTAGGGTGGTGGTGGTGGTTAGGGTGGTGGTTGGGGTGTTGGTTTAGGGGGTGGTTGAGTGGTGGTGGTGGTTGTAGTGCTAGGGTGGTGGTGGTGGTTAGGGTGGTGGTTGGGGTGGCTGTTTAGGGGGTGGTTGAGTGGTGGTGGTGGTTGTAGTGCTAGGGTGGTGGTGGTGGTTAGGGTGGTGGTTGGGGTGTTGGTTTAGGGGGTGGTTGAGTGGTGGTGGTGGTTGTAGTGCTAGGGTGGTGGTGGTGGTTAGGGTGGTGGTTGGGGTGGCTGTTTAGGGGGTGGTTGAGTGGTGGTGGGGGGGGTAGTGTTAGGGTGGTGGTGGTGGTGGTTGGGGTGGTGGTTTAAGGGGTGGTTGAGTGGTGTGGGGGGGTAGTGTTAGTGTGGTGGTGGTGGTTGGGGTGGTGGTCAAGGTAGTGGTTGAAATTTCTCAATCGTGTCTTTTAAAGAAACTTATATATACT
>CM060348.1:12996558-13004058 GCA_030674155.1 Stramonita haemastoma
TAACAATATACAACACAAATCACTACAACACAACACAACAGGAGGCAATACAATACAATACAACACTAACATCACAGTAGAACATCATATAAGACAACACAGAACTTCATAACACAAGACATCACAACAAGACAACAACACACAACAACACAGCACAACATAAAAAACAACAGAACAAGACAACACTACGTGAGACAGCAACACAACACATCAAGACAACACAATACAAGACAACACAACATTAACATAACACAAGACAACATAGCACGAGACAACATGACAAAACATAACACAACAGACAATATAACAAAACAACATAACACAAGGCAACATAATACAAGACAACACAACATAACAAAACAAAATAAGACAACACAATAGGACACTACACAAGACAACAGAGCATTGAACAACGCAATACAACACAGCACAACACCACACAACACTACACTACACTACACTACACTACACTACACTACACTACACTACACTACACTACACTACACTACACTACACTACACTACAGAGAAGCCATCCTCCTATGATTGATGATTAAGTTTTGTATCAGGACTACCAATGGGCGATTGGCACGACACCTGGCGGGGAGGATATTCAGACCTACGTTTCCACGGGCCTTCACCCCACGGGCAAAAACGACCAGTTGTTCGGAGTGATCACCCATAACACTCGCTATTACGTCAGCTTCAAATGCACGAATGGCGCTGGGCTTGTTTCTACCTATGAAGAGCCGACAGGTGAATAAATACTGTGTGTGCTGGGGGGGGGGGGGGGTGTTAAGGGTGTATTAAACCTTTCTGATTCATTTTAGGGGAGGGGGAGTATAAATATTTTTGCATCCATCCATCCATCCATCCATCCATCCATCCATCCATATATATATATATATAGATATAGATATAGATATAGATAGATATATATAGATATATATAGATATATATGCATACGTTCATACAAACTTTCAGACATACATATGGGGAACATGCAACAACAACAGTTGTCTCTCTCTGTGTATGTGTGTCTGTGTCTGTGTTGTGTGTGTGCAAGTCAAGTCAAGTCAAGTCAAGTCAAACTTTTATTTCCAGAGGGTACAATTAATAGGCAGTGAAGTTGCTTTTTTTCATCAAGCCATCCATCTAAGAAAAAAAATCATATGTATACATATTTGAAAAAGGAAAAACCTTAAGACATGTGTGTGTGTGTTTGTCTGTGTGTGTGCGTGCGTGCGTGTATGCGTGTTGTGCGCTCGCGCGCGCGTGTACGTGTGTGTGTGTGCAGGCGTGGTGGCGTTTATCGGCGCCCTGACGGTGAGTGACGTGGGCGGGGACCTGGAGAACACGAGCCCTATCGGCAGCGGGGTGGTGCCCGCCACAGCCCGGGAGTCAACCAGTGGGGACAGTGTGGCCGTCAGGATCACCATCAGCCAGGACCCCTCCATTGACCTCTACTGTGAGTCCTGTAGCTTCTCGGGGGGTGGGGGGGGGTAGGTACAGAGGAGTGAGTGGTAATGAATGAAGGAATAAATGGGTGGATCAATGAAGGAATGGTGCCGTCAGGATCACCATCAGCCAAGATCCCCTCCTTTGACCTGTACTGTGAGTCCGTCTTCTTCTCTCTCTCTCTCTCTCTCTCTCTCCCCTCTCTCTCTCTCTCTTCTCTCTCTCTCTCTCTCTCTCTCTCTCTCTCTCTCTCTCTCTCTCTCTCTCTCCTCTCTCTCTCTCTCTCCTTGTGTTATAAAGGAGTGAGTGAATTAATGAAGGGATGGATGGATGGATGGATGGATCAATGAAGGAATGATCGCCGTCAAGATCACCATCAGCCAAGATCTCTCCATCGACCTGTACTGTGAGCCCAGCGGCAATAGCAGCAGAAGTATAGTAGCAGCAAGCAGCAGCAGCAAGTAGTAGTAGTAGTATGTAGTAGTAGTAGGTAGTAGTAGTGTAGTATAAGTTAGGTAGTAGTAGTGTAGTAGCAGTGGCAGCAGTGGTAGTAGTAGTAGCAGTGGAGTCGTAGTAGTAGTAGTAGTAGTAGTAGTAGTAGTAGTAGTAGTAGTAGTAGTTGCTGTTGTTGCAGAAGTAGCAGCAACAGTAATAGTAGTAGTGGAGGTAGAAGTAGCAATCAGCAGCAGCGGTAGTAGTAGTGTAGTAAGTAGTAGTAGTAGTAGTAGTCAGTAGCAGCAATGCAGTAGTGGTTGTAGTAATAGTAACAGCAGTGGTAGTAGCTGTGGTGGTAGTGTTAGTAGTAGCAGTCGCAGCAGTAAAGGCAATACAGCAGCAGCAACAGTAAAACGAGTTGTAACAGTAGTACCTCTACCACCATTACCACTCCAATCACCACCCGTGGCAGCAATGGTGGTAGTGGTGATGGTGGTAGTGGTGATGGTGGAAGTGGTGATGTGGTGGAGTGGTGGTGGTAGTGTGTGGTGGTGGTAGTAGTGGTGGTGGTGGTAGTGTAGTGATTGGTGTGTGTGGTGGTAGTGTAGTAGTGACGGTGGTAGTGATGATGGTGGTAGTGATGGTGGTGGTAGTAGTGATGGTGGTAGTAGTGATGGTGGTGGTAGTGGTGGTGGTAGTAGTGACAGCGTCAATATTGTTGTTTTCATCACCACCACCTTCACCACAATCACCCCAACCACATCCACCACCACCTCAAACACCAGAGTCACCATCACCACCAATCATCTGTCAATCAAACATCAATCAACCAGTCATCAACACTGTTCTTACAATCACCACCACCACCACTATCACCACCATCAATCAATAGATCAAAAATCAATCGTCATTAACATTTTGTAGCAGATTTCAATAGCGTTAACACAAGCGGAAGTCTTACAAACGACGCAATCACCACCGCCACCAATCAGTTAATCAATCAAAAATCAATCAGTCACTCATCATCAGCTCTTTTGAAACAGATTCAGTATCGCCAGCACAAGCAGAAGTCGTACAGATGACGCAATCACCACCACCACTACCTCAACCATCCAACCTCAACCGATCAATCGAAAATCAATCAACATATCACCAATTCTCTTGTAACAGATTACAGCATCGTAGAACAAGCTGGAGTTGTACAGATGGAAAAACCACCACCATCTCCACTACCACAACCACCACCACTACCACAACCACCACTCAATTAATCAATGAAAAATCAATCAACCAACATCAACAACCCTCTTTTACATATTTCAGTGTCAGCAGCACACGCGGAAGTCGTACAGACGACACAAACAACACACACCACCACCACCTCAACCCTCACAACCACCATCAATCATTAAAAAATCAATCAATTATCAACATTAAGTCTTTGTAACAGCATTCAATATCGGCAGCATAAGCGGAGGTCATACACAGGACACCACCACCACCACACCACATCACCACCACCACACCCACCATCACTACCACCACCACCACACCACCACCACCACCCACCACCCCCCACCACCATCACCACCACCACACCCACCCCACCATCACCACACCACCACCACCACCACCACCACCACCACACCACACCACCACACCACACCACCACACACCACCACCACCACTACCACCACACACCACCCACACCACCACCACACCACACCCACCACCACCACACACCACCACACCACCACCACCACCACCACACACCACCACACCCACCCACCACCACCACCACCACCACCACCACCACACCCACCACCACCACACCCACCACCACCACACCACCACCACCACCACCACCACCACACCACCACCACCACCCCCACACACACACCACCCACACCACCACCACCACCACCACAACCACCACCACCACCACCACACACCACCAACCACCACCACCACCAACCACCAACACACCCACCACCACACACCATCAACAATCAATCAATCAATCAATCAAAATTCAATCACTCATTAATCTCATGACCAAATTTCCTGTGCCAGATTTCAGCATCGGCAGCACCAGCGGCAGTCGCACGGCGGACATTTTCCCGCGCACGGCAGTGGCTCACGACATGTCGGGGGAGATCTCCATCAGCAACGGTAATGTCTACAAGGACGGCACCCTCATGTTCCCCCTCAGCGGCATCCGCCCGGATTCAACGGATCCGCCAACTCCGTCACCGGATCCTCTTCAGGTGACGTCACTTTGGGATCCATGGTCTTCTTTCCGTCCTTTTTATTTTTTATTTTTGGGGGGGGGGGGTTCCTCGGCTAGAGCTATGAGGTTCACTCACGGTGAGAGTTTTTGCGTATGCGACCGTTTTGTTGTTGGGTTTGGTTTTTTTTTTTTCTTTTTCTTTTGCTCCCACCATTAAGGTAGCCGCATTCCGACTTTGAGGATGTGTGCTGGATATATTCGTGTTTCCAAATGCTGACAAGAATGACGGACGAGATCTTTAACGTGCATATTCGATCTTCTTGGATGTGTGTACACACGAACGGATTTCAGGCACTGGCAGGTCCGCACTTGAAATTGAGCTGGGGGATCGTAAAAATCCTTTAATTCACCAGACTCCGTGGAGATTTGAACCCACGACTTCATGGACCCATCGGATTAAGGTTGGACGGTTTTAACTACTGGGCTATGGCATCGGTCACGTCTTCTTTCTTTTCCCCCGCGGGATGCCCCGTGAAGATGCAGTGTAAATAGCAACCCCACCCTCTGCAAAGTGTGTCCTAGGATTTCTACTCTTTCTAACGCTCTTTGCATCTGCTTTGTTTCTTTTCTTCCTGTCACCTCCTGCTGGTCTATTTTCTGCCCTCTTGGTCCATTCTCCTACATTTTTTCCCAGAGAGGCTTAAAAAGTTCAAGTGTGCAAGAATTCCCTCTTTTCTGTCCCTTCTCTTTGTTTCTGCCCTGTACCTTTTCTTCCGTCACCTCCTTCTTGCCTATCTTCTGCCTTCTTGGTCCATTCTCCTGCCTTTTTCTATAAAGACTTAAAAGGTAACACTAATTTTCTCCTACGCCGAGGTTGGATGCGCTGGACCTGACATATCATGTACTTAACAGCAGCATAACGTATTTTTGATCATATGAAAGACAACAACAGCTGCTGTCTGAGCGTTCGACGACTGAGAAGAAAAAGAAATGGCCTAAAGACTCCCTGATGAAGGCGTTATGGAAGAATATAGAGCTGTAGTTTTTCTTGTTAGTCAGACTGATGCCTTCCCTGGTCATGTCCATAGTTTTGTACGCATATGAAACGAGGACCGTAACAGTAGACATTGAAAGAATATACACGGGGACTGGATGCAGAAAGGCACCTGAGTGCTTATACTATTATCCTCGATATAAAAATAAATGAATAAATAAAAATAAAGAACACAGGCAATGGAGAAGCTATGCTTCCTCAAACTTCTTCGTATTTCATATAGAGGTCAAATAACCAACGAGGAAGTGAAATAAACAAACCAGAATTGAAAACGCATTGAAATCGCCACCAAGCCACATGAAGACCTCCTGACTTCACTCAATGAAAAGGCGCAAGCTGAAGTGGTACGGGCATGGCACAAAAACATCAGGACTGGCCAAGACTGTCCTACAGGGAACAGTACAAAGAGGGAGACGAAGAGGCAGACAGAGAAAACGATGGAAAGACAACATCAAAGAGTGGACTCGTCTGGAAAGGAACGACATACTACAGAAAGCTGAAAACCGCGAGGAGTGGAGGAAGCTGGTTGCAAAATCTTCAGTAGTACCTCAAACGGTCAGCCAGACTTCGGGATGAAAAAGCAATTTTGCTTTTTGCATGAATACAGTTTTGTTTAAATCTCAAACAAGCTGTGGTTACTCACTCACTCACTCACTCACCACTCACTCACTCACCACTCACTCGCTCACTCACTCACCCGCTCACCCACTCGCTCACTCACCAAACCGAGGCCCCGTGTGCGAACGCACGCAGAACATCTTGCGCACACGTTAAATCCTGTTCCGCTTTTCGTAAGAGTAGGCCATCGTGTGCCGGTGGGAACAGATGACATGATTTACAAAACTGCATACACACGGGGACCGGATGAAAAAAAGCATATGATTGCTTATTCTGTTATCCTCGATACAAAAGAATAAATAAAATAAAATAAATAAACCCACTCACTCACTCACCCACTCACTCACCCACTCACTCACTCACCCCACTCACTCACCCACTCACTCACTCACTCACTCACTCACTCGCTCACTCACTGACTACAGATTTCCACCTGGAGCCGGGGCGAGAGCTGTTCGCCTACGTGGACAGCTGTAACGAGGCCACCTGCACGGGGCCGCAGCTGGTGGGGTCAGTGCTGGTGGTCACCGCCCACTCCTACGCCGCCGTCACCCCGGATGGCAGTGCCCTGCACGTGGGCTGACCGCTGCCGCCCGCGGCAAGAGGTCCGTGGATGCCGTGGAGGAGAACAGCGGTCACTTCCACCCCCGGGTGAAGAGGTCGGCGGATCAAGTCTTCGTGGAGACCCCCAGTGGTGAGTAGGTTAGAGCTCCGAGGTTCACCATCGGTGAGGGTTTTTTTTGCGAGGGTGTCTTTTTACCCACCTTTAAGGTAGCCGCATTCCGACCTCGGTGATACATTTGTTTTGACAAGTTCAGATTTATTTTGGTACGGTTAGGTTTGGTTTATACAGATGATGCCAGCTTTATTCAGATAAGTCCAGATTTATTCAGATGTTCAGATTCATTTACATAAGTCGAGATTTATTACAAAAGTCAAGATTTACTCGACAAGTCAAGATTATCCAGAAAAGGCCAGATTTATACAGGTAAGTCCAAATTTATTCAGATGTCTAGACGTGTTCAGATTTATTCAGATGTATAATAATAATAATAATAATAATAATAATAATAATAATAATAATAATAATAATAATAATAATAATGATAATAATGGAGGCTTATATAGCGCTGTACAATGTCCAGATTTTTTTTCCGATTTGTACAGTAAAGACCAGATTTATTCAGATAAGGCAAGATTTATGGAGATAAGGCAATATTTATACAAATAAGGCAATATTTATTCAAATAAGGCAAGATTTATACAAATAAGGCAAGATTTATACAAATAAGGCCAGATTCATACAAATAAGGCAAGATGTATACAAATAAGGCAAGATGTATACAAATAAGGCAAGATGTATACAAATAAGGCAAGATTTACTCAGATAAGTCTCTGATAACGTCACACAGGTCTGCAAACGGGGCAAGCCGTCGTGCTGACGCAAATAACCTCAGCGGAGTTGACGTCATCCTACGACTCGGTGGCTTCCACAAGCTTCGTGTCGTACCTGACGGACCCTACCTACACTCTGTCCTCATACGACACGGTGGACAGAGTCTTAGTGGGCAGGTGAGTCTGGGCTGCCCAACTACCAACTCTACCCCTTCCCCTTCCTTCCTTGGTCTTTTTCTCCTCTTCCTCCTCTTCTTCCTTCCTCTTCTTCTTTCCTTTCTTCCTTCCTTTTCTTCCTTCCTCCTCTTCCT
>CM060348.1:13009058-13016558 GCA_030674155.1 Stramonita haemastoma
TCAGTCACGTGTAACATTACTGCTCAAAACACGTTTTCAGTCACGTGCAACATTACTGCACAAAACACGTTTTCAGTCACATGTAACATTACTGCACAAAACACGTTTTCAGTCACGTGTAACATTACTGCACAAGACACATTTTCAGTCACGTGTAACAGTACTGCACAAAACACGTTTTCAGTCACGTGTAACATTATTGCACAAAACAGGTTTTCAGTCACGTGCAACATTACTGCACAAGACACGTTTTCAGTCACATGTAACATTACTGCACAAGACACGTTTTCAGTCACGTGTAACATTACTGCACAAAACACATTTTCAGTCACGTGTAACATCATTGCACAAAACACATTTTCAGTCACGTGTAACATCACTGCACAAAACACATTTTCAGACACGTGTAACTTTACTGCACAAGACACGTTTTCAGTCACGTGTAACATCACTGCACAAACACATTTTCAGACACGTGTAACTTTACTGCACAAAACACATTTTTCAGTCACGTGTAACATCACTGCACAAAACACATTTTCAGACACGTGTAAACTTTACTGCACAAGACACGTTTTCAGTCACGTGTAACTTTATTGCACAAGACACGTTTTCAGTGAGCTGTGCTCAACAACAGGGTCACATTGATTACTGCACAGGACCACATGTTCAAACAGTTGTTATCCCCGAAGTCGGAATGCGGCTACCTTCATGGTGAGCAATGGGTTGCGTACAATAAAATATCATCATTGGCCAACCTCGAAGCTCTAGCCGAGGAACACAGATACACGCGCGCGCGTGCGCGTGCGCGCACACACACTCATACACACACATGCGTCTGTCTGTCTGTCTGTCTGTCTCCACAGTAAACCTGTCAATTGTCTCTCGTACACAAGATCACACAACACACACACACACACACACACACACACACACACACACACACACACACAACACAACACAACACAACACAACACAACACAACACAACACAACACAACACAACACAACACAACAACAACAACACAATGCAACACAACACAACACAACAACAACACAATGCAACACAACAACAACACAATGCAACACAACACAACACACATTAATTCTGAGATTACTACACAGACATTTTTTTTTCCAAACGTGTGTCACGACCGTTAACTCCTACTACACACATCTGTGGTTTTCAACCCTGTCTCCCCACTCCACACGTGTTGTGCACACCTCCCTCCATTTTCAGACTGCTCTACACGCCCTGCGCGGACTGCTACGGAACCTACGAGGCTCGCTTGGTGCTGACGGAAACTGCCGTACCAGGAATTCCGGCAAATACGGTTTCCGCAACAGTCACTATCACAGTGACGGCAGTGAACGATGCTCCCTTCTCCTTCGCTTTCCACAACGGGTCGGACATCTTGAATAACGACCCCACCACGGATATTGTGGTAGGTCTTTTTTTTAATAGCCGGATGTTGCGCTGTCGTGGGTTTTGTTTTGAATTTTTCTGTGAAAGGAGTAGGTTGGTTTAAGGTTGTAGCCCACTATGCACTGCTTGTATTTGTTTACCACATTCAGTCACAGCAGATTTCTCTGTATGAAATTCAGGCTCCTCTTCCCGCGTCGCCACAAGAGCAGCGCCACCCAATATATTTTTTTCTTTCCCTGTCTGCATGACTGTGTATTTGATTCCTTTTCAAAGTGGCTTTTCTGTACAGAATGTTGCCAGGGACAACTCTCATGTTGCCAAGGGTTCTGTTACGAGTGTTATTTGCATGTTAGACCCGCATATACACGGGGACTGGATGCAAATCCCATTCTCTCTTCTTCTTTTCTCATGACCGGAACGGTCGTGGAGGAGACATGAGAGACGATTCTGCAGCCAGCCGTCGCCATCCAGCCCTGCCCTCCGCCTTCCGAATGAGTGTTGGACTGTCCAGGTGGGTCCACTCCTTGATGTTATCCATCCAGCTTTTGGTTTGTCTGCCTCGGCGTCTGCCACCTTCTAGCGTTCCTTGTAGGACTGTCTTGGGGAGGGTGTTGTGGCGTGTGACATGGCCGAACCATGCCAGCTTCCTTTTCTTGACAGTGGCTAGTAGGGGTTCCTGAGGGCCAGCCATCAGTGCGACTTGACTTCGCACAAAGGTGTTTGTTTTCCGATCCTTCCAGGAAATGCCAAGCAGTCGCCTGAAGCATTTTGTCTCGAACGTCTGGATCCGCTTGGTGGTTTCAGCGGTCATTGTCCAACTTATTATTATCCCATTATCCTCGATATAAAAGAATCAATCAAATCAAATCAAATCAAATCAAATCTGTCTGTGTGTGTCTGCAGGTACTGATGGAGCAGAACAGAGAGAACCAGACGGAGGACTACACCTACACTCTGGTGTTCGGCAGTTACGACGTGGACATCCCCTCCAACCTCTCCCTCACCATAGAGGCCCCCAACTACGGGGCCCTCACTGTCAGCACAGAGAACACCACAGTCCCTGACTGCTCTGCTTCCGTCACTGTGGAGGTGAGACAGGGGGGGGGGGTCTGGGTTTTGTGTGGGGTGTGGGTGTGGTGTGTGTTGTGTTGTGTGTGTGTGTGTGTGTGTGTGTTTTCGCTGTCTGTCTGTCTGTCTGTCTGTCTGTCTGTATGTATGTATGTATGTATGTTTGTGTTGTGTGTGTGTTGTGTTGTGTTGTTTTGTTTTTGTTCCTGGGCTCAAGCTCCGAGGTTTACCCATGGTGATATTTTACGCATGTGTCCCCCCCCCCCCCCCCCCTCCTAACTATGATGGTAACTGCACTCTGACTTCAGGGATGTATGCTGGGTGTGTTCGTGTTTCCGTAACCCACCCAACGCTGACATAATTAATTTCTGGATGTTTAACGTGCATGTTTGATCTTCTGCGTATATACACGAAGGGAATAAAGGCACTGGCAGATCTGCACTTGAAGTTAACTTGGGAACTCGTAAAAAATATCCCCATCCTTAATTCACCAGACGACATCGAGATTCGAACCCACAACTTCATAGACCCACGGGTTGAAGTCGAACGGTCTGAATCACTCGGCTATAGCGTCCATCTCCCAGGTGAGTGAGAGAGGATGGAGAGACAAAGAGGCAGGTGGAGGTGGGGGTAGAAATCGTGGAGTGGGTAGGGGTGTGATGGTAGTGGTGGTTTGAGTGGGGGTGTGGATGGTAGTGATGGTGGGGGTTCGGGGTGTGTGGGGCTGTGATGTGAGTGGTGTGGGTAGTGATGGTGGTCTGGGGGGGGTGGTAGTAGGGTGGTGGTGGGTGGGTTGGGATTATCTCTGTATGGTTTGGTTTGTTTGTTTTACATTTCCAGCTATGTTGTCACTGACTTGCGGTTGTTTTTTATGTGTTTTTTTGTTTATTTGTTTGCTTGGTTTTTTTGTTGTTGTTTTTTTTGGGGGGGCTGTCATCACATATTGACAGTTGTTTAAAACAAAAACAAACCAACAAAAAAAACCACGAAAGTCTGATCAACCAACCGACTGACCCGCTCTCCATCCTGCTGGCTTTCAGGACGACACCATCCCCTGCCACAACATGACCTTGCCCTACCCCGCCGGCAGTTTGACCTGGCGCTATGTGACCTTGACCTACAGGCCGGACAACTACACGTTCGGCTACGACTACCTGCGGCTGATGGCCACAGACGAGGGCGGCCTGGGCAGTCTGGTCACCACTGTCAAGTTCGCCGTCATGGAGATGCCCTGCGAGAACGGGGGCACCTGCATGTGTAAGTTCCCGCCCTGGTTTGTTTTATATCTATAAAGAAGATGTGGAGTGTGGCCGCCTTTCTTCCTCTTTGAGGTGGGGTATTTTTGTGTGGTCTTGGTTAGGGTTTGGGGGGATTTTGTTTGGTGGTTTTGTTTGGGGTTTTTTTTGGGGGGGCTGTTGTTGGTTGTTTTTTTTTTTTGGGGGGGGGGGAGTGTTGGATGGAAAGGGTCTCTCTTTTTTTTTTTTTTTTAAGAAGAAGGATGAAGATTAAGAAAAAGAAGGAAGAGAAAAAGGAGAAGAAGAGGAAGAGGAAGAATCCAGTCCAGTCTTGTTGTTCATAGCCCCGCCGAGGATGAAGAAAAGAGAGGAATGAGAGGAGGAGGAGAAGGAGGAGGAGAAGAAGAGAAGAAAATAGAAAGGAGGAGGAGAAGAAGAAGAAGTAGAAAGGAGGAGGAGAAGAAGAAGAAGTAGAAAGGAGGAGGAGGAGGAAGAAGAAGAAGTAGAAAGGAGGAGGAGGAGAAGAAGAAGAAGTAGAAAGGAGGAGGAGGAGAAGAAGAAGAAGAAGAAGAATAGAAAGGAGGAGGAGGAGAAGAAGAAGAAGTAGAAAGGAGGAGGAGAGAAAAGAAAAGAAGAAGAAGAAGTAGAAAGGAGGAGGAGGAGAAGAAGAAGAAGAAGTAGAAAGGAGGAGGAGGAGAAGAAGAAGTAGAAAGAAGGAGGAGGAGAGAAAGAAGAGAAGAGAAAGGAGGAGGAGGAGAAGAAGAAGTAGAAAGGAGGAGGAGGAGAGAAGAAGAAGTAGAAAGAAGGAGGAGAAGAAGAAGAAGTAGAAAGGAGGAGGAGGAGAAGAAGAAGTGAAGGGAAGAAGAAGAAGAAGAAGAAGAGAAGAAGAAGAAAGAAGAAGAAGTAGAAAGAAGGAGGAGAAGAAGAAGAAGTAGAAAGGAGAGAGAGAAGAAGAAGATAGAAAGAGGAGGAGAGGAGAGGAGAGAAGAAGAAGAAGAAGAAGAGAAGAAAAGAAGAAGAAAGAAGAAGAAGAGGAAGAACAAGAAGAACAAGAAGAACAGATGACACTTTCAAAACTGCATACATACAGGGACTGGATGAAAAAAAGCACGAGTGCTTATTCCATTATCCTCGATTATAAAAGAATAAAGAAAGAATCTCTCTCTCTCTCTCTCTCTCTCTCTCTCTCTCTCTCTCTCTCTCTCTCTCTCTCTCTCTCTCTCTCTCTCTCTCTCTCTCTTTCTCTCTCTCTCTCTCTCTCTCTCTCTCTCTCTCTCTCTCTCTCTCTCTCTCTCTCTCTCTCCTCTCTCCTCTCTCTCTCTCTCTCTCTCTCTCTCCCGGTGAGGGGACGGAATAGCCTAGTGGTCAGAACATTGCGCTGGCAATGTGACGACCCAGGTTCGAGTCCGGTCGAGGAAATTTTTCTCCTGGAGTTAACATCGGTGCCGACTCCACTCTCCCCAAAAGTCCTTCGGATGAGACTTTAAACCGAGGCCCCGTGTGCGAACGCACGCAGAACATCTTGCGCACACGTTAAATCCTGTTCCGCTTTTCGTAAGAGTAGGCCATCGTGTGCCGGTGGGAACAGATGACAATATTTACAAAACTGCATACACACGGGGACCGGATGAAAAAAAGCATATGATTGCTTATTCTGTTATCCTCGATATAAAAGAATAAATAAATAAATAAATAAATCTCTCTCTCTCTCTCTCTCTCTCTCCTCTCTCTCTCTCTCTCTCTCTCTCTCTCTCTCTCTCTCTCTCTTTTCTCTCTCTCTTCATCTGGCTTTTTTCATGTTTTAAGTCCTTCAGATGAGACTATAAACCGAGGTCCTCTTTGCGAAGCACGCAGAACATCTAAGCACACGTTAAAACCTGTTCCACTTTTTGAAAGAGTAATTATCGTGTGCCGGTGGGATGGGTTGACAAAATCTACCAAACCGCATACACGCGGTGACTGGATATAAAAAAACACAGGAGTACTTATTCCATCATCCTCGAAATAAAAGAATGAATAAACGATTAAAATAAATAAATATCTCTCTTTGCCCTCTTACCCCTCCCCATTCCCTGGTCTCCACCTCTACCCATCCCCACCACCCCACCAACTCCCCACAACCACCACCACTCCCACCACACCCACCACCCATCCCCAACACACACTCCCACCCACCCACATCCCACCACTCCTCACCAACACCCACCACCATCCCACCACCCCATCCATCCACCACACCAACCCCCACCATCCCACCACCCACTCCTCACCAACACCCACCACCCACTCCTCACCACACTCCCACCATCCCACACCCACATCCCCACCACACCACCACACCCAACCACCCACCACCCCACCATCCCACCACACCACCCCCACCACACCACTCCCCACCACCCACCACCCACTCTACCCACCAACCCACCCACCAGCCCACCACCACTCCCCACCATCCCACCACCCACTCCCCACCAACACCCCACCAGCCCACCACCCACTCCTTACCAACACCACTCCCACCCCCATCCACCACCCCACCATCCCACCACCCACTCCCCACCAACACCCCACCACCCACCACCCACTCCCCACCAACACCCCACCATCCCACCACCCACTCCCACCAACACCCCACCATCCCACCACCCACTCCTTACCCAACACACTCACCCACCCCCCCCTCTACCAACACCCAGCCCACTACCCACTTACCTACAACAAACACACAGCTTTCGGTTGACAGGAACTGACCACACATAAGGTAAGGGTAAAGGTGTCCCATAACCTAGGAGGTCGTAGGGGAGCGAGGTGTCAGAGACCTCAGCTTCTCTAGGGGCCAGCATGTTGAGGGCGGCGCCCATCTCCTCTCCATCGCTGCTTTACCTTCCCAGACCCTAAAGAGGGCAGGTGCCCATTTACAGCTGGGTGAACTGGGGGAACTGTACGGAAGCTAAGGCGCGCAAACGGTCACCCGTCCAACTGGTAACCACGCTCGACGCTGCTTAACATTATCTTTGAGAAAGCGAGCGCTCTGACCACTGAGCTATCCCGTCCCCAGACCAGATAGTAAAAGGAAGGGGCACGCTCATTTTAGCACTGGGCTGGACCCGGTGACTGAGGTATAAATAAATGCTGGCCTCGTGTTGTGTGACGCAGCCAAATCCACGGCCTACACCTGCGAGAACACCTTGCGGGCCGAGTGGTTTGACCGCTACTACCTGTGCAACTGCACGGACGGCTTCGAGGGTCTGCACTGCAGCGGGGACATCGACGACTGTCTGGGCAGCCCCTGCCAGTACCCCTACGTCTGCGTGGACGGCGTCAACAGCTACACCTGCGAGTGCGCCTCCGGCAACCCGGAGTGTGACGGGCTGGAGGGGTGGATGATCGGCGTCATCGTGGTGGGCTGCCTCCTCCTCGTGGCGCTGGCCGTGCTGGGGGTCCTCGTCTGGGCCGTCAGGACCGGGTGAGGGGGGGGGGAGGGGTTGAGGATGTGGGTGAAGGGCGTGTGGGGGTGGGGGGCGTGAGGGGGGTGGGGGGAGGGGCGTGTGGGGGTGGGGGGCGTGTGGGTGAGGGGGGTGATGCGTGATGGTGAGGGGGGGTGGGGGTGGATTGGGGTGGGGGTGGTTGGTGTAGATTGGGGTGGGGTGGGAGGAGTTTGGTGGGAGGGAGGGTTGGAGTTAGGGGGTTATTGAATTATGTGTGGATGGATGGGTGGGGTGGTTGTGTCATTTTTCAGCTATTACGTTGGGGTACTGTGTTTGTATTA
>CM060348.1:13021558-13084058 GCA_030674155.1 Stramonita haemastoma
AAGATTAATTTTTAAAAAGAGCAAGTCGCTGATTATCTCCCTTACACCAATACTGAGAAATGGTTGACTGACTGACTGACTGGATCCCTTGTGAAGACCTCAGACCTCTCCAGTAACGCCATGGCCTGTGTGCTACAGGTGCACGTCAACACTCCCAGAGGACGGCAGCGCTGGAGCGTGGATTCCAGTCGACGGTCTTCCGATTCCACCACCATTGGCTCCGAACCCTCCTCCCCCCGCCCCATCACCCCGGTGGAGATGCAGGAGAAGGAGCCTGACTGGTGAACAGGAACACACAGACACACAGTCTGAGCGGCCATCTCGGCAGGATTTTTCCAAGATTTTCATTGGATGATGTCCAAAGACTTTGTGTTTGGTTTTCCTAGATCCTCATTCGCTTGTCTAACGGATTGTTGATGCATGGCTTTTTTTTTTTTTTTAAATGATTTATTCATTTATTTAGGCTGTTTTATCTTTTTATAAGATTTGTTTCTTCATGAAGTTTGTTTTTTTATATTCAACTGTTTCTGATCTTTCAAACATCATGTACGGTTGACTTTTTTGTGTGTGGTTTTTTTTTTTTTTAATGTTGTACTATTTTTCGGGAGGGGGAGGGGTTGCTTGCCTCCTTTTGGTGGGGGGGGGGGGGGGGGCTGTCTTTTGTTGGGTTTTCTTTCAGCGAGGGGGGGGGGGGGGCGGGAGGGTTGTGAGATTTCGTTCGTTTTTTTCTTTTTTCAGTGGGTGGGGGATGGTGATGAAAGGCATTTATACTTTATAAAAACAAAAACTGGGGGGTGGCTGGTTCTCTATTTTCTTAAAATGAAAGGCGTACATAATTTGTCATTCTGATTCTAGTGTGCAGACTCTTCCCAGACAGGCAGAGTTAGTTATCGACATGAACATCCAGTGTGTCTCTCTCAGCTTCCTGGCAGAGGAATGTCAGATGGACGGGACAGGGGGAAAGGAAAAAACTGTCTGAAGCTGAGTCCTACTCATTTCTTCTCTATTTCTGCATCAACCGCTGAGACAGCAACTACTGTTGTGTATCATGTGAACGAAAATGCGTTGCGCTGCAGTAAAGCACCTGACAAGTCAGACCCAGCACATCTGACATTAGCTTGGGAGAGAATTTGTATGTTTCAAGTCTTTCTGGGCAGAGGGGGGGAGGAGCGGGGGGACAGGAGAGTGGACCAAGAATGCAGAAAATAGACAAGGAAGAGGTGACAGGAAGGGAATCAAAGAGAGGGATAGAAAAGAGGGAATTCCTAGCCCAGAATTTCCAGGAGGTGGGGATGCTATTTATAGTAACAGGCACCTGGCATCCTTACAGGGCGAAGCCTATTCATATCATAATTATTTCATTTTATATCATATTGTTATATATTTCATAATATATAGTAATTGTATTATGATAGTAATAGACTAGTTGTTTTTTTTAATGGAATCATTAGATGTACAAAATGTGCATGGCGGTTTAGGAATTGAGGTGGGAACAGAGGTAGAGGGAATATGGGAATCTTGGAGCAGAAAGGGATCTATAGTGTGTGTTGAATTTCAGCTTATTTCATTTCAGCTTATTTTGAGTATTTTGCTGATTTCTTTTTTTAAGTCTGCATCAACAAGTGACAGATTTTGACTAATATTTTTTCCTGTTTCTGTTTTTCAGTCTAAGCAGAGGAACTACTTCCTTTTTCTTTGCCTTAAAAAATCATATCATGTCGAAATATTGGTGATACATTTTATATATATATTCTAACAGTCTATAGACTAACAAGCTTCTTAATTTTATTGTTGTTGTCTAAAGCATCTGTGATACTTTGCCTTTGAACTTGTTGTCCTATTAAACCTGTCTGCAGCAATGGAAAGAGTCCAAGTGTTTGTTCCTTAGAACTCAGTGTCAACATTGATTGTCTTCTTGAAGAAGGTCTACTTGCTTGTTTCCCTGTTAAAGCGAAACAAACCTCCTGGAACATCTGTACCTTAGAATCCCTGCAGTCACAATGCAGATACCTCCATGATGAGCAGAAATGGTCGCATAATGCAAAATGTCAGCATTGGTGAACCTCAGAGCTCTAGCTGAGGAACAAATGAATAAATGACTATATATATATGTCATATCTCAGGCAGACTGACAGAAAAAACATGCCTGAGTGAAGAGTAGAGAAGATGACAGCAGTGTTCCTCACCTACAGTCACAGGTTTTCCCATGAGAGGGTTTTCGGTTTGCAACCGTTTTTGCCCACCATGAAGGTAGCTGCATTCTGACTTTGGGGATGTATGCTGGGTACTGTATGTGATTTGGTGATCCACCAAAAGCTGACATGAAGTACAGAATCCTTAACGTGCATAACTGATCTTCTGCAGGAGTATATTATAATATATATATATATACACAAGGGAAATGAAGGCGCTACAGGCCTGCACATTGAAGTTGAACTGGGAGTTCGTGAAAATCCCCACTCTTTATTCACCTGATGCTGCCGAGATTTGAACCTAACGACTTCATGGACTTGGAATTGAAACAAATGGTTTTAACGACTTGGCTGTAGTGTCCATCTAGAGAGCAAGAGGTTGTTGGTTCGATTCCTGTCTGAACCTGGGCAGTTTCCCCTAGATCCATGGATCTGGACATCAGTCTTTCTGAAATAAGGTATGAACCAATACCACCTGCTTCCGATCGCAAGGAAGTATTTTGTGCACATAAAAAAATTTGAAATTTTTTTTATTTCGAGGATATATCAAGCACGTGTGCTTTTTTACATCCAGTCCACATGTGTATGCAGTTTTGTAAATATTGTCATCTGTTCCCACTGGCACACAATGGCCTATTTTTTGAAAGCCAGAACAGGATTTAATGAGTGTTGCAACAAAAGTCGTCCTGGCAAAATTCTGTAGGAAAAAAAGAGTCGCCCATTGGGAAAGAAAAAGGCACATGGAGAGAGGGGGTGGTACATGGAAAGTTTGGGGTTTTTTTGTTTAACAGGTAGGACGTTTTTATTTTCTTTGGGGGGCAGGGGGGTAAATGGGTTGTGCTGCTCTTGTAGTGACATCCCCCCCCCCCCCCCCAAAAAAAAAAAAAAAAAAATAGCAGGATGAATTTCGTGGAGAAATCAGCTAAGACTGAGAGCAGTATACTGAGAGGTTCCCCAAAGGTGAAATATTGCTATGCAACCACTTTTGCCCACCATGAAGGTAGCCGCATTCAAACTTCAAGGATGTATGCTGGGTACCTTCATGTTTCTGTGACCCACCAAAAAAAAAGTTATAAGTTAAAGTCTGTCCTGAGCCTAAGGCTCATCAGGCCGGTGCTTATCCGGTTTCTGTGGCGTTAAGCGACTGAGAGTCATAGACTCCCCCTGGATAGGACGCCAGTCTATCCAGGGTTAACCCCCAACACAAGGTTGGTACCCCTTTTACACCTGGGTGGGGTGAGAAAATAGCCGTAAAGTGCCTTTTCCAAGGGCACAACACCATAGCCGAAAGCTGGGATCGAACCCGCAACCACTAGAATATCAGTCCAACGCCCTAACCACTAGACTACAGCGGCGGCTGTGACCCACCAAAGGCTGACATGAATTACAGGATCTTTAACGTGAATATTTTATCTTCAGACTTCTGCCTACATCTATGAAAGGAATTCAGGCACTGGCAGGTCAGCACTTAAAATTGACCTGGGAGATCATAAAAATCCCCACCCATAATTCACCAGACATCATAAAATCCCCACCCATAATTCACCAGACATCATAAAAATCCCCAACCATAATTCACCGAACACTGCCAAGTTTTGAACCAACGACTTCATGGACCCATGGGATTACGGACAAATGGTCTTAACCACTCGGTTTATTATAGCATCTGTCAAAGCAGAATACTATAAATAAATACGTACAGTGACAGAGTTGAACCATAATGACCTTGTTCATCCACACACACCACACACACACACACAACACACACTTCAACCACCATCAGGTCCACCAAACACCAACAGGCCAGTTCTTAATATTTGTACATTTATTCCTCTTGTTATCACAATCATGCCAACATCATAAAACATGTCAACAGTCTATACACACATATAACTCAACACTATACACTGTCAGGGAAAATACACAACATATTTCTTTTTTTTTTTAATCGTCTTTTTTTCTTCAGTTTTTTTTTCTTTCAAAAATAAATGGAACCATTTTTCTGACAAAGAAAAAAAAATGCTGCCAAATTACTCTGAGAACAAAGTACATTACAGCAATTACACACACACACACACACACACACACACACACACACACACAACACACACACACACACACAGCCGTAGTAATAAACCAATTAACATATTCCAAAACACATTCAATGACTAAACCTTTTTTCAACAAAGAAACAGAAATGACGATACAAAATAACTATCTTTAAATCAACAGAGAACAATGAAAAAAGATGCAACACAACATATGAATACGATAAAACACTATGACAGTGTAGACACCAAGTTAATTCAATTATTTTTTTAAGCCAACTGTCTTTGTTTTCCACACAAAGACGACAATCCCAACCTTAACCAAATGAATTTTTCCTCATTATTTCCCGAAGAAATGGCCATTAACTGATGATTAGTCCTTAAAAAAGGTTCTGTTTGGTTTTTAAATGGAAGGTTAACATCATAACTTAAACTTTCAACCCTTCTTGAACTTCAATGTAATCAAGACAAAAAAAAACTGTGAGGGAAGGGGGAGGGAGTGTTAAAAGTAAAAACTGGTTAGGTTTTGAAAAAGAAGTCCCACAGAGAAGAACAATGTTTATAAATTCATTCCTTAAAATTTCTTCTTTTATTTTTTTTCAATGACTTTGCACAGCATTTACCTCAGAGCAAAGGAATTTTTCTTTTCAAGTAAAAACTTTGAAACAAAGCTTCCCCCCAAATATTTTCTTTCAAAAAAAAAAAAAAGGGGGGGGGGGGGATGGGTAGGGGGTGTAAGCTAATGTGAAAGCCAATGTTGAAAATTGGTTACATCTACTCACATGATGGTAGGTGTGTTCTCTCTCTCTCTCTCTCTCTCTCTCTCTCTCTCTCTCTCTCTCTCTCTCTCTCTCTCACAACACACACACACACACACCCCATTTGGATGAGACTATAAACTGAGGTCCTGTGTGCAAACACATGCAGAACATCTTGCGCACACATTAAAACCTGTTCCACTTTTCGGAAGAGTAGGCCATGGTGTGTTGGTGGGAACGGATGACAAAACTGCACACACATACACATACATGGGTAATGGATGTAAAAAAGCACACGAGTGCTTATTCTGTTTTTCTCTAAATAAAAAAATTAATATAATAAATGATAAATAAATTAATATAATAAATGATAAATAAATAAATAAACACATACACACACACATCAGGCGATGTTCCACACCTGACAAAGGAGGGATGGTAAGCAGAGCGGCAGTGGTTTCCAGTTCCTGGTTAGGACAAGAAGTAGACAGCACTTGGCACTGTGTCTTCATTCCAATCACTCACTGATCAACTCAGAGGATGCTCTGTGCTGCTTCATTCCACTCATGGGCTGATCCACAGCATTCAATCACTAGTCAACACAATTACTGACTAAAGTCTATATACCCCCCCCCCCCCCCTTTTTTTTTTGTCTGTGTGTGTTCTAAATCGTTCATTTTAAAAGTCCAATCAAGCAGCCCCCCAACCCCTCATTCTCTCTCATGTTTCCTTACCTTAAACTCCCCACATTGTGCTTTTTTTTCAGGGGGGGGGGGGGGGGAATTTCTGGTCAAATTCTTCATGAGCACTAAGTCTCCCCAAAATCTAAGAATTCTAAGCCTCTATAATCTATTTTAAAATTTCAAATCAACATCACCTCTCAAGTAAATTTGGGAGAGGGGGAAGGGGGTTTCTTTCAAAACCACACATAACGTTCATCACTCAAATTGGGGGAGGAGGGGGCATCCTGAAAACAGAAGGAAAAACTCCAAGAACCTGATGGCCTGACAGAAATGCACAGCTCGGGACAAACAACCCACCAGCAGCAAACTGAACAGTTCATTCCGTTGGCTCCACAAAAACACATGAACATTGCAACCTTCACTTTCACAGTGCTCTTTCCACCACCCCTACTATGTTCCCAGCAAAAGAAACAATGAACTTGTAAAGTAAAAACAAAGCCAAGACTAAGCGTGAGTACTCTCTTTTTTTTTTTTATTAAAAAGATAATATGGTATGCATAACTCTACACAATAGTAGACTGAAACCTAGATTTAGCAGTTTATAGTCGGTGAGAAAGAAGAGTATTTTAACACTAGACTGAATGAATAGATTATTGGTAGACTGGATGAATGAATTCTTGATTTCTCACTATCAGCTTTTTCACTCTGTATCTTCCCCATCTTCGAACACCACATTGAAAAATGGCTACAGCTTGCTACACAGACCAGGCCAGATACTGAACACTCAAACATGCAGTACATTTCATGAATGCACACCATAAATGGTTAGCGTTTGCAAAAAGAAAGTGAAAACAGTGTGTTTAACAGCACAGCAATCCATCATTCAGTGGTAAGGCTACTGCCCACCACATTTCTGTACACCGCAGCCCCGCTACAGCCAAGTATCTCAGCACTCCCTGATGGCATGTTAGAATGAACCATGGACACACACACACACACACAGGGGTACATCCCAATAATGTGAGTACACAACACAACATGCGAAATTACAACAAAATGAAAAGAAACGATGCTGACATAGCATGCACGCATGTACGTACAAAGACAAAAAACAACAACAACAAAAAGCCAATGATACTACAATCGCTGAACAATCCATGAGAGAAAAAACCCACTTCATGACGTACCAGTTTTGCATCAAAGCTTGTGCGCTTGGTCGGAACCATTGGGAGGGGGAAAATTTTCAAGAGAAAATTTTTTAAAGAAATTAATACAAGACTTTGCCCTAACTGGCAGATGCTGTGAGAAACAATGAAAAAAAACAAAAACCCAATGATGCAGATACCAAGAACAAAATATGGAATATAGAAATTGACGAAAGAACAAAGATTAACAAGCCCTAAGTTTTATGTCCGAAGGAAAAAAGCAAACCGGTAGTGTAATGGAAAAGCCAGTTATGTTTCCATAAGTTCCCAGTAAGTTAGAACTAACCAGAACAGACCCAGATTCCACATGAAGAAACTGGTTACAGAACAAAGCAGCAGTTGAAATATTAAGATGAAATTGGGAAAGAAAAAGAACAATAAATCATATTTTACTGAATTTCAAGTAATGAATTTTTCATATTCAACCTACCGTTTGCACCTCAAGTGACTAGTGAGAATTTAGAATGGCCAGATGAAGTACAGCAAATTATATTTTCTTTTTATTTCATTATCTGAAGGGGGAAAGTAATCAATCCTCATATGATGTGCAAATGGTGTAGAGCTGAACAATAATTCTTCCCGATACAAACCATGAAGTGCAAAGGATGTTTTGAGGAATATTTGGAATTGAGGGAGTTCTATTTCACTGAAAGCAAAAAATGTTGCTCACAAACTGGGAGGTGATAATCACCAGTGGATTTAGTTCAAAACCAGATCTAATCCAGCAGGGTTTAGCCTAGGTGTTGACCAACTCACTCAATGAAACTTTCTTTTCTCTGATTTTTTCCCCTGTACATGTTGGTCATATATGTGTGTTGTTATGCACTGAACACTATGCACTATTAAGATTTGAATGCTTTGTAAAAATGATGAGAGAGACACAGAGACAGAGACAATCTTGTGTGTGTGTGTGTGTGTGTGTGTGTGTGTGTGTGTGTGTGTGTGTGTGTGTGTGTGTGTGTGTGTGTGTGTGTGTGTGTGTGTGTGGTGCCTTACAACTGAAAATAGTTGTAACTGGTAAAATGTCATGGACCGGGTGGCAGGTGATTTTGCTTGGACTCCTTCCCCTCACTGAGATTATGAGAACTACACAAACACCTCTCCTTCAAAAGACCTCAAAATGTGTTGACAAGCTGTGGTGAAATCCTGGCACACCACTCGACTTTCTGGCTGTTCCAGATCAGGGTCTGATCTGACTTGCTTTGCTGTCTAAAGCACCAGTTCCCATCAGAATCAGTGATCTTTCTTCACATAGAATAGGGAATGTTCTGAAGCCGTCACCTGTCTGAACCCATTTGTGCTTATAGGCATCTCTGATGTTTCGTGAATAAAAATAAAGTAAAAATCTTTAATCTCTACACAAGTCAAAGTGAAAAATCTTCAAATTTTATTGATTACTTGAAGGAAGAGGAGGGCAGAATGGTTGCCGATAATGAGCTGAATGATCCGTTTATCTGGAGTTCTGTGGTGAATGTCTCATACTAGGAAAAACACCACAGTAACATCTTGGGTGCGAACCCAAAACCCAAGTTCAAAAAGACTTATGAAATACAGCATCATCACAAATAACTCATTTTATATTCAACAAATGAGAATCCAGGTGTAAAAAAAAAAAAAAGACATAATAACAGTGATGAGTACATAGTTTGGTAAAAATCCCTATTTTCTTTTTTATCAAATAAATAAATTATCTCTGTAAAGAAAAAACAATGTGAACAACCAGTCAAAACAGAAGAAAAGCTTTCAACAGCAACAATGAAAATGATAACAATAATTCAACATGACGGTAAAGTAAACAGTGTGTTTTTTGTTTTGTTAATTCTTTTATATTGAGGATAATAGAATATGTACTCTTGTGTGTGTGTGTGTGTGTGTGTGTGTGTGTGTGTGTGTGTGTGTGTGTGTGTGTGTGTGTGTGTGTTGTGGACAAAAACTTTTTTCCTCCTAAAATATACCAATTTCTAAGAATTTGTCCAAATTGATTTGAAAACATGCTGCAGACAGAAGTTTTTTGGGTTTTTTTTTAATTTTAACCCTGTTAAAGCAAAAGATAACATTTTCAGGCATCAGGCATGCTCTAAGCTATTACTGCCGGCACAGAAAAACACTTACAGCAAAAAATGAAAAAAAATGTGTGCCTGGTCTGGATCTGAAATGTATTATTCTTTGAGAAGTAGTCCAGAATCTCTACTACCCCTTCACATTTAAAACTTGAATAGCTTGAAAAATGGTTTAATGCTTCTTTTTTATGTTTTTTTTTATATTTTTAATTTAGAGTTAAGCGCTCTCCTAACCCTCCACCACTATCATGATCATGTCTGAACATATCATAAGAAAAGCTCTCACACAACAGTGAAATAAAATCTTTCATACATCAGTCATGTCTTAGAAAAGAGAAGGAACAAGAGATATGATACACATGAAAAAAGTGGAGTTTTTCGAAATAACAGAAAAGAAACATTATAACTTTAAAAATAAGGTAGCAGGCAGTTGGGGGTGTTTCCCTAATCTATGCAGACTTTGGAGAGGGAAGAGTCGAGCTTCTCCAGGGGCCAGCACCCACCTCCTCTCTCTCCCTGCTTTACCTCCCTGACCCTACAGAAAAGATGACACATCACGCAGAAAGAAGAGAATGTCACGTGGGTTCTTGTTCGGTTTGTTTTTTGTTGGGGTTTTTTGTCGTTTTTTTTCTTTCACTTGTTTGATTTGGGGATTGTTGTTTTTTCGTTGCTGATTGCTTGGTTTTGCAAGCAAGGTACCCATTTCAATTCATTTCATGCATCATTTTTATAGCCCCAGCAACGACAAAGCCATATCAATGCTGTCCCTTCATTTAGTTCTGAAAACAATCCTGATGGTTAATCTACAGGGTTGCAGAATATGATATATTCAAATAATTCGTTTGATGGAATCCTTAATGCATGAATTTCATTATGGTTACTTTTCCAGCGATGGTTTGACTTTGACCCACCAAAAAAATCATGTAAAATAACAGCTTCCCATAGCTACTGACTTAGTCAATTTAAATCATTCCACTCTAAGCACTAAAATCCCTCCACTGATTCCTTTGCCAAATCGAAAAAGAAAAGAGTTAACACACAAAAGAACCCACAATACCCATGCACTCTAGACATGCACACTTCAGACAAAATTCTGAATCCAATGTCCATGTAAGCACAGACCAGGAGTATTTAAAAAGAGAAGAGGGACAAAAAGAATCCTGCTTAGAGAAAGATACCTACAGTAACCAGACAGCCAAAAACAAAACCTCTCCATCACATGGAGTTAACTACAAGAAATAAAAAATCCAGAATTCATTCATATGATCCACAAACATGAACAAGAAACGACAGCTTCCAAAATAATACAGCCATGGAATAGAAACAACAGGAGAATAAACTTGGCCCAACATAATGAGAGAGAAAAATTAATGAGGCGATTAGCAAGAAAATGACATGATTAGGAAACGATTGAGTAAAAAAAAAAAAAAAAAAAAGAGTGGTAAGGACAGAGGGAGGGAGGGAGGGAGGGTCCTTGGTGACCTGTCCCAGCAACAGCGACACATCCCACACAGTGACTGTCCAACACACCGTGGGTTCAGTGACATGATTAGTTGGTGACTCAGCAGTGAAATCCCATTCCCTAATTTCTTTTAAAAAAATTAAAATAAAAAAACTAACCCCTATCTACCTACCATGCATCAACAAGCAGGCCGACACACTTAAAAAAAAAACCCACACATCTTCAAGAAACCCCAACATGACACACACACACGCACACACACATGGTAAATCCAGGTGAATTGAGAATCCCACACTGCACGTCACAGTTGTTACACAATATGGATGGAGTCACTTGTTTGTCCAGTGTTAGATCAATATATTAAATTTGAGTCAAATATGTACTACAACATGATATCATATATAATACACCGTTAAACGTACACCAAGCAATAACGACGCGACATAGCCAAGACAGTTTCAGTGACACCCTGCTTTTTCTCTTGGTTTGGTGAACTATGTACAATCAGTGACGACACTGAATTGAGCATTGGACAAGTTGTTTCTCTTGAAATACTCTCCTTACTCTCTTGCCACACGCCAATCGTCACATGGGGACAGGTGGGAGCAGGGAGAAGTCGCACACTCTTTTTTTTTTTTTTTTTTTGGTTCCACCCTCTCCCTCCCAACCCTGAACCTACAAGGACAAAAACTTTATACTCTCCCTCCCATCCTCCTCCCACCTTCACCACCACCACCACTACAGAGATGTGAAAAAGAATGATGCCCCCTTCTGAGGGGAAAGAATTCAGATTGATTTCATTCACTTTGTTACCTTCTCATTACTCAGATACATGCACCAGTACCAATTTCTGCAGATGTTCTTTTGATGGGGTCAGAAAAAGTCAGGAGTGTATGCATTCATGCTGTGTGTGCATATGTGTGTGTGATGTGCCTCTGTGTGTGTGTGTGTGTGTGTGTGTGTGTGTAAATCTGTGCACTATCAGTTCCACAGTAATTGGTAAGACTGACTTCAGTACTGGCTCAATCCACTATTAAGTTTCAGTTATCTGAGGTGTTGTGACCTTTCCCAAAACTTGCAACTATCTCTGTCAGAGCTTTTTCAACATATAGGGGTTGGGCTTTTTTAATAATAAAAATATAAAAAGAACATTTAAAACAACCAACCTGTGTTGTGTTCTTAGTGCACGATATTTCTATAAAAAAAAAATTTCAATTTGTATTGATGTCAAAAATTCTGGAGATGCCACTTTAGTATATCTGGGGATCCTAGTTTTGAGTTCAGTGTTTTAAATACTAATGTGCATGTGGCAAGAGAATGCCTCCATGGATCAAAAACCTTACTTCTTGGTCTCATACAGCTGATAAGAAAGGCATCGTCAGTTTTGAATTCTAAATCAGCTGACAGTCATTGGCAAAGAGGTGAGTCAAAATCGAGCTTTGATGTCTTGACATAAAATTCTTGAATCTTGAAAGAAAATAGGGATTTTCTTTTTACTCACCCACGAATTCGAAATATTCAATAGCTTGGATATATATTCCTAAGAAACTTTACAACTGTGTGTGTGTGTGTGTGTGTGTGTGTGGTGTTCACTTGTGCGCATGCTCATATGTGCACATATGCATATGTGTAGTTGGTTGGTGGTATTTGCTACGTTTTGTTGTCGTTTTTTGGGGGGGGTCCCTTTAGTTTTTCCTCCCTGGTGCTGAAAGATACATCTGTCTCTAAAATTCATTTCGTCTCTCTAGTACACCGGCACCATGCACTTGATCTTGATAGTCCCCACATTCTACTTAAGATGTACATCAGCAAATACCAAACCAAAAACTTTGCTTAAGTCTTTAAAATACGTCCCAGTTGCAAGCTAAATGGTATGTATGCAAACACAGAAGCCATGAAAGAGTTTACAAACCACAGCAATCTGATTTTTTTTAAGTTAAAAGTTTTCTCTTATCTCTGCTTCCTAAAAGCCCTTGAAAAGCACCTCATTCACACAGGCAGGCCTCACCACATTCAACATCCATGCTTACACCTCTCTTCCTCTCTCTGAGATCAAAATACGCAAATTCAGAATCATTGCACTACTTTGCAAGTGTTTCCTTTTTAATGACGCACGCACAAAGCATTTATAACATTTTTTTTAGATGACAAGGACTCAAGGAAAAAAAAATCAACACGTGTGGCCTAATCAACAATAACAAAACAACCAACAAAAAAAAAACACACAAAAAAAAAGGGAAAGAAAGAAAAAAAAGCTTGTAAAATTGTGTCCCTGCAAATCGATTTGGAACTGTGCACTCGCACAGTTAATTCACTTTGTATTTTCACTTCTCACAAAAGAAAACCTGCAAATCTTGCTCACATCATCTGTACAATTCTCAGTGTTCTGTTCACACACATCCTGATCATTTACATGTTCAATACCACATGGTCTCTACCACAACCATACACAAGTTGCACACCAACACAGCAATTTCCGCAGGTTTTTTTTTTTCTTTTTTCCCCCCTCAATAGCATGTAGTGCAAAGCACAAGTGACACACACAAACACACAGAGAGATAATTATATACATGAAGTTATAACAGTCTACAGGTCACATTTAAAAAATGACTGAAATCACTTGCTGCCTTTGTTGGGTTGATGTCCAGGTTTATACACACACACACATACACTTCACACCAATACCACAGCCACTTCAAGCCCACACGTATGTCCAAGCGATTATCAACATCTCTAATGTTGATGCCGGAAAAAAAATCAGAACAAACAGCTGTACAATGAGTTCACCACACCCACACTTGATTCCACACACACACAAACAACTGTAAGCGAGCGAGACATCACTTTCTGGATAAGCATGCCTGCAAGTTGGAGGTTCTAGAACGACGAGTCTGGCACCACAGAACTCCACTCCACCCTCACTTGGCTCTGCCCATGTGTCTGGAAAGCAGCCTCCAAGTTTCTGGGGGATCTTATCGTCACTGCTTGTCCCCATTCTTCATGGACATCCCACGAAACGTCTAACAGCACAGTGTCCCTCACACACACAGAGAACCCCTCACGTCCTGTCCTGTCCATGTCAGTGTTCATGTCCAGATACTGCTGTCCTCAAAGCCCTCAGGACAGGGGGGAAGGAGAGGACACTAGTTTCACAATCAATGTAATGCTGTTCACTATCTTCCACCTTCTTTTCTTTTCTTTTTTTTTTTCTTTTTTTTTTTTTTTGTTGAGCTTTTTTATCTATTGATGATGTCCACATTCTTTCTCTTCTATACAGCTAGTCATCATTCAGTTATGAACAGGCTTGGTAAGTTCTGCACATGGAAATACATACGCACACAATGATCTGGCCTTCTTTCCCAAAATAGCATGTCCATACACACATTCATGATAATTATATGATAAAATGTTGACAAAAAACACTGTGAGTGTGATTTTTTTTTCTTCCACAAATGATTATACTATGAGAGAAAAAGGAATACTGAAAGGGAGAGGGAGGATAAAGTTATTTCCAAAAAAGGACATAAACATAGACACGCTGTTCAGTTTGTACAATGTACCACACTCCATTTATGACATTTTCTTTTCCCCTGTGTGTTTTTTTTTTTTTTTTTTTTAACTTTTCATAACATTTTTAATCTGCTTGCTTACACACACTGATAAAGGGAAATGAAATAGTTTCAAAGCAGGATTGAGGAGACTACATGTGAGCCAACAAATTCCTCACTTAAGCAAGCAGCTCTAGGTGCGAAAGCAGGAGTGGTTACAAACAGTATTGCAGGGCAGGTGCCAAGACCACCCCCTGTCTTCTACACTACATACTGCTCTACTACATTTCAGACTGGTATCATCTACACAGACGACAGATAACCTTGAAGAATACACTGGTGATAAAGCATAGGGGGTACTACACAACAGGGTGGAATTGGAACAGTATAGAAGTACATGGGGAAAGCCAGAGTTGATCACTGAATTGATACTGTCTTTTGGTTGGTGAAGACACATTCTACATACCCTCCCTCCCCCAGAAAATCTGGAGATCTAGTGACACAATACATAAGCATTCTCAACACACACACACACACACACGCCCCACTCCCCTCCTGTCCCTGTGTGGCCACTGAGGGGCTCTCTTCAGGGGGGGTTATCTACAAGCTCAATTCTATTACTCCTGTCTTTTTGTTATTTTACTTCAATGAACGAATTAAACACAAAAAACAAACCAGCATGTCCAACACCACAGTCAACATACAATGTCACCACAAGTTTGGTCTACAATGATCATACCGTCACTTTGGGTCTTGTTCTCAAATACTCTCAGATCCGACATTTAAAGAGAACGATATCCTTATCAAGTTGAGAGGCCTTCACAGCGCTCCACAAAATAGTCCATTCCAGGTTCTTCCGTCTAATCCAGGGGGGATTCAGGTCTATTCCGAGGATGTTTTTTCAAAGTCTATTCTAGGTAGGTCACCATCCAGGGTTTCCAATGTCTCATCCAGGTATATTGTCCATTCCTAGAACTGGACCAGCTCCAAGCCAAGTGTATCCCATATCTCCTCCTCTGGACAAGGCCAGCTTGCTTCTGCAAGTACGGAACAACCACTTGGCAACAGGAACACTGGCACACTTCTCCAGCAGCTACAACCACAGTTATCCTGACAACATCGTGGTTGCAGTCATCAGCAGCCCCATGCAGACAGACAGACAGACAGAGGGAGGGAGGGTGGCGGTGTCCGTCAGTCCGTCAGTCAGACGGTGGTGATGATGATGATGACGTGGGCCAGGTCATGCACCTGTTCTGCCAGGCCCTGGCTGTGGTCGGCCACCACCTGCATGGAGAACTCGCAGGGCGGGAACACGTGCACCACAAACGCCGGCTGAAACACAAAGCCAGCAACCATTGCAATCACCAGTCCTACTGCCCACACCAACCACTGTAACAGCATACTTTATGTTGCTACATATATATACCCTCTAAGTAATTGGATATATTAATTAAGCAGCTAGATTTTTCTTATTGAACATTGACTTGCACATCTAACAGCTGACTGACTTCAACTTATCCAAATTAGGTGTATTATATATGTATTATACACTTTTTTTTCCAGAGCTTTACATTTTCTTCATCCATGACAGCTTTAAGAAAAATGATTTTTACCAGAATAATTAATCACTTAAAAAAAAGAAAGAAAAAAAAAGCTCTCTACAGCTTTAATGATATGCTGGTTTTTTTTTAAAAGTTCTCTCTTTAAAAGGTTTTAAATGTGGTGGTACTGGCAATAGTAATGTTGCATCACTAGTAGTAGGTCATTATATAAAGTTATCATGTGTGTACACACATGCACGCACGTCGGCGCACACACACACACAAATGCACACACACTGGCTGCCTTGCCACAGGGCCAGACCTGGTTGGTTCCAGGATGCGAGACATTAACGATGCCAGCAGCCAGCTTGCTGCGGAGATACTCGATGAAGCCCACGGTCAGGTTCTTGGTCTGGTTGGTGATGTCCACATGGTCCAGGCCACAGGGCACCGCCAGCAGCAACGTGTAGTCCTTCTCGTTCTGTCACATCACACACACACAGCCATAACATGGGGGCACTTTCTGTATAACGTACACTCGCACCCACTGTTAGAGCTATATAAATATATAATATATATATATTATACTATATATCACACAAACACACTCACATGCGCACGCGCACACACACACACACACCACACTCACACACACACACTCACACGCGCACACACACACACACACACACACGCACACACAGTAACACCAGAACCTTCTGTCATACATGTATACACTCACACCCAATCTGTCTCACGCGCCCACACATGCCCACACACACAAATACACGCACTTTCTGTCATATAAATAAACACAATCACTTTGTCACACACACACACACACACACACACAAAAGGTAACACAAGCATTTTCTGTCAATTATACACATACAACCAAGCGAGGTTGATTTATTTCACTTTGTGGGTTTTTTTGTTCTATTTTGTTTTTGATTTTAACCCTAGTAGCGCTGTTCCCGGATTAATCCGGAATGACGTGGTGCAGCATTTCTGGCGGCTCCCGGAATATTCCTGGGATGACGTCGGTGATCGTAATTGAAGGCTTTCTTTCGCTTTCAAAGGTCATCCAATGAACGTGAAGGCCATTGTAGGGCCGCAGAAATGGGTGAAGGTCGTCCGCAGTCGCAAGCAACGAGGATTCTGATTGGTTTAGAGGTGTGTTTTTTTTTTTTTTTTGACGAACGTGATCGCCTGAAAACAAAATGGCGGCAAAGTGTTTGCGCTCGTTTCACTCGAAGTATTTTTCGAGTTTTTTTTACGATATTGACGGCGATGAGGAGTTTTAGAGGCTGGATTTGGTTGAATTAAACGATAATAGAGACGATAAGGTAAGGATTGTGAAATATTTTTGAAAAACTTCGGAAAAATTGATCGCGATCGGACTGAATCGAGCGGTGCTAAGTTTTGTCCAAAGCACTTCATAGCTACCGGGCGATTTCGATGTCATACATTGTTTTACTTTATTTTAACGCAACACGGCTTCGAAATAACTGTTTTTAAGTCATTTCTATATGCTGTCGAGTACTTTGCATCACACGAAATCAAGCGATTGTCGTATTTTCGTCATAGAACGCCGCCAGTTCGCACGAAATAAGTGTTCACCGCCATGACGATCGCGATCGCGTCGATCATTTCGCTGGACTTTTCCGAGTATTTGACGACCGATAAAGCCACGGAAGCTCTTTATTTTTTCAAAACTTATGTCAAGAGACAGTATTTATCGAATCATGACATTTTTGCACCGCAACAACATTGCATATCGTGTTAAAATCAATCTGGGTCACCGACATCGCAACAGTGATTGGTAGTGCACGCGCAGTTTTTAAACTTTATTTATTTTTGACATTATCATAAACACTACATGCTGCTATAAAATTTCACTCTTTTAAAAGCTTGTTATCTAAGCTTTCCAGTGATTTACAACTTTACACACTTTGTTTAGTTTTACATATCAATATCAAGAGTTGTTTGACCCCACCCTACTGCAAATCAACAATGGCTGCTGTTAATTCAGCCAGCAGCACCTAGTACCGCTGCCGTTATTTCAGCGCTACTAGGGTTAAGGATGGGATGTTTTGTTGGGTTTGCTCTAAGTTATCAAACACCTTCTCTACATGTATAAAACCACTCAGCAGTCCACGTCAACTTCTTAAGTGAACATGAAAATCATTTTCTATCCTTAAGTAGCATAATTTTGTCTCTTTTTTTATTTTTATTTTTTTAAAGAAAATATGGCAAAGTTGTGTTTGGCATGGAAAATTAGCTTGAACATTTTCTGAGCCATCCTTCATGACTCGAGGCTCAGGCAACAACCAAGTGGGGTTTGAGGAGGAGGGTGCTTCCTGTCAACAAACCCACCAACCAACCAACCCACCAACACCACTGGACAAAACACACTTACAATCATGCGCTTAGTGACTCCTTCCAGGTTGGAGGGCTCCATGCGCATGCGCTGAGAAATGCGCAGGGGCAGGGAGGCCCCAGAAATGAGGGGCTGGGGCAGAGCCTGGTCAGGCAGGTCTTTGGATCCCGACACAAAGTGCATCTGCACAAAGCTCTGGTCGTTCTTCAGGGCCAGCATGCCTTGCCACACACGAGGATAACGCTGTAAAACACACAAACACATCTGCGATATAGATCTATACCTGTCACAGGTTTAACAATGGAACTCAAATCTCAGGATTTTTTTTTTGGATTAGATGCGAGAGAGATGGTGAAGGATGTTTTGTTGGTTTTTTGGTTGTTTTGGTTTGTTTGTTGTTGTTTTTTTTGGGGGGGGACAAATTTGAAGTGAATAGGAACAGTAGTTGCAGTTTGTGACAAAACAACACGCTATAAAACAATGTGTTACAACAGAACAAATCATGGTGCTTCCACCACAACCCAAAATGTATGAAGACTTACAAAAAAGACCCTCATACACATCCAGCATTTGGAGGGAACAGCAAGAGCAAGGAAGCTGTTGCTACTGTGCCTGTCACTAACCCAATATTGTAGGGGACAAATCTTTTTCGCAGGACCTTTCCCTCCATCAACTGCCATCTGACAGTGAGTTCAGGCCACCACAGAGACACCTCTTCCAGGGAATTTTACCCACCAGTTCATGAACCAACATCAGTGCTGACTCCACTACTAACAGTCATTCGAATCAGGCTGTAAGCCAAGGTCCTGTGTGCAACAGCACGCAGAACATCTTACACATGTTAAAGCCTGTTCAACCTTTCAGAAGAGTAGACAATTGTGTGCTGGTGGGAACAAATGACAAAATTTATCAAACTTCAAGCCTACTGGGACTGAATATATTACAAAAAAAACACACATTCATTATCCTTGAAATTAAAGATTTTGAAACAAACACACACACAACACACACACACACACACACCACACACACACCCATATGGGGGCTAGATTTTTTTTTTTAAAAAAGAAAGAAAAAAAGCACAAGTGTTTACTCCATTATCCTCAAAAGAAAAGAATAAATGAATGAATAAATAAAGTAACACACACCATTAAAACAGATCAGATGAGAAAATATCTGACTTCCACTACTAGGTGGCAAACTATATGCTATAGAGTTGACAGCTGACAATGATATATCTCTATGCTAAAAATTACCACAGCTGTGCATATTCATGCCTTCAGTTTGTTCATGTACACATTTTTGTAAAGGTGTGCAATATTCAATATGTACATCAACATGTAAGCTAGTGTTTATTTGCGTGCAATACATTTCTACAGTGATTGTTGTGTAGTGTCGTTTTTTTTTCACAATACACATGTTTTATTTCTATCTTAACAAATTCCAAAAGAATTTAAGAAAACAATTTTACAAATATACTTGTAAAGAATCAACAACAACAACAAAAATTGATACATTACATTTGGGGTCCTCTCAAAATAGGGTGCAAAACACACACACAACACACAGAGATTTACAGCAGAAAAAACAACAACAACAACAACAACAACAACAACAAAACCAAGCCTTACCCCCAACACGGCATGGAGGTTTTCCCGTATGGGGACGTCACTCATCCTCATCATGGAGTGGCCCACCATGTCGGGGGGCATGCGTGGGGAGGGTGAGGGGATGGGGGAGGGGGACCTGCCCAGGGACATCATGGCTGCAGGGGGCAGCTCCTTCTTCAGCAGACGGTCAGCGTCTGGGTGCTGGTCCAGGGGGAAGCGCTGGCCCCCAGGCCCCGTGACAAACTGCTGGAAGTGACCGGGGGGCATCACCCCCTCCCGCCCCGGGGGCAGGAACTGGGGTTGGGGGTGCTGCTGGCCAGCGTACATGCGAGGGTCCAGAGGCATGCGCGGCATGCCAAAGGGACCCCCAAAGGCCAGCTCTCCCCCGTATACAGGCAGAGCGTCGCGATGGAGGGCCGGGCGGGGGGCCTCCCTGGGCCGGCACAAAGGCGCTGCTGGGGAGGTGGGGGTGGTCCAGGGGGGAAACCTCCACCCCCTTCCCCCTGTCCTTGAAGCCCGCAGGGGGCCCGGGGCCCAGAGGGTAGGGGGCCTTGCCACCGCCACCTCTCTCCGCCGATGCGCTGCGGGGTTCAGAGTCCGCCAGGTTGAGGGGCACCTGCTGCACGAGGACGTGGACGAGGCAATGCCCATCAGCTGAGAGTGGGAGGGGGGAGGGGGGCCTCCCTTCAGCCCCCCCTCCTCCTGCCCTCCCCGCCCCACCGCCAGTCCTTCCTGCAGGGAGCGCTCCACCGCCGCCTTGTGGGCGCGGGCCTCCACCTCTTTCCTGGCCGCTTCTTTCTTGCTGGCTGCCTCCTGCACCGCTCGCGCTTCCTGAGCCGCCCTGGCTTCCTGAGCCGCCCGTGCTTCCTGAGCGGCTCGGGCTTCCTGAGCGGCCCTGGCTTCTTGAGCCACCCTGGCTTCCTGAGCCGCCCGAGCCTCTTGAGCCGCCCTGGCTTCCTGAGCGGCTCGTGCTTCTTGGACGGCTCTGGCCTCCTGGGCCACTCTGACGGCAGCCATCTCTTTCTCCACCTTGCGCACTGACTGCTCCTGGGCTGACTTGCGCGCTGCTGCTGCTGACGAGGCCGCCGCCGCCTCCCGCGCCATCTCCTGAGCCAGGGCCGAGTTGTGGGCCAGCTCCTGAGCCGTGCGGGGCCCTCGCCCCACCACCGCACTGTGGGCCCGCTCCTGCCGCAGCATCTCCTGCAGGCGCTGCTCCTGAAGGCGCTGGCACTCCAGCTGCAGCAGGTAGTCCATGGGCAGGGGCCGCTGGGCCTCTCCATGGGCGGCAGGAGGGGGCATGCCACGCAACACCTCATCTGCCAACACAGCACACAACACCTCAGTCAGACTTTTGCTCTCCCTGCTCCTTGTCTACACCTCTCACATGCTCACCACGCATGTGATTCCTACAGTATATCCCCACCATGGTTTTTTTCTCAGCCATTAATATATCCGCATTCCAACTTCAAGGTTACCATTGGGTAATGAACAGGCTACCCATTTTACCAGGACAGTCAGGAGACCTGTACCTCTCTGCTCTATCAGACTTTCAGCGGTCACAAATTCTTTTCACCTGCACATGGGTCTGAATGGTTTCAAGTCTCCTCCAGAAGAGTTGACATTCAGTTCATTTTCTCATCAAACTGGGGAGAAAAGGTAAGGGTGGGAATTGAACCCAAAATCTTGCAGCTTAATTGTTAGGCAGATGAAAGTCTAGTCTAAACTGTCCTGCCATCATCCTTTTCTTTTTGTTGAAGATATAAACTTACAAAACAAAGCACCCGCAGTAGAGAAATGTTTTTGGGGGAACTAGAAAATGTACTAAAAACAAAATGCAACAACTGCTGTAATTTGTATTTTGACAATGAGCTGATTTTATTTGGTGTGGCTGAAAATACTAAAACTGACGAAGTACTAGATTTCATTATTCTGTTTGGCAAGTTTTTCATGCATGTAGAATCAATAAAACCGTTCCAAATGTTAAAATCTTTTAAAGAGAACTAAATACAAAGTTTAAAATTGATTAACAAACAGCTTATTTGAATATGACATACCATGTTTTCCAAAGAGGATGGTTCCCATACATGGGTTTACTTGAAGCATGAAAAGATTTTTAAAAATAAACCAAAAAAAAACAAACCTAGAGGGAATTGAAAAACAGGTAAAAGCATATGAAACATTCAGCCTTCACAGACAAATTTATACTAATTATAAATGTGGAATAACTACTAAGTAATATGGGTCTTGTTTTCACTTGTCATGTGGCCTGCAGGGTATCTTAGTAACAGGTGGTCTGTACATACCTAAAGCATATGTGTCTTGATTTTTGTTGGTGTTTTGTTTTTTCTCCATGCTGCACTTTGAAGTCTCTTGCCCTTATTGAGTTTGCATCAGTATAGACATGTATGTTTATCAATTTATGGACACTTATGTATACATGGGTGCTTGGTGTATGTAGCTGAAAGGTGAACACGCATGTTCTGATATGCATAAATGATTCTGCCGAGTGTGTGTATGTATATATACCGTACATACATGTGTATTATACAAATGCATATATGCAAAATTTTGGATGTAAACATTATTATTAGTGTTAGAATAACCTGCTTGTATGTTTGGTAGTTCTGTTTGGTTTTGTTCCCTTAGTGACCATGTTTCTGTACACAATTATAATAGGATTCAGAAAGAGGGTTGTTGGTAACAATGATATTGGTTTTCTTTTGGTCCTTTGTTTTTTTATATTATACTTGAAAATTTGAAAAAACTGTCTAAAAAAAACAACTTACAAAGCACCTCCAAGATACTCAAATCATTTTCTCTTCATCTACTAGACTGTGTGGTAGCCTGGATGCTTTTCTTTCAGAGGAGGCAATAAACTGAGATCCCATGTGCCACATACATTCTGCGCACATAAATGAATCTATAACAAAAAGTTAATCCAGGCAAAAAAGACACACACAGGGAAACACACACAGGCAGATGAGTGAAAGAAGGAAACTGAAGAGCTGCTCATGTAGCGATCAATACATGTGTGTCCTCTGGATGCAGGCTTGAATTTTAATTAATAGAGAAAGCTGCAGTGACCACTGTGAAATTATACCAAACAATACAAAATACTATGCTGTAATCCAATGCAATACCACCTTCCACATACGTACATGTAAAGACAGACCTAAAGGCTCACCTTTGTATCTGGGTAACATTGGCTCCGGAGCCATTGGCGGTGCTGGGGGTCGATGTGGGTGACCCACGCCCCGAGGCCCGTGAATGCCTCCCTCCATGGGCCGCATGGGGTTAGGCAGGCGCTCTATCACCTGAAAAATCCACTGGTGTTAGCAGTGCAGAAAGGGATAACATATTTATATGTGGATCAAAACAATTTCAGTAACTTTGTTTTTTCTTCTGTAAAAGTATAAGGCTCCCTGGTTGGTTGGTTTTGTTTGGGGCCATTTTTTAAAATTATCTAATTTAATGTTTTGTTTTTTTTATTATTTTCCCCCCTTGTTTGGCAGGGTGTGTACGCACTTTTGTCAATTTGTCATCTGTTCCCACCGACACAATGGCCTTTCAAAAAGCGGAACAGGATTTAACGTGTGCGCAAGACATTCAGGGCCTTGGTTTATAGTCTCACCCAAAGAAATTAGTAGAGTCTGCACTGATGTTAACTCCAGAGGAAAAATCCTCTTGGAGAAGATTCAAATTCAGGTAAACAGATCACGAGTGCATCACTCTGACCACCAGGCTATCCTGGGGAAAATATCCCCTTGCACAGGATTTAAACCTGGGATAGCCTAGTGGTTAGAACATAGCGCTTGTCATTGCAAGCGCAATGTTCTAACCACTAGGCTATCCCATCCCCCTGTGCGAGTGAGCGAGCGAGCGAGCGAGCGAGCGAGCGTGCGTGCGTGAGTGCGTGCGTGTGTGTGCGTGCATGTGCATGCAAAGGATAGAAAGACAGAAACAGCTCTAAACAAATGGGCACACTGAGAGAGAAAAGAGAGAGAGAGAGAGAGAGAGAGAGAGAGAGAGAGAGAGGAGAGAGAGAGAGAGAGAGAGAGAGATTTAAAATACAATAAAGACAAACAGCTGAGGCAAATATTCTAATACTAGATATTCTTTTTAAGCTTTAAACAGTAATGTATGCATTTCTAAAAAAGATACAAAAAAGCCAAAAACACCTCTCTCACTCTCTCTCACACACACAGTATAACTTGAAAAGAAAAAGATATCAAAATTTGATTAAAAAAAAAAAAAATGAATAAGAAGAAAAACTAGTAAATAAAACCAAAACTGGATTCAGACAAATATGAACGCTTTTAAAAAAAAAAAAGGTAATTGAATAATATTTTCAATAAAACCATTAAACTAAATGGGTATTAAACTCTGCCTCATCGATCATTAACATTCTACAAGATGGGATGGCTTTTGTTTACTGGTTTACCTACCACAAGCACCATCTCCTTCATACTTGTAACAAAAACAATCTTCAACCACAGATTTCATGAATATAATATGCAAACAGCTTTTTACATTGATTCATTTCTTCGTCCCTATTCACTTGTCTAATATCCTTCAGTTTTCTTCAAAAAATTAATAATTTCAGGCACTTGTTTTTACTGTGCAGTCAGAATGGTTTTCTTTCCATTCAACAAGTCTTCAATTACTATCTAGATCCATGTCTAATGGTCGTTTCAGGTTCTATGGTATGATCTAAAAATTATTGCTTGGACAGCCAATGTTAAGTAGAGGTTCGAGCAGAATGAAGACCAGTATATTACAAAATAGACTATCACTGCAGCTGCTCCTAAAGGATCAGTTTTTAGATCTATCCAAACTGCCACAATATTCATGAATTTGAAAGGCAGTATGGAATTCAGGAAACACAACTTAAATGCAACATACAAACAGTCTGGATTTAACCCTAGTAGCACGGTTCCCAGACTATTCTGGCAAAGCAGGGTCTAGACTATATGGTGGCTCCCGGAATATTCCAGGTGACATAGACTTGTGGTGTAGTTGAAGGCTCACTTTCGCTTTCGAAGTTTACCCCATGGAATTGAAGGCCATTGTACGGCCGCAGAAATGGTTGACGGTTGTTCAACAGTCGCAAGCAACGAAGACTTTGATTGGATTAGATGGTTGTTTTTTTTTCAAACCAGTCACGATTGTCTGGGAGAAAAATGGCAGCCAAATGTTTGCACCAAAATTTCTTGAAGTGTTTTGCTAGCTTCTTTTACTATATTGACGGCAAGGAGCTCTAGAGGCTGGATTTGGCTGAGTTAAACAATAACAGAGATGATGAGGTAAGAGTTGTGGAATATTTTTGAAAAACTTCAGAAAAATTGATCGTATGGACTGAATTGAGCGGTGCTAAGTTTTGCCAGATGCACTTCTTGCTGCTTGGCAATTTCGACGTCATACATTGTTATTTTGACGCAACAAGGCTTTGAAGAAACTGTTGTTACGTTATTTCGATATGCTGTCGAGTACTTTGCATCACATAAAATCAAGCGATCATCGTATTTTCGTCATAGAATGCTGCCAAGTCGCACGAAATGAGTGTTCACCACCATGACGATTGCAGTGGTGTCAATCGTTTTGTTAGACTTTGATGACCGATAAAGCAACACAAGCTTCTTATTTTTTCAAAACTAATAATGTGTCAAGAGATAGTATTTACCAATTCACGACATTTTTGTACCGCAACAACATTGCAAATCATGTTAAAACCAATCTCAGGCTCTGGTGTCGCGACGGTGATCGGTAGCATACTCGCAATTTTTTACATTTATTTTTTACATTACCATGCCCACTACATGCTGCTATAAAATTTTGTTCATTTAAAAGCTTGTTATCTAAGCTTTCAAGTGATTTACAACTTTACACACTTAGTTCAGTTTTATGTAATATCAATATCAAGGGTTGTTTGACCCCACCCTGCTTCCAAACAACAATGGCTGCTGTTATTGCAGCCAGTAGCATTGGGTACCGCTGCAGTTAATTTGGCGCCACCAGAGTTTTAGGAAAAAAAAAAAATCCTACCTTCATTTCAATGTTTCAGGCATTTTTTCATCCACTTCCAAAGCAATAAAACCGAGACAAAATAAAACATCATAGCCTATCATACTTAGGACGCTCTGTCACACTACAGACTTAAGATGCTCTGACTCACTACACTCTACCTCCCACCACTAACATACAGAAACTGCACGATTCTGGCAGAGCAGAACACTTACCTGCCCTACAGGGCTGGTGGTTTTGGGCGACAGGGAGCGTGGCTGGCCTGCCACCACGCCCGAGTACAAGGCACTAGCGGAGGTCTCCTGCGGAACTTTGGATGGACCTGTATCCTGCAAGGAGCCACGCCGATGTGGAAGGTGAACTGAGGCAGGGGTGGTGACGGCCGTGGGAATCACCGAGGCAGAAGACGGGACAGGCCCCGAGCCGATGAGCTTGCCTGGATCCTGCTGGGGGTGGGAGACCACCATGCTCTGGTGGATGGTCATGGGCCCATGCTCTCCTTGGATCATGAAGAATCCTGGAGTGTGAGGCAGACCCTGGTGACGCAGGCTGACCAGGAACTGTTCTCTCTCCCTCTCCAGCTCCCGCTCATGCCCCTTGCCCAGCAGCTCTGCAGGGGGCAGCAGGTCCCCAGGCACAGAGGGCGGGCGCATGTCCCCGTGGTGGGAGGGAGGCCGCGAGGATCGCTCCCGGGTTCCCCCTGGTGTTGGGGGCTGGCTGCTGTGGGCACTGGGCGGGCGCTTGGAGGGCACTGGGCTGGGCACCATCTCTAGGGGAGATACAGAAGGCAGCTGAGCACTCTGAGGCCTCTGCGGCGGGAGCGGGGTGGTGGGGGACACCTGAGATGGGGAAGGTGGAGGTGGGGTGTGGATAGGAGGCTGCTGCTGCTGGCCAGGGTGGGGAGGCCCTGGAGGTCCCTGCCAGCCCTTGGGCATGGCGTGGGGAGGCAGCTTGGGGCTCATCTGAGGCTGTGGGGCCTGCACCAAGGCGGGCACTGGAGGCATTGACGAGGCCAAAGGCTTGTTGTGAGCTCCAGGACTGCTGCTGACACTCGGGGAGGAGGTGGTGGCAGTGGAGGAGATGGGGGGATGGCTGTGGCTCCGCATCACACTGCTGGCAGCAGACGACACTTTGGGAGAGCTGTAGCGCACATCTTGTGGAGCCAAATGAGGCAGAGGCATGCTGGGCATCAGGCCAGCCTGAGACAGCCCCTGCTCCCTCGTGGAAGGGATGGCAAACACACCTGTACGGCGCATCTGTTCTGGCATGGCTGCTGGGTGGCCTGGGGGAAACATGGAGGACATCTGAATGAGAGGAGAGGTCTCTTCACGCCCAGGCCCTCCTGCCTGATGAGGGGAGGGTCCCTGGCTGTGGCTGGTGGACAACATGGTCTGTGGGTGAGGGGAAGGGACCGTGGTCACCACAGCCTGGGCATGACTGGAGGCAACACTGGACACTGCAGGCGGCTGTTGACTGGCCGAGCCACTGGACATCATAGCCTGGGGGTGGTTAGGGCCAGCATTCAGAACCATAGACTGGGGATGGCCGGCCAGAGACACTGCAGCCTGGTGGTGGGTGGAGGACATGTTTGGCGTTCCAGGTTGGGGGTGGCTGGAAGCTACACTGGGCACAGCGGATTGCAGATGACCAGGAGCCCCACTGGACACTGTGGCATGGGGATGACTGGTAGAGATGCTGGCTGTCACAGTCTGCGAATGGCTGGAAGACACAGAGCTCGATCCTACATGGGGCTTGCTGGATGACACACTGGTCGCTGACATGGGCCCACGGCTGGAAGGGGGGTTGCCCTGAGCCGGGATGGATGGAGGGTGGATCATCACCCCTTGGGGCTGGCTGGCTGAGGGCATTTGGCTTCCTGGTCCCTGGGCATGACTGGCTGGAGAGCTCACCATCATGTGAGGCATGCTGGAAGGAGGCATGGCAGGACCCAGACTGCCCGGGCGCTGAGGCTCTGGACTTCCCAAGACGAAGCCTTCTCCCTTCCTCCTCATCTCGTGCATGACGTGGGGTGGGGGCGGGAAGCCTGCACCAGCGATAGAGGTTGGCAAGCCCCGCGACGGCTGCCCAGGTGTGGCCATGCTGTGGGGCGGCAAGGAAGGCGAGATGGTCACGTTCTGCGGGGACATGGCATGGGGCAAACCATGAGGCTGAGATGACGCAGGTCCCTGACGGCTGTCCACACCTGGCGGCAGAGAAAACTTGCCATGGGGACCCATGTTGGAGGGAGGCATGCCTGGCTGCCAAGCCATTGTCCCTGGCAGGTGGGGGGCTTCCTGCTTGGTGCCGCTGCCACCACCACCACCCCCTTTCCCTGGCTGGTGGCCCAGCTTGGCCAGATCCCCGGGCATGGCGAAGCCTGGAGGGAAGGTCTGCAGATCCCCAGGTACTGGCAGCTTGGCCATGGCCTCTGCTTTGCTCTTGCCCCGCTGTGGATGGGGGCTGCCCGCCATGGCCAGTGTGGCGGCCTGAGGTCCCAACAGGTTCATCTCCATCCCACCTTTGCTGACTGCTCCCGAATCTGATGGAGACGAGGAGGGCGCTGCGTTCTCTGCTGCCTCCACTGCCGCCTGCTTCCCTCGGCCTGAAAACAACCCACACCAGCCAGGGTCAATTAATTATCAGGGTATTTCAGCCACCTCTCTTTCCTAACTTACATCACCTACCATTGCATCAATGTTCAATGATCGCTCAATGAATAATTATGATATTTACTTTTTCTAAATTGAATGTTCAAGATTTTTTTTGGTTATCAAACCCTGCCAGATCACAATACACATTTCAAAAAATCCTCCCCCCCCCCGTCCCATTCATGCTATCACTGATTCTTCATCAACTTATCACTGATTCGTCATCAGCTTCATTACTTGTTTGCAATGCAGACCTGATATATGTACTCAAAACAAGGGTCTTCAGGACAAGGCTTTTGAGGAAGTGACAGACAAAAAGAGGGTTACCAAGAGGTGATGTCTTCACTAAAATCCTGTCTAAACATCAGCAAAATTTTCTACAAGATATCAAAAATGGTACAGTGCATCGATTTTGTCCATTTATATAAATTTCTGAAAGATAATTGCAGGGTTCACATAATAAAAAAAATTTTTTAATAAAAAAAAAGGAGGGGGGGGGGACCCCAAACATACAAACATTTCACAAACTTTTAAGACCACGTAACAAATTTCAAAACCTTATGTTCCACTGACAGTTGAAAAAAATCACTTAAAAATTTTGACATGGTTTCACTTTGCTTTTTTTTTTTTGTGGTGGTGGTTGTCAAAAACTTTTTTTTTATCAGTAAATTTGTATTTTCGTATTTGAGGTTAAACGAATCATTAAAAATAAAATATGATAAAATCGTATGGGTTGGCAGGTTTGTTATATCCCATGCCCATGCAGAAGTCACATCATTTTCCTTCTTCAAAACTAGAGCCCTGACTTGACCTTTTCAAATTCAATCCAATTTATTATGTGCTACCGGCTATCTCATTTCAATGATGACAATGGAAACTTCATATCATTTATAACTCCATCCCAAATATTATGTGGTACCAGCTATTGTATTTCAATGACAACTGAAAGTTCATGAATATCTTCAAATCTAGCCCAATTTACCATGTGGTACCAGCTATCTCATTTCGAAGACCACAACTGCTAGTTCATATCTTCAACTTCCTCTAATTTCCCATGTGGTACCAGCTGTCTCATTACAATGAGCAGAATGAAAATTTCCTATGTGTCTAAAATCCTGCTTACCTCGTGCACTGCGTGGTGGGGGCTTCTCCACTTCAGGCCTGTGGTCAGAGACCTCGAAGATGCCCTTGGAGACCGCGTCAATGATCTTGTCCACGTTGCTCATGGAGGAGGTGGAGTCATCAGAGGCCTGCTCTTCCTGCATCAGCTCCTTGAAGTTGGCCAGGGCTGAAGGCGGTTGGTGAGGCACTGGCTGCAAGGGAGGAGGTCCTCCCTCCAAGCTCTCACCCCCCTTCCCCAAAGTCAGCGAATCGCTGGACTCCGAGGGTCGCTTGTTTCTTCCCGCGTGGTGCGGAGCATTGGGCCGGGCTCCAGCTTCTGCTCCTGTTCACTGGCTTCAAACTCGTAGATGTTGTCCTTGGAGATGGGCTTGGAGTCGATGGTGGAGAGCATGTTCATGTTGGCCGCTTTCCAATCCTCGAAACTCTGATGAGGCACAGCATCCACACTCTCCCCCTCCTTGCTCATGGCACGCCCTTTGAGGGGGGAGTCCTCCTTAGACTTGCCCGACCCACTTCCAGCTTTTCCAGTTTGACCACAGGGGATCCCATGTCATTGGATGCCTTTGGAGAACCACGACCACGGGGTGTGGGGGGATGTTTGGGTGACTGACCTCCCCTCACAGCACGAGGGGAGGAACCAGAGCGCGAGGCACGAGGAGAGGTGATGGTCAGGCCCTGCTCCATGGCCTTGTAGTTGGTGGGCTTGCGTGTTCGTGAGGGCCGTTGGGTTTTGTAGGGGCTGGCTGAAACCATGTGAGCAGGAGACTTGTCTTCAGAGTCGGATCCCAGCTGGAACTGAGTCTTGCCCCGCTCTTCCCCATCAGTGGGGGTTTCCTGGTCCTCCAAGTTGATGACCAGCTCGGCTTCACCGTACGAAGAATCCAAGTCTGTTTTGGATTCTGGACTAGCCAGGTCTTCCTTCACAATACTCTGTTGCCAAGCAGGGACAACAGGAACAGTTGTGGATGACAGAGACATGATAGGGTCTCTCAAAGGGGAGGCTGATAAACTGACTCCTCCAGAAGATTCCACAGTGTCCTGTGATGATCCAGCTCGTCCACGTCGTCCTTTGCCACGAGGAGAGTTCTTTCTCTGGGGAGATTTGGTCATCTGGGGACTTTCTTCTCCTGAGTGTCATATATGGAATTGAGGGCGGACTGCACAATCTTCTCCATACCATTGTCTTCATCCTCAAACTCAAAATCATAGGCATCCAGACCTTTCTTCTTGGCCTCCAAATCATCCACTTTGTTCAACTCAGGCAAAGATTTAGCTAAGCCTGGAAGATCTTTGGAGTCATCCGATGCCATGTAAGGCTTGGGCATGGGTGTCTCACTGAAAGATGGCAATCCTGGGAAGAAGTCTTTCAGAGTGGGTAATGCTTCTTGCGAAGAGAGCATAGGCAGGTCATCTTTACCCTGAATGTCCTTGGGGCCCTTGGAGTTGGAGCGTTGCTTTTTACCACGACGCGGTGTCTTTTTACCAGTCTCGGCAGCACTTCTTCCACAGGGGGTCCATTGTCAGGTTCCTGGTGCAGCTGCTCCATGACAGACAAGGACTCTTCATGCTCCACAGACTGGGAGGAAGTCTGAGGAGCTTCTGAGGCTTCTGGAATGACAGGCCCTGCTGTCTCTGGCTGTCCTTGCAGAGCAATGGGATCCATGAGGGCGGTGGAGGGGGAGGTGGGGGTAGCTGCAGGGTCCAGGACCCCTGTGGGCTCTTGGTGGATAGTGGCCATGGGGTGGTTGTCAGCAGTGTCAAAGGAGAACTGGTTCGTGTCTTCTTCTCCCATGATGGCCTGCACCGCTAGCGCCGCTTCCTCTGATGCCGCCTGCTCCTCCCTCTCTTTCCTCTCTAGCTGCACCATGCCGTCCTCTTCAGGGTCCTTCTGCTCTTCAGACTCTATCACCAAGCTGGTCTGCTCTGCAGCAGTGAAAGGGACTTTGTCCACCTTCTCTGGTTTGGTGAAGGGGGTGAACAGGCCCATGTCTTCACCCACAGGCTGAGATAAGTCTGCTAGCTCTTTGGAATCCTGCAGCTTGGGAGACCCTTTATCCAGTTTGTCCAAAGACGAATCTCTATCATCAGAGAACAGAGGACTGGCAGTTTTGTGGATGCTGATGTCTTCATAGAACTGTCTGTCAGAAAAACCAGTCTTCTTCTCCACAGGTTCTTGAAGAAGAGTGGTGTCCTCCTCTGTGGATTTCTTGGTGGCTTCCAGGCACATTTCCACAGCAGCCAATGGGTCAATCTCCTTGGAACCCTTGCGAGGATCTTTCTTATCTTTCTTCGCCTTCTTTTTCTTGGGTTTGACTGGGGCTTCTGAGTCAGACTTTTCCCCTATTTCTTCTGACTTGGGTTTGAACACCTCCTCAGGAATATTGATCAGTGGCTTGGTATCATGATCCATGGTAGAAGGCATGCCAAAAAGGCCTGTCCACCCTGCTTTGCCCTTGTCCTCCACTTTGCTCTCTGGCTTATTTTCCACTTTGGCGACGACAGGTTTGACTTCCTCCTCCACTGCAGCAGTGGTCTGCATCTTCTCCGGGCTGGCCACAGCTTCCAGCACTGGGCTCTTCTCCTCCTTCTTGTCCTTGTCTTCCTTGTCTTTGCTGCCGTCTTCTGGCCTGGGAATGCTGTCCCTCTTTTTGTGGATGAGAGGGGCAGGGTGACCCCAGAAACTGACAAAGGGGTCCAGATCCTCAGCTGCCTCTGGGGCGGGGGCTGGGGGGTCTGGCTCTGGCGCCTTCTTCACCGTTTCAGCCACCAGAGAGCTGATGGCGTAAGACTGGGGACTCTTCTCGGGCATCTCTTTCTTTTTCTTCTTTTTCTTGGGTTTTCCTTTGCCAGCATCTTCTCCCATAGCTTCTTCTGCCAGTTTGTCTTTGTTGAGGTCTGCCTTGTCCTTCAGCTTGCCCATGTCATCTGCCAGGGTCTGGAGAATGGGGTCACGACTTTGGCCATCCTTATCTTGTACCATGGATGTATCTGACAGCTGCTCTGCTTTTTCTGCAACGGCCTTGCTTTTGCTCTTCTTTTCCTTCTTTTCCTTATCTTTCACTGCCTTCGGGGTTGCTTCTTTTTTCGTTTCCAAGGCAGTGTCCATGCTAGAGTGGTCTGGCTTCTTGACTTCTTCCACATCTACAGTTTTGTCCTTGGCACTGACTGAAGACAGTTTGTCACTGGTGGTGGTGTTTTTCTGTGACTCGTTATGAGCTCCTTTCGGCACCCCCTCACCTGCTGTTTCAGTCTTTTTGGGGCGTTTCTTCTCTTTCTGTTGTGACCTAGGCTTGTTGGGTTTTTCTTCTGTAGAGGGTTTTGGTGGCACATCTTCCTCTTTTGTATCTGCCTTGCTGCCTTTGCCTTCTCTCTCTGATAGCAAGGGCTCTGAAGTCTCTTCTGCAGGTTTCACTGGCATGCTTGATTTTGTTGTAGCTTCCGTCTTTGGCGTAGCACTTTTCTTTTCTTCGACAGAAACCTGTTCTTCTGCATCGTGGTCCTTCTTAGCTTTCTTCTTTTTCTTCTTTTCAATATGTTCCTCTTTTTCCTTCTTCTTTGGTGTTGAAATGGATTCGGTCTTTGCAGAAGGTTCATCAACTGGTTTTTCCTTCTGCTCTGCCTGAGATTTCTTAGGTTTGGAACTGGACTCTTTCTTCTTCTTGTTTTCTTTGCTTGGTTCCTCTTTGTGTTTTTCAGGCTTCTCTGCTTCTGAATCAAGGCTAAAATCCAGCGAGTCCTCTTCCAAAATTGGTATCTTCTTCTCTTCTTTCGGCGCTGACTTCTTCTCTAGTATCTTGTCCTTCTTCTCCTTCTTCTCCTTGGAGTCTGCTGCAACGGTGTCTTTGCTGGAAGTCAGCCTGGGCTTTTTAATAAGGGGACCCTCAGAGTGGGTTTTCTTTGCTTTGACCGACTTATCCTCTGTCTTCTCTGTCTTCTCTACCTTCTTCTTCTTTTCTTTCTTCGGGGGTTCCAAGTCCAGGTCATCAAGGTCGTCATCATCATCGTCATCATCAGACAAGCTTGAAAGGGCTGTCAAGTGACTGGACGATTTCTTCTCTACTTTGGCAGAAGGCTGCAGTTTTGGAACATCTGAATCGTCTGGATCATCTGTCAATTTCCTCTTCTTGGCCTGCTTTTTGGGTTTGCTCTTTTTGTCGGAATGCTTGGCTGGCGTCGACTTGGCCTTTGGAGCCGGCCTCTCTGGTGTCTTGTCACGCTCCATGTCTTCAGAATCTGATGACGAGCTGAAGATATGGGAAGTTTTAGGTTTGGGTGCATTGGGTGCTTTTCTCAACAAGGCAACCACTTCTTCCTCTTCGTCATCTGATGAGGAGGAGATGACAGCTCGTTTCTTCTTTGTTGGTGGCTGAGTGGGCTTCTTCTTTGTCGGAATTTTCTTCTTTGCGTTGAAATGGGAGTCACTGTCTGATTTATCAGAATCAAAATCAAGTGAGGACAGTTCACTTTCATCAGAGGAAGAATCATCCAAAAGACTCTTGGATTTCACTTTTTTGTTGGAGTCCTTACGTGACTGCGACTGACCAGATTTTCTACGGGATTCACCGGAAGGTTCATTCACAGGGTTCTTCTTGGTGCACGATCGTCTTTTGATGGTGTCATACATGGATGTGTACACTGGCTCCAAAAGATGATAGGGAAAATCATCATCAGGTGCTTTCTTTGATGAAGAGGTGTCGGAGTCTTTTTCTTTTTCTTTCTCTTTCTGCTTTTTCTCTTTGGCTTTCTCTTTCTCTCTCACTTTTTCTTTCTTGCTCTTTTCTTTTTCTTTTTCTTTCTGCTTCTGTTTTTCTCTCTCCTGTCTTAGCTTTTCCTTTTCTTTTTCCCTTCTCTGTCTTTCTTTTTCTCGTTTCTTTTCATCCTTCTTCTTCTGCTCTTCTTTCTTCTTTTCCTCCTCTCGTTTCCTCTCTTCTTCTTGTTTCTTTTCTTCTTCCTTTCGTCGCTCTTCTTCCTTCTTCCGCTCTTCTTCTTTTCGCCTCTCTTGTTCTTTCTTCTTTTCCTCTTCCTTCCTTCTGTCATCTTCTTTCTTTTCTCATCTTCTCTCCTTCTCTCCTCTTCTTTTCTTTTCTCTTCATCTCTCCTTCGTTCATCTTCCCTTCTTTTCTCTTCCTCCTTCCTTCTCTCCTCCTCCTTTCTTCTCTCCTCCTCTCTCTTCCTCTCCTCCTCTCTCTTCCTTTCCTCCTCTCGCCTTCGCTCTTCTTCTCGTCTTCTCTCTTCTTCTTCTCGTTGCTTCTCTTTGGATTTCTCATTGTCTCCGCTCTTGCTTCTTTTGGAAGGTTTGGCTTTGTCAGTCTTGTCAGTGTCCTTGCTCTTGTTGGTCTTACTGAGCTCTTGCTGCTCTCTTTGTTCGTTTTGGATGAGGACGATGACTTTGCTCCTCCATCTGCCGGTTTCTGGCTCTCCTTTGCTTGTTGTTTGTGCTCGTTGTCATCGCCTGCACTGTCCATCACTTTTGGTGGAGCAGGCTTCTTCTCCTGAGGGTTGGAGTCTTGGTCAGTTTTCACCTTGTGCCGGTTGTCCTGTTTTGCCGCCTCTGCCTTCCCTTCATGCTTTTCACTTCTGTCCTTGACTTTGCCCTTGTTCTTCTCCTGGCTTTCACCGGTTTTCTTCTCCTCTCTCTTCACCTCAGATTTGCTGTGGCTTTTCTTCTCCTCTTTTGGGGTCTTGTCTCTCTCTTCTTTGACACCGTCCGTCTTGTCGGGGTTCCTCTTCTCTTCTTTTCCTGGCTGGCAAGCTTTTTATCCTTCTCTCTTTTGTGAGCCTCGTAGTGCTTGTCTCTAGCTTTGCTCTTGGCGTCCGGGGAGTCCATCTGACCCGAGTCTTTGGACCTGCTCCTGGATTCACTTTCTGTACTTGGGTCTCGGCTTTCTTTTCTGCCTTTGTCTTCCTTCTCCTCCTTGGCTTTCAATCGGTTTTTACCATGGCCATCAGAGCTCGTGTCTCTGGATCTGCCCTGGCTGTTCTTGCCATGACCATCAGCAGTTTTGTCTTTGCTTTTCCCTGTGGTGTTGTCCGAGGAGTCTTTTTCCGAGCTTTTGCTGTGAGAGTGATGCTCTTTGTCTTTGCCCTTGGCATGGGTTTCCCCGTCCTTGGCTCGGGTGTCGCTGTCCTTGACTTCAGCTTTCCCGCTGTGACTGCCAGCGTCTTTGGCCTTGGTTTTGTGGCTGTCTGCTTTTCTCTCTTTGCTTTTAGGACGCACATCCCCTTCCTTGCTTCTGGTTGCTGCTTGGGGATCTCGTACCCTGGACTGGAATTCTGCGTCTTTGTTGCTAGAGGGGTCACTTGCTTTCGATTTAGAACTGGTTTCCTTGTTCTTACTGTTGGATTCAGAGTCCTTCGACTTGCCATGCAGGTCCTCTTTGCTTTTGTTTCTTGACCCTGACTCATGGCGTGACTTGTCCAGGACTTTCTGTGCAGATCCATGGTCCTGTTTATCACTGTCTTTCTTATCGCTGCGGTCAACCGCATCCTTTGCCACAGATTTGCCGATTTTTTTATCACCCTGGGAGGATTTGTTGTGGACCTTTTTGTCTTTGGTCTCCAACTCTGATCGGGAGGTGGTGTCATGCCTGTCCGCCAAGTCACTCCCTTTCACCTTCTCTTTGGACACAGAAGGCTTGGGGTCAGACTTGGTGTTGGTCGTGTCGGGTTTGATGTCTGGAGCAAACAGAGGATCCAGCTTGACACTCTGGTCCACCAGGCGGCTGGTCTTGGTCTTGCTGGGCCGGTCTCCATGGGGCTTGCCCATGGAAGGGGTCGTCATGGAGGAGCTTGTGGAAACACTGCTCACCACAGAGGTGGAGACGGACGTGGTGGTGGTGACAGACGTCGAGGTGACAATGGTAGGGGGTGAGGAGGTGAGGATGGAGGTAGTAGATGGTGTGGAATGCATCACAGACGTTTGTGAGGTGGCGGCAGAGCTCCCTGGTACTCCTGGCTTGGTGCTGCCAGTGCCAGTGTCGCCTGCCGTGGCTGAGCCGTACTCCTCAGACACCTGGCCCGCCCACAGCTTCTCCTCCCTCCTACTCCCAGCAGCAGCACCGTCTCTCTTCGTCGGCTCCAACACCTCACATGCCACATCCGACAGAGAAGAACCAGAACTGGTCTGCACCGCTTCACCACCACCACCACCACCACCACTGTGCACAGACGTGGCCACCGTATCCATGCCCGGCACCTCTGAAGGGGTATCCTTTCTGTTCAACATCACATCCTTCTTGCTCACTGACGTCAATGCCCCGTCCTTGGAGGCTGAAGTCAACATCATTTCCTCTCTGTCTGATGAACACACGGAGAACAGGCCAGAGGAGCCTCCTGAAGGATTCCCAGTAGTGGTGGCTGACTCTGCACTAGAGGCACACGCCGCCAGGCGCATGTCCCCAGCAGAGGGCCCCCCCACCACCGACACTCCGTTGGACCTGGACACAAGGGGGGACGTGGCCGACAGGGTCAGTAATCCAGAGTCTTGACCCGAGGGGCCAGTGGAGCTGACTACCCCCGGCCACACGTGTTTGTCATGCCCCACAGCCAGTCCTGCTGCTTCCAGGGCACCGGTCTCAGCAGTATGAGGGGAGGGGGACAGGGAGGAAGGGGTGGAGCTGGGCCACACAGTCAAGGAGGGTCCCGCACAGGGCCGGGGAGAACACGCCCCAGTCACAGACACAGCGAAGGAAGGTCCCAGGGGGAAGGGGGTGGAAGAGGGGCTGGACACAGACACAGGCACGCCACCCGATAGGGGGAGCGGAAACCAGCCTGCATGAGGGAGGCGGCTGTGGCCACGGCACCAGCCGTCAGTCCTGCCACAGTGGTGGTGGTGGTGGTGGTGGGTTGCTGCATGGAAGCCCAGGCCGTGGTGATGGGGGCTCCTCCACCCCCTCCCATGACCTCAGCCCCTGGCCCATCCCCAAAGGTCACCGGCCGACCAGGCGCACCTCCCGCACCATACCCCATCTTGGCCAGTGCAGGACGAACTCCAAACTGCCCTACATTCAGCTTGGCCCCTTCCGGCTTGTCCTGGTGTTGGCCTAAGCGCATGTAATCCTGGTCCAGAATGCTGCTGCGCTTCAGCAAAGTCTGCATGATCTCTGAGGGCTCCTGCTTCTTCTCCGCAACCAGGCTGCTCGTCTCTGCCTCCTTCTTGCGTATGCGATACTTGGAGTAGACAAAGGAGGAGGCCAGAGTGTTGGGGATGGCCAGGTGGGGGGAGGTGGACAGGGAGGTCATGTCAGCAGTCTTGTTGAGGGTGGACATGTTCATGATCTCGTCCACCAAGCGTATCCTGTCGGCGAACGATGGCTGCCCGGGGACAGTGCCCTCATCCAGGCTGCTGCTGTCAGACAGGCTGTCATCCACGTGAGCCAGAGAGGACAGGTCCGGGTCACACAGTTTAGCGTCCATCTGGCTGCTGTCGTCCTGGTGAAGGGCAGGAGGGGACAGGGCGGAGGCCTGGGCAGACCAGTCCACCAGGGGAGAGGCTGGTTTGGGAGAACTGCGCACACTCTCCGAGTTGATGGACTCCAGATCCACCACATCCTCGCTGACAGCCGGGCTGAAGCAGGCCTCAGGACTGGGGCCCAGCTTGGGGCTCCACAACGACTTGTCCAGCAAGTAGGATTTGTTCCCTCGCCCCTTGTCCTGCCCCGCCCAGTTCCCTCCCTTGCCCTTGATTCCCGAAGAGCCCCCTGAAGCCACACCGTGTGCTTTGCTGGCCGTGTCTTTTGTCCTCAAGTAAGTGTCACACTCTGCATCACCACACGGCTTCCCACTGACGTCAGAACTGGGGCGACCACTTCTGGTGCCCAGTTCCTCCACATCGCCATTGTCCTGGTGAAAGGAATGTTTGAACAGATCGCTGCCGCTGTCCACATCCACCCGCCGACGCTTGGCCTCTGACGGGCTGCTCTCCGCACTGTCCATCAGCCCAGGGTCATTTTTGAGGCTGACCTTGAACTCCACTTCTCCGTCTCCCTTGGCTTTGGCGGCCAGGCGCTGTCGCTGCTTCTCCTTCAGCTTCATCTCCATGCGGGTCAGCTCCTCCACCTGCTTGCGGCAGCTGTCCCTGGAGCTGACCTCTCTCTTCTTCAGGGAGCCCTCGTGGCCCTGGCTGTCCAGGGCCGCCTCCGCATCATCCCCACTCTCCTCTTTGCCCAGCTCCATCAGCAGCTTCTGCTTCTGCAGCTGCAGGTTCTGCAGTTCTGTCTCGCTGACCGAGCCGTTCTCCTGGCTGCTGGTGGAGTCAGGGCTGTCCACCACGCTCTCCAACACCCGCACCCCGCGCGCCTTGCCCTCGCTCTTGGCCAGTTTGCTGCCCGTCTTGCCAAACTGCTGGCGCTGCTTGCGCTGCCGCTCCCTCTCCGAGCTGACCTTCAGGGTCAGGATGCCCACAGCTCTGCCCCTTCTTCCTCTCCTTGCCCGACACGCCGTCCTCGTGAAGCCGCTTTCGCACACTGGACTTTTCCGGCAGAGTCACTTCCGACCCCACCTTTGGGGTGGAGGGGGAGGAGGTGGTGCCCGTCTGGCTGACCCAGACGCTCCTCAGTTTGGGCTTGCTGTCTATCACAGTGTAGCTGGGCTTGAAGTCCGAGTTGGCCTCCACGTTGCGCGCGTAAAACACCTTGGGCATGGGCTCCTCCTCCTCTGTGGGGGTGGGGGGGGTGCAGCTCAGGTCGTCCCCTTCCGGAGAACTGCGGCCCGAGGCAAGACAGGCGACCTCCGACCCCGCAGGTCACTGCCCTCACTCAGGCGCTCCACCAGCTTGTCGTCCGCCTTGTCCTTGTCGTACTTGGAGCGGAAGAGCTTTTCCTCCACCGTGCGCGTGATGTAGCGGTCTGAGCGGAAGGAGTTGTGTTCGCTGCTGGGGGTGGAGCTGCGGGTGTAGGGGTCCTTGCTGTCGTAGCGGTCCAGCGACACCTCCCGCGACGACCGGTGGGAGCGGTCATCGTAGTCGTCACGGTGAGGTGAGTGCCCGCGTTCCCGCCGCTCGCGCTGGCTGTGGCCGTATTCCCGAAGCTCCTGCTCGTAATCATCCACATTCCTGTAGTAGGACCCGCTTTGGCTGTAGTCCGATTGTCTGCTGCACACACACCGTCAAGACAACATTTCAGCTGCATGCTCCACAATCCTACATCACTATCCCATAACATTGTGGTTTTAGAGAGGGAGGGGGAGTTTAATCAATTTTCAAGAAGACATATTTTTTTCATTTTAATGCCTTTTTCTTTATCATCACTTTATTTCAGCAGTCTATTCTTTCTTTCTCTCTTTTTTTTTTAAACATAAGTTTCTTGGGGTTGTTTTGTTTTGCACTGGGTTTTTTCAGGGGGGGGTTGTGTTCGAAAGGGAAGTAAATTTTTATATTTGAATGTGAAAACCCTACATTTCGAAAATTCACTATTTATTCATGGCATTAACAAATAAGCATCACAGCTACTAATATGGATAAACTTGTGCCAAGATTAGTCTTGAAAACCACTACATCATTACCTTTAAAAACAAAGGAAAGAATACGACATGCACGCACACACGCACTACACAAACACAACACACAGATACACCACACACACACACAGCCAAAACCCTCCATGGGAGGTCACAACAATACACACAAAAACTAAACTAACCTGCTCCTACGACTTGGAGAGTAGTCGTCCTGGAAGGCCCCATCGCCATGACGACCCCGCACTCTGCCCAGGCGCCCTCGATAGTACCCAGAGGCTTGGCTGCCCGCCGGAGAAAAGCGTATGCGGTTCCTGATGAAAGACACACACACAACCCTCAGTTAACAGCAAACAAACAAAAAACAGTAAAATTGTTAAAAAATTTGTGTTGTGCCCATCTCTTCACATAATGTGTGCAAGAAATGGTTTTTATGACCAGGTCTGGTTTGGGTATTTACAGAAGAAAACAAAAAGGGAAAAAAAAGGAATAAAGAAATAAATAAGGAGATGTGCTTTTGAGGAAAAAGATACCCAACTTGACGTCAAAATCAAACATTCACACACACACACACACACACACACCACACACACACACACACACACACACACACACACACACACCACAGAGGATAAATTACATGTTAAGTGTTTGTGCAATGGGGAAATAAGTGACCTTTATCTATGGGACAACACACCACTAAAGGAACTGTTCCTGAGTTAACAACACTAACAACAGCTACTTGAACAAAAATAAACTGTATCTTCCAAAAAAGTCTGTCTTATAAAAAAGAAATGAATGAAAAACAAAAGGAAAAGAAAAAGAAAAAACCCACATGTGCATGCACACATGCAAGCATGCACACATGCACCAACACACATATGGACAGGATGTAAAAAAGCACATGAGTGGTTATTTCATTATGCTCGTTTTTAACACACACACACACACACACACACACACACACACACACACACACACACACATATGATGTCTTAATGGAAAAAATAGCAAATGGATTGCTTACACAATGTACCATCTGGAAAAAAAAATTGACACACACAAACACACACAGACATGCATGCATACTCACTCCTCAGTGAAGACGTCCTGGAACTCAAAACTGCGCTGAGGACGGAACTTATGCAGGCCTCTCTCATCAGGACGATTCTCCGGTCGCAACTGTCCCGTCTTCTCCATCTTGTCCAGGAAGTTGCCTTGGCACTCTCGGCTGGCAAAGTCCACCTGAAAAAAGGCCTGTCTCTTGGCACGGCACACTATGGCACGGCACAGCATGCAAACAACAATCGGTTATTTTGATGACTGAGAACAGGGGTTGTTTATTCTTAAAAACATGATTCTACTTTGTTTTGATGTTCACCACATTACTATCTGGTGACCTAGTTTTGTTGATGTGATACTTGTGATTGACTGGTTTTGACTGCTTTGTTGTTTGCTGTTTTCTGTTCGGGTTTTTGTTGCTTTTATTGTTTAGTTTGGGGTTGTTTTTTGAGGGGGTCAGTTTTTGTTTTCTTAAACAGTTTTATCGATCATTAACTTTTTTTTTTTAATGTTTTTGTTGTTGTTGCCATAATTGATTTTTTTTTTTTAATCACCATCGTTGTCATTATCATTACTATCATCTTTGTTTTTGTTATGGTTATACCCGAATTTTTTTTAATTCTTTTTTTAAACTTATCATTGTTCTTACTAAAATGTTTTTCTTGTGATTCTTGTTGATATCTTGGTCAACTATAAAGGCCACATTACTACTGATTCACATACAAAACAACAACAAAAAAGAAACACCAGCTAGACCATAGCTACAAACCTCTAGAATGAATCCCAAAACATGGGGGTGGGGGTGTTGGTTTGGAAGGGCGACCTGCCCCCTCTGCCCCCAAAAGGGGGGTGGGAGGTTCAGGAAATACAGCCCTCTGAAGCTGAAGAATTTTTTTTTATAGTTAAAGGAGCAAACTTTTCATCTCGTGACAAGATGATGTATCCAGTACTAAGCTTTGAAACCAGGTGGCTGATCACTGAGACCTAAAATATGATTATCGCTTATTACCTCTACTGTCATGAAGTACAAAATTAGTCAAAATCATTTGGAGATTGAGCATTAAGTATAAGTTGCATTGATTTTTTGCTGCTTTTTTAAACATTTTATAGCTTCTTATGTCAAAATAAAGAGGCAAATCTGGCCAAACAACCTTGGCTCTAGGCCTAGTTTTGGCAAAATCGTAGCTCTAGGTAAACAGCTCTGATACCATTCTCATGAATAGTACTAGCATTTTGTCTGCCCTGCAAAATGTTTAAATCAAAACAGCACTGAGTACAGCAGACCCCACTCCAATACTATCTTGTTTTTTATAGCCCTGCCGACCAAAGAGGCCGTATCAGGGCTATCACCTCATAAACTCCTAATTCTCAGATTATTACTATACAGATTGAAACAGGATTCTAAACCAATTCTACTGCCATTCCTAGTGCAGCTGAAGGTATAACTTATGCTTTGTTGAGACTGATCAGCATATGAAAAATCTTCCTTGCATTTGAGAACAAACTCCTTAGAGGCACAGCTATCAGGTTTTGCGCTTTTCATCAGTTTCTTGGAGATCGGCATCTAAAACAAACATTGACATTTTACTCCATTTACACGTTTTTCCTGTCTTTTTGTGTGTGTGGTGTGTGTGTGTGTGTGTGTGTGTGTGTGTGTGTGTGTGTGTGTGTGTGTGTGTGTGTGTTATTTCAGAAACCTGGGGGGGGGGAATTTTTAACCATAAAACTGGAATCACAGCTTTAAAAAATCAATAATTTTTTTTCCCAATAATAATCATTCCATAAAGAAAGCAATGGTCGGTAGCTATGCAATACAACAAAAGCAACACAAACCAACCAACCAACACCAACCAACCAACCAACCAACCAAGCACGCACACACGCAAGGTAAGAACTGACAGAAGTAAAAAACTACCTTTAATTTTGTTGCTGTGATTTTTTTTTTTTTATCAACAGTCAGGGTTCCCAAGTGCAGGGCAAAATGTCTTTACAGTTCCATGCTCATCGCCTGTTAAGCAGAGTGCTACAGATGATCCCTTTCCCTGATCACTGGCTATAAAAAGTCTCTTTTCAGCTCTAAATAGAGTGCACACTGATCAGTATTTGAAAATAAAAGTATTTGAAAATAAAAGTATTTGAAAACATTTGAGTTTTGCACACACAGATCAAGGCTACTTGCAAGGGCAATAGATTCATATCTGTTACTCTGTTCAATAATTGTGTTCTCTGGACCTTCAGCGGGCAGGCATAGCTTGCAACCAAAGGCCATTTAGCTCCTGCACTTTGACAGTAAGCCACAATCCGTGCTCAAGTTTTTTCGCTCCTGCAATTTTTTTTTCCACCTACAGACAGAAATTTCTTTCCAGAGAAGTAGATTCCAAAACATCTTAAATTTGCATTTACGCAGACAATTCCCACCCCAAACACACACATTATAAGTCGACTACAACATAGGCCATATAACAAAAACAAAACAAAAAACATTGGTCATAATATGACCAATATCCTATCTCACACACAACTCACCATGACCCTTCTCTTGCCCAACAGGCGATTCTTCATCTCGCTGACCGCATACTGGGCATCGTCCAGCGTGGTGTAATAGACCAGCGCCCGCCACTTTTTGCGATCCACGAAGGTGTAGATGACGTCGCCAAACTTCTTGAAGACGCGGTAGACATGCTTCTCGTTGAGGGTCTCCCCACAGCCATCAATCCACACACAGTTGGTGGGCATGGTCTTGCCAAAGCCAAGCTGCAATACAGGCTCCACTTCACAACTTGTCAAACAACACTAATGGAGGCAGCGGGCAGAGAGGAGGAGGATGGGGAGGGAGGGGGGGGACAGAGGGAGGGAGGGAGAGAGAGAGGAAGACAGAGAGTGGGGGAGAGAGGGGGGAGGCAGAGAGGGGGGGGGGCCAGAGAGATAGAGGGGGAGAGAGATGGGGAGGGGGGGACAGAGAGATAGAGGGGGAGAGATGGGGGAGAGAGGGGAAAGAGAGAGAGGGGGGGCAGAGATGGGGCAGAGAGGGGAGGGAGGGAGGGAGGGAGGGAGGGAGGGAGGGAGAGAGAGAGGAGAGAGAGAGAGAGAGAGAGAGAGAGAGAGAGAGAGAGAGAGAGAGAGAGAGAGAGAGAGAGAGAGAGAAGACAGAGACACAGACAGACAGACAGACAGACAGACAGACAGACAGACAGACAGACAGAACTCGAACTCGAAAGGTTTATTCATGAAAAAAGGCCATTGGCCCATACATGACGGGGGGTTGCCGAATAACGATAACGATAATTGCTTTAAGCTGACACACGACGCCACTCCAAGCCATGGAAACCACAGCATTGATTAGTAATGTACATCGAGACACGAAACTCTTTACTGTCCGGATATGTTACGGCATTCCGAGCCTTTCTTTCGGCCAGTCTTTGTCACACACCCTTAGGTCTAGGCTAGCCAAGAAACCGTTGTAGTAGTTCTCTAAGTGTCGCTAAGTCCCTTGAAGCACGCGATAGGGTCTCCGTGTGTAGTGTGTTCTGGATTCGCTTCCCATTCTGCAAACTGGCGAGTTTGACACGTTCCTCTTTTAGCATGTTTTTCTCTTGCTGTTTGACAAACCAGTACACACATACTGGCTCAGTGTCTGGTTGGCATGTGTACTGGATCACAATGTCGTCTGACTCACACGTCACAATATCTTCACCGTCTGAATGATGTAGCACAGATTTTCTAAAGTGTGTATTTCTTTGTCTGTCTCTCAGCCTTTTCTGTACAGATCTATCAGCTAGAGTAGCCACATACTGTTTGACATTTCCTGTGTCGAATGCACCAACGATATTATCATCGTTCACCTCAGGCTGCAAAACACACATATCAGCACACATATCAGCACAGTCACTACAATCAGACATACAGGGAGGTTCTAAATCAACCGATGATGGCAACTTAACTGATGTTTTTGTGTTGATGTCCTGTGTGTGTGTTGTTGGTAGGTCTATTCCATGTGTATCTACACATGCTGTATTCCCCTGTTCTACTCCACTGTCAGGCAGACTCGAGGCACTGAGGACACAGTCACTTTCACACACAACACTTGCCTGCTTCTGTTTATGCTTTCGAGAACGCTCCACATCTCGTCATCTTTGAGATAACGATTTCTTCCTGCAGTACTGTGCTAGTGTGCTGCGATTCACTGTTGGATCCGCCATGTTGGTTGACACTGCTGTGTCCACTGGTTTCAGTCGCAAGACAAAAACCACGCTGTCCCCTTCTCCTGTCACTTTCCAGCTGGAAACTGCATTGTCAGTCAGCAGGGCGCCTAAGGTCCTCTCCACAGCCGCTGAAGTCCAGTAACTGGCATTTTTGAATGAATTTCTAGTTTTACTGCTGCTCACAGAAAATGTACGCCCTGTCCGCTTCACTTCTCGTGACCGACCCAACACAGAGAGAGAGAGAGAGAGAGAGAGAGGGGGGAGAGAGGGGGAGAGAGAGGGAGAGAGGAGAGAGGAGAGGGAGGGAGGAGAGAGAGAGAGAGAGAGAGAGAGAGAGAGAGAGAGAGAGAGAGAGAGAGAGAGAGAGAGAGAGAGAGAGAGAGAACACCTAATGATTTTTTCACAAAAAGGTATCTGGCCCATACATGAAAGGGATTGCTTATATAATATAGTGTTGTTGTTGTTTTTTCTTACAAGAAAAAGAAGAAAAAGCCAACAAAAAAACATAGTTAATTTGTAATGAGAATTCTCACTTACCAGAACCCTGACTTTTGATTCATAACACAATATAGGATAACACAGCATCTTTTATCATGAGAGCTATCATAATAGCTGGCTAGGCTAAGCGAGAAATTGTGGTGTGTGTGAGAGAGAGAGTGTGTGTGTGTGTGTGTGTGTGTGTGTGTGTGTTGTGTGTGTGTACATCTACATACACGATTCTTCATTTTTAACAACTTCACAATAAAAAATAAGTTACATCAGAAATGCATGCATACATGTTGAGTTTGTGTGTGTACATGTGAGCCAATTTTCTCACATGCATGCAGAAAGATGGCAGAAGATGAAAAAAAAAGTGAGGCAAAACAGACCGACAGGCCAGACAGGCCCGAGTGTGTGGGGGGTGTGGGTGGCTGCTTGCCTGCCTGCATGCGTGTCCGTTCCTGACCTTGATCTTGTTGGCCCCGATGTGCTCTCCCTCCATGTCCTAGGGCCTGCCACATGCTGATGTCTGTGTACTGCACAAAGGCAAAGGCTGAGCCGCCCTGCCGCTTGATGCAATGTCCTGCACACGACACACACACAACACAAGTGCTTTGATTTGTTTTTACAAGATATGCGCTATGTTAATTACACTCACACACACACACACACACACACACACATACGCTTGATGCACACAATACACTCTCACTAAAAAAGAACTCACACACACTTCTCACTAAAGACACACACACACACACACACACACACACAACCACACACACCCACAAGCACACACACACACACACACACACACACGCACGCAGCACAAGAAGCAGGTTTACCGATCTTTCTCACTTCAACGCACTCAACCCAATTTGACTCACGACTCCAGCTCATGGCAGTCACTTACTATGACTTCTCCGAAGGGGCTGAATTTGCTGAGCAGGTCCTGGACATTGGTGTCTTTCTCCAGGTTCCCCACAAACAGGGTGCGAGTAGACTTGGGATGGAACTCATCCAGGTCATTCTCATTGGTTCGGATGTCAGCATCTTCCACTTCTGTTGATCACCAAAACACACACACGCAGAGGTTAACAGGAGAAGCAAGCAAGTATGCATGCATGCACATGTGTGCGCACATGTCTTATCTATGAAGTGATTTTTCCACTGCATTAATTTTCAACCTGTTAAAAGATTTTGACTATTTGCAATTAAGGAATATTTTCCATGCCAACTTTCAAGAAATAAGCAAATAAGTAACCAAAATTCTCTATTAACTTTTGAAAAATATATTCAAACAAATAAATGAATAAATCTGGGTGTTTTTCACAGACTTGACTTGGGGGGGGGGGGGTGGTGGAGCTAAGGTGCTGATGAGTAAAAAGGGGCCTTTAGCAGTTTGACAATTCCCAGGTCAACATGACGTGAAGACATGCTAGTGCCTTAATTCCCTTCAGGTAAATACACACAGCAAAAGATCATATGTGCACATTAACAGATCCCATAATTCATGTCACCATTCAGTGGATTATGGAGACATGAACATGTATACCCAGTATGCAACTTACACAATGAAAGGAGCTGCTTTGAAGATGGAATCTGTCAGCTGAGGCCAGCGAGCAGACCCCCAGCTAAGTCAAAGCACAGGAGATGACCAGGCACAAAGTATCCCACAGAAAGCATTAAGTAATAATCTTGATCAGTTATGTCACATATCTCTAGCTTTTAAAATTTAAAATATTTTAAACCAAGTTCATAAACCCCTTGTCCTATCTATTCTTATCATAAAAGCATTAAGCCTACATCTACCACCAAAAAAAAATCAGGAGAGGAGAGAGAGAGAGAGAGGAGAGAGAGAGAGAGAGAGAGAGAGAGAGAGAGAGAGAGAGAGAGAGAGAGAGGAGAGAGAGAGAGAAACTTTTTACTATCCTGTCAGCATCACTAAGGACTTTATTATATACACACCTCAAAATTTTCCATTTAAAATTTTAAAATGAAAATATAATATTGCTTCTATTTATAAACATACACTCAAACAGACAGCGAACCAAAACATAAGCAATTCATTTGCCCGAACTTTTTGCAAACATAAATGCATCAGGTAACACAGTATCTGTGTACATCACAAAAATTCACATACCACACATAGTCATTTCAGACCACACATGTACATCACTTCATCAGACACCATGTAGTAGATTTCAAAAATGTACACAATCAGCAGTCTCCCTCACTAGAATTTCAAATAATCCTTCTGATAATATCAGCAAGGCTGATACAACTGGCCTCATAACCTCATTTCACACAGCCCTATAGGCCACACTGTGTGTGTGTGTGTGTGTGTGTGTGTGAGTGGTGTGTGTGTGTGTGCATGTGTGCGTGTGCGTAAATTCTCATTTCGTTAACAAGAAATGCACAGTGTATTTTTTCTCGCTTTCTGTCACATAAGTTTCACTTCAAAACGGTTATATTTCCTTAGGCTATACATACACTTTATACATGGTGGTGAAATCATATTCTGTTACAGTGTTCTTCTGTTGTCTGACAATAGCTAGAATGTCTACCAAGTGAAAAAAAAAAATCCAAACAAGCAAAAGACAACCACTACTTCATTACCAGTTTCAGAGGTCATTTTACTACACTGCGCAACTCTCATACCAACTATATGTTCTCATCCTTTCTCCCTCACAACACACACACACAACACACACACACACACACACACACACACACACACACACACACACACCACACACACACACACAACACACGTATGCACAACCTTTTCTGAACTCAGATGCACATTCCTGTCCCCATCCTCTAGTTGCCATAGAAACTAGGAAGCTAGCTCCTCACCATTCACATACATCTGTTGTTTATAACCTAGCCAACCACCAGGATTCACAGCTATCATTGCCATCCTGACCATCTCCCTTGCCCCCCACCCCCCATCCAATAATTAACAACCTGAATATGAAACTGCCTGCCCCAACTGTAAAGGAGATGAGTGACTAATCATCAAGACAATACAAGGCTGCTGCAGAAAAGGAACGGCGCTGTGTATATCATCATGAAACAGCATGTTATGTATCTAGAGCTATCAAAATATTAATCCCCCTTCCCTCTTCCTTCCTGGTGTAAGGCCCACATGCTTACAGAAAAAGGAATCACACACATGCACGCGCACACACACACACACACACACACACACACACACACACACACACACACACACACACACACACACACACACTGCACAAAAACACAAATGGTAAAATTGCCTAAAGAAAACAATGGAAAAAAAACACACCAAAAACAAAAAAACAAAACAAACAAACAAACAAAAAAATATATATATATATAAACACAAAGAACCAGCCAGAACTACCCACTCACCCACCTCAATCTGTATGAAAAGAAATGTCTACAAGTCTTTTGGAATGAAAAAAACAACAACAGTACACTGATTCAGAAAATCAGAAAATAGGAACGCCCCAAATTTTTAACCCTCTTAGTTCTGACCTGGGATTTGTTGCGATTCAAAATTCCCTCCCCTGATTTCGTGATGGAATGCGAAATCTAGGGGCAATTTGTGTTCAGAGAATCCGAATGCAAGAGGGTTTTAAGACTTTTTAAAAAGGAAAGAAAACGCAAAGCTTTAGCACTAACTTGCAAAAGTTGAGAATACCATTTTAACACTATGGCATCCTGGTAGATCAGAATTTCACACACACACACACACACACACTCAGAGGCACCTACATGTATACATGTGCGCATGTGCATGCACACACGCACGCACACACACACACACACACCAAGAAATGGCAGGGTGAGAAAGGTCAGACCTGCAGACAAAACACAGCCAGCCTGTGATAGACAAGATAGAGAGGAAGACACTTTGACAATGACACAAACACACACAAAATTACTCAACTTAATCCCCCTCTCCACTCCCCCTTTTCACAGTAAAAAGGAAAAAAACAATCAACTATACTCCTCCTTACATCCTCACAGACCTCCAATACCACTGCACAAGCAAGAGTCAATCCCCTAGGCTGGCTATCAATCATCGATTAATCAATCAATCAATCAATCTGCTTATCCATCCTTCCATCCATTCATCCACTGAGCCCACTTACTGATTCCTTCATGGGAGGTGACCTTGATTTTGGTGCCAAAGAACATCTTGCCCTGGGAAGCCTCAAGGGCTTTGCTGGCATCTTCAGGCCTGAAATCCACCCACCAACATCTTTCTGGTTAACACATATACACACACACACACACACACATGCATACGTGCGCTTATGTCCATGAGCGCACACACACATGCAAAACCATTATATATTGTAAATCGCAGCAGAAAATTTCTATGAAATTTAGGCTGTCCATCCTGAGGAGAGCTTGCGCCAAAACAGCAATGTCACCCCCCTTTTTTATACTTTTTTTCCTCACTGTCTGCATACAATGTGCACTTGTTTCCATATATATATATGAGAGTGTTTCTTTTCTATAGAATTTTTACTAGGATCAACTCTGTTCTTACCATGGGATCTTTTATGTGCTCCCTGGGAAGACAGCATTGCCACACAAAAGCAGCACCACCTAGCTCTTTCCCCCTTAATATTCCTGTCTGCCTGTGTACTTGTTTATCTCTTAGAGTGGTATTTTTTCCAAACAATTTGCCAGACACAACTCTTACTGTCATAGGTTCTTTTATGTGCACTAAATGTGCGCTGCATACAGGCCTCTTCTTATTGTCTCGTCTGCACGTGGACTCACTATACTCACACACACCACACACGTCTTGTTAAATTGGCACGACCACACCACACACACACACACAACACACACAGAGTGTTGGCCATTGCATGCCAGTGGAACAGATGACAAAATAAAACTGCATACACACAGGGCCTGGATCTAAAAAAGCACATGCATGCTTATTCCATAATCCTTGAAATAAAGGAATAAGATAAAATTAACAAATCAATAAATAAACACACATACATGTATACATACATACACACTTACTTTCTGAAGCTGACAATGGCGTGCCTGGAGTCGTTCTCATTGACAATCTGCACTGTGGTCACCTTGCCGTGCTTTTTGTACTCATGGAACAGGCCATCCCTCAGGCTGGAGTCTGCAACACCACACACACACACACTGTCTGTACTGCATCTTGCATCACACATTACTTCACTCTTTGCTCATTTTGAACACAAGTTTGCTGCCATAGCCACTGTACATTCACAGCAATATATTTGCCAAGAGGGCAAGTTTGGTTGTAGGAGCTTGAGGGGGGGGGGGGGGGGAGAACAACAAATCCCCCAACACTTGACTGTGACTGAATCTTACCCTGACCTCCCTCAAAAGCCAGAGACACACATATTCTTTTCTTCCATGTTGTGACTCAGAATGTTCGTGTTTTGTTCCAACCCAGCCAAGTGACATGGTTGAACAGTTACACCAGTTTCTACTCACATGTATACACGAGGCACACACCCTTGCACAGAGAAATGGCACAAAAACTCGAAGATGAGTCCTGACAGGCTGGTGGATTCAAGCCAGCCATTTGAAACAGAACACTGTCTATTTAATTAAGTCAGACTCCCTTCCAACACACCAGACTATCCCAAACAGTCAGGCTCCCTTCAAACACACCACAGTCTATCCCAGTCAAGCTCCCTTCCAACACACCACGGTCTATCCCAAACAGTTTCCCTCACTTATCAACACAGCACAGTCTATTCCAAATGGTCAGATTAGACCCAGTATTCTCAGGTCATCTGAGGTATGTTTTTCCAGTGACAGATCCTATGCTCTTGGGATCAGACCTGCTCTCCCAGGCCGTGTAACTTGGGAGTCTAGCTGCTGCTTCCTTTACTTTGTGCAGAATTCCCAAAAATCATGCAAATGTATTCATCATTAAATTCTTCAGAAATCACTCTCTCACGGGATACCCTCCCTAGTGGTCAGAACATTGCCTCGCAATTTGACGACCTGGGTTTGATTCCCGTTCAAGGAGATTTTTCCCCTGAAGTTAACATCAGTGCTGACTCCTCTCTCCCCAAAAGTCCTTTGGATGAGACTATAAAACCAAAGCCCTGTGTGCAAACACATGCAGAACATCTTGTGCACACGTTAAATCCTGTTCCACTTTTCGTACAAGTAGGCCATTGCGTGCCAGTGGGAACAGATGACATTTACAAAACTGCATACACACCGGGACTGGATGTAAAAAAGCACAAGAGTGCTTATTCTTTTATCCTAGATATAAAAAAAAAAGAATAAAAGAATAAACTCTCTCTCTCCTTTCTCTCTGTGCCTCATCCTTTTTCTGTGCACATCCGACACAAACAGCCCTTACACATCATAACAGGGTTCAAACAGCCATCTTGGTATGAAATTCAAAGTTTTGAGTTTTTAAGAAATTCAAGAGTGCAACATGGGCTCTTTGTAGTTGGTTACAGCTTCATATAATCCGGATAAAAGTCCACTACAGCCTGAAGGTCAGTTCCCCGTTTATCGCATGCTCAGCTCAGCAAAAACACTTGTGCAACTTTGGTGATCTAGTCTTTGAACTCATCAGTTACACAGCACTTAATACACAATTTCAGCCTTGCTTTATGATTTTGAGTTCTGACGAACATAAATCCATCCAACTTGGGTGATCAATACACCACTTTTGGCAACTTACTGCACATGCATAAGATCAATCGTTACCTCCCTTGGACATTTTGTCTGCTACTACTTGTCAGTTTTACCCATGAACGTACACACATTTTAATTAACTCATTTTTTTTCTTAGCACAAAAATGTATTTCAAGCTTATTAACATCCAAACAGACAATACTTCTGACAGACATGCCTTGATTTCCAAAGAGATGTTGTCACAGCTCGACATTTTGGCCACATTCAAGGCCTTGAATGAGGGGTCTCAAACTAATCATTCTGGGAGGTTCATGCAAACCCTGTATACCATCATGAATCCAAAAAAGCCACAATCTCTAATCATCGCCCAACTCACCACTGGAGCGGGCAGGCAGGCCAGTGATGCAGATGCCCAATGGACGGCGGTCATCACCATCGGAGTCCTTCAACTTGTCGCCAGACTTCTGTTCCTTCAGGTCGCTCAGGTTGGCGATGGTGGACTTCAGCCCAATGGCCGACTGGATGCGCCCTCCACCCTGACTGCTTCCATGACTAGCAAACACACATGTAACCACACATACACACACACATCCCGCCGCGTGCACAAAAGCATGTGCCCACGCACACACACACACACATATGTATACGCACATCGAATTAAGAATCTGGGGTACTGGAGATGTAAAATAACAATGAAAGAAAAAAATACACTGGAGTTCAGTTTTAACAATCATCACAACACACACACACACACACACACACACACACACACACACACACACACACACACACACACAATCACTATGATGTGACTAAATGTTAAAAATGGTGGTGGAAATGTGTTGTTGTTTTTTTTAACTCATTTCAAATCATGTATAATACTATTAATACATCCCACACAAAAAAGGTAACATAACACCCAAGTGAAAGGCAGAGCAAAATTTTCCCATAGATCTATATGAAACCTTCCTCAGGTTATATAAGACTGGCCATCTCACTATCTGACAGTCATTTAATCATGACGTTTACCCCCCTCCCTCTCTGCGCCTCATCTTCTGTGGCATCCCTGTCCTGCTGTTCCCACACCAGCCATTTTAGTCTCCCAGCTACCGCTATACCCAGATTCGTTATGTCATATCCCCAAGGTCAGAGTCCGCAGGGAGCTCATCAATATCGGGCTGCATCAGGCCGCTGTGGGGCCACCAGCCAGAGGGGCCCTGCACTGCTGCTGGGTCACTGTGGAGGTGTTCAGTGGTGCCTGTTCTGAGCTAACATATGCAGGACACCACCTACTAAGCCTCCTACTAATGACAGTATTAACTCAGTCGCGGAGCCACCTGAGGGTGGCGACCACCACAACGTCCCTCCAACAACCACCTCTTGCGAACCTCCAACCCCAAAGGCTTTGACACAAACTCACCACAGGCAAGAGGCCATTGTGTGCTGGTGGGAACAGATGATAACATTTACACAACTGCATACACACGGGGACTGGATGAAAAAAGCACACGAGTGCTTATCCCATTATCCTCGATATAAAAGAATAAAATATAAAATATTTTTAAAATGTTTAAAATGGGGAAGCAGAATCTGAGGTCATCATGAGACCTGAGCAACTAGGGCCACTGAATCAGTTGTTGTTTTTTTTTAATTGCATGATGATCAATGATAATGAGGATGTTGTAATGACGCTGCTGTGGAAGTGCATGTGCTCTGAGACTACTTGACAGGGTTGTACTCTATGCTTACTATCATAACACATCCTGGCATCAATCAGGACTGAGAGATACAGACATCTGCAGTGTTGGTCAGGTAATTTGAGCGATACTCTCGAATTCACATCCATGTGGTCTTCCTACCAAGCCAACAGTAAGAGCCGACTGGAGTCTGAAAAATCTCTACAACATAATGTAAGGCACTAACCACTGCGCTATGGCAGCTGGTTACACCCCCCCACTTCAATCAATCGCTCGCTCATGCGCGCATGCACATGCGCACACACACACACACACACACACAACACACACACACACACACACACAAGAGTTCCATCATAAAGGCCAGAGATCAAAAAAAGGACAGAAAAAGGGAAAAAAGTAGTGCCAAATATATAATACAGATTCAGTTTATGTAAAGCCCAGCCCCTTCTCTCTTGAAAAAGACAACAACAAAACAAGTATGGCCAAGGCTAGACATCCAATTGATGTACAGTTTTTTCCCCTCCTCTTCATAAAAAAAACTTTTTTTTTTAAAGTATGATGAAGAATATTCAGTTGATATAGGTTTTTTTTACCCTCTCCTCTTTACAAAGCAAAACCAAACAGAAAAAAACCAGGGCCAAAAATATTCAGCTGATGCGGGAATTTCCCATCCATTCAAAACAAAAAACCAGCACAATGGAGAAAATTTGCTTTTGTGGAGATCTTTCCTTTTGCTGAACAACCAACACCCCCCCCCCCCCCCGCATTCAGTTGAACTTGAAGTGAGGGTGTTCCCTTTCTCTTTATTCAAAATCTAATAGTAATAACCCATCTCTTTTTTCCACAATCTAGTCAAATGATTTAATTATGCAGACAAATCAAACCAAAAAACTGGAAAAGGTCAACGACCCACACACTGACAGGCATACATGTATACAGACACAGACAGAAACTAATGACTTGTTTGCCTGGTGACATTTTCCTGCTCTCAGCCCACTTCCGGGGCTTTGGAAAGCAGGCCAGGAGCAAGCTGCACTGAGTGAGCCCCGCAAAATGTACACCACCACACACAACTGAGCACTCTGCTTTCACGTTTCAGAGAAGTGTGAGTGTGAGAGTGTTGTGTGGTGTGTGTGCGTGCGTGTGTGTGTTTACTTAGCTAGCTGCATTCATTCAAACTCCAGTTATGATTTCTTGACATGACACCACCTTGACCAAGGTACATACAGTGGGGATTTTGTTTTTTGAAAATCAAAACTGGTTTTAGTATACATGTGCGCAGGATGTTCTGTGTGTGTTCACATGCACCAAAAAAAAAAACCAACCCCCCCTTCACTGCCTGCCTGCTCTGTCTCACTCACCTCTGCGACTTGGAGCAGGACTTGCTGCTCTCTGTGGAGTAGGCCGTCCTGCTGCTGGACGACCCGGACCTGGACCTGGGGGACCGCGAGCGACTGCGGCTGGCCGAGCGTGACATGGACACCGACTTCTTGTTGCCCGACGTCGAGTGGTCCGGGGAGCGGGAGCGGTCCACTGAGTCCCCCTGAGCCCTAGACCCTTCCCCTCCATGGCGGGCAAACGACCCACTCCTGCAACACAGGGAAAAGACAGCAACGTTTATCAAAGATGCTAAGTACTGCTTCTTTGGATTTAGTGTTGTTGTGGGGGGGGGGGGGGGGAATCTGCAATGACTTTTATTTACCCTTCATACCTGCACACAAAATGATTTTTTTCATGACAAATTTCTATAAAATGGGTGTGGGGTTGGGGTTGGGGTGGGGGCGGGTGTCCAAACATTGAAACAACCTCAATTATAACGAATCTTAGGGTTTTGGGGGTTTGGGGGTTTCTCCCCCCCTTTCTTTCCTGAAATAGGAAAACAAAACGACAATATTCGATGCTGCCCTGTTCATAATCACTTTTTCTTGTGCTCTGCTGAGAGATAATTGACAAAAGCCAAAGAATAAAAGTAAAACTATCACATACGGAAATAGGTAACAACACGTGATGTAAATCAAAAATATGCCATCAACATAAAATATACTGTTCCTCATTCACAAGGTCTTCAGGATGTATTTTTACTCTATATAATTATCACAACATGTTATACACATGCTATCATCAAGACAGATCCTTCATAACACAGTGTTCATTGTATCAGAAAGTTATCTACGCATCCAAACTCCTGTTAGTGCATATATGCCACTAAATGTGGTTCAGAAATAACAGGATTGACTGGAATCCAGGGATGGATGGACAGGGGGGAAAGACAGGCAGGCAGGTCTACATATCACACACACACACAGAGGCACGCGTATACATACACACACTCTCACCAATCTTCATCATCATGATGAATGCTGCACTATTAAAAAAAAATTTGAAATTATTATTATTACCATGATTACACACACTGCATTGATGTACACCTGTCTAAAAGATATATTATGAAAATTAATTTTATGCCTCACTGGTACTGATGAGGGGGGTGTTGTTATTTGGGGGGGGGGGGGATATTATTCAGGGGGGTGGGGGGGGGCCTTCTTTTTTGTTGGTCAGGGAGAATTGATGCTCTTTTTTTTTTTTTAAAGATCTTTTTCCTTCTACAAAAATGTTGGAAATCTCAGCGCAAAAACAACTGTTAGATGAAATCGATAAGCGCAGACAGATCTATGTTGGTCATGCAATCAGAACCATACAGGCAAATCTGATGATGACAGTTCTTCAAGGCAAGGTCAAGGGCAGAAGGAAAAGAGGCAGACACCAACATCGTACATTGCCAGCATCACTGAGATCAGTGGTCTGGGAGGGCTGCAGGAGATAGACCTAGTAGAGCCCAGCAGAGTTGGCAAACACCTTAATGGCATTGCATGGCAAGCTCTCCCACTGAGCCTACTCAGGCTACTGGTGACAGTGGCAATGGCGACATGTGACAGGTAAGAGAGATCATGAATCACTATCTGCCTCAGTATCATCTTCTTAACCAAACATAATCCTTTACACAACTGACTTGGAGATTTCAATGCTCATGCTCCTTTTAAGGACACTGCATGCTCTACTATCACTAGCAATCGTTTAATAGAAAATATTGTAGATTCGAAGCTTTACTTATTGAATGATGGTAGAGTAACCAGAATTCCTGATGTTTCTACCCATAAACCCAGTGCCATTGATTTAGCTTTAGTATCTCCAGGATTAGCTATTAACTGCACATGGAATGTTGAAGAGGATTGCCTCGGAAGTGATCATTTTCCAATCACATTGTCATTTGAGGACCTTTCAGTATCAGATCGACCACATATTGAGGATAAAATCCCTCAATTTATATATAAATTAGCTAACTGGAGTTATTTTCATTCATTTCTCCAAGGTATTGCTATTGAAACGATTGCTGAGGATGATGTTGATAAATTTTATTCAAATTTTGTGGCAATGCTCATTCTACCAGCTGAGTTTTCTATTCCCAAACGCAAAATCAGGAAGAATGGAAAACGATCAGGCAATAAATGGTGGACTAAAGAATGTGAGGATGCCGTAAACTATAAAAAGGAACAGTATAAAATATGGTTAAAAAACCAATCAGAGGAAAACTTTATTCATATGAAATATGCTAAATGTCATAGTAAGAAAACAATTGCTCAGGCGAAAAATAATTATTGGACAGAATTCTGTATAAATGAAGTTTCAGAATCCAAGGACATGCATAAAGTTTGGAAGAAAGTTACTGAAATGAAAAACAGCTTTCAACTCCCATCGTTTCCAATCAAATTTGAAAAAAACATATTTCCAAGCATATTTGAAAAAGCAGAAGCCTTTGCTTCAATGTTTGCAGATAATAGTTCATCCTTAAAGCTTCAATCAGACATCAAAAGTTATGACTCTTCAGAAAAGCTAGACAAATTAGAAAATATATCATCATGTAATGCGGATTATTTGAATGCTCCTCTCCAATATGATGAATTTATTGAAACCTTAGATTCATTTACTTTTAACAAGACAGCAGTTGGTCCTGATGGTGTATCCTATCACAGGGTTCATACAGACTTGGTGGAACAAAATTTAGGGCTTTTTAGGGCCTTATAATCCAAATTCAGGGCCTAGCTGCGGGGCAACAAATGTATAAATAGCAACCTAAATACACCTTTCCTTACACACACACACACACACACACACACACACACACACATATATATATATATGTGAAAGAAGAAATCAAAAAGCGTGTGGGCCCCCAAGAGCCTTTGCTCTCCACCATAAAGAGGAGAAAGCTGATGTGGTTTGGTCACACCACAAGACACAACACCCTAGCAAAAACCATCTTGCAAGGAACAGTCGAGGGCAAAAGAAGAAGAGGCCGCCAAAAGAAATCATGGGTTGACAACATCAAAGACTGGACTGCCCAACCCTGCAACGCCTCCTACTAGCCACACAGGATCGTGAAGCATGGAAAAAGATCTCCGTTGCGTCTTCTCTCATGTCCCCCCTACGTCCTTTGGGACATGGGACTGAGTGAGTGAGTGATATATATATATATATATATATATATATATATATATATATATATATATATATATATATATATATATATATATATTAATATCAGGGGTGGGAATTGACAGTCAAAAAACTCTGAAAAGTGAGGGGGTCCAGGGGGCATTGCCCCCTGGCGGGGTCAAGGGGCAGAGCCCCTTGTGGGGGTCAGGGGGCATTGCCCCCTGAAGCTTAAGGTTTTTCAACAATTCCAGCCTGTTTAACGGCCTCTCCTTGAACTAATTTCAGTTCTTGATACTAAGCAATTTCTGCCCTAAAATAAGCTCTCCAAGTATGACTTTTTCTGTCATTTCTTCAATCTAAAGGAGGTTCTAAACCCAAGTAATCACATAGCAAAAATGAGTATGTTTCTAGACAAATGTGTACTAATGCAGATAGAGGTCAAGAGAAAGAAAGAAAGAAAGGACAGACACACATAGACAGAGAAACAGAGAGAGAAAGAGAGAGAGGGGTGGGGGGGGGGGGAGGTGTGTGTGTGTGTGTCTGACTGTGTTAAGAGACAGGGAGAGGTGGAGAAAATGAGAGAGGCAGAGAGAGAGAGAGAGAGAGAGAGAGAGAGAGAGAGAGAGAGAGAGAGAGAGAGTGTGTGTGTGTGTGTGTGTGGTGTGTGTGTGTGTGTGTGTGTGTGTGTGGTGTGTGTGTGTAATTTACTTCCAGTGTGTGTGTGTGTGTGTGTGTGTGTGTGTGTGTGTGAGAGAGAGAGAGAGAGAGAGAGAGAGAGACAGAGAGAGAGAGAGAGAGAGAGAGAGAGAGAGAGAGAGAGAGAGAGAGAGAGAGAGAGAGAGAGAGAGAGAGAGAGAGATCGATACACTCTTATGAAGACTGAAAAAGATCCTATGTCTATCATTTTAAAATCAAGTTGAAGCCCCCGTACAAAAGCAGATTAAAAATTCATCTGATTTCATAGTGTACTCATCATGACAGTTTGCATGGCCAAAAAACAAGTTCTGTGTATGTGTGTACTTTCCGGCTGTCCGGTACAGCGGCAGAGCTGAGGCTGTGTTCCACGCGATGTAACTTTAGAACAGTCCTTCTGCCGTTTTAACGATCAACTGATTTCCCGAAGATGCGAAAGGATTACTGTTCCATGATTTGCCAAGAAATAAGCGCTTCTATCACTTAAGTGCCGTGGTTTGTTATTTTCCGACCGTGTTCCAATTTCCGACACCACTTGCTAATGAAAGCTCAACTTTCACTATCGAGAGACATAGCGCAAGTTTTAAACATTGCTCGGCAAAACGAACAACCAATTTTTCTGTTTGTGCATCTATATTGGCAACTGTACCTCTTCTAGCCCCATCATGGCCTGTTAGCGTCATTTTGCGTTTATTCCGCATCTTTCTTTGCTTGTAAGTGTGTCAGTTCGATCTGTTTTTCCGCGAAAGTCTACACTACTTTCCGCCATTTTGTTTTGAAAGAGATGCTGTGCGCATGCGCTATAAGGGGAGACAACTGAATGATAGGACCTAGCAGACGACATAATGAGAGATGAATGGCATCGCTTAACGATAGAAGACTATATTTTTGATTTTCGGATTTTTTTAAAGACAAAAATTGGATTTTTATTAATTAAACTGTATTTTCTTATTTTAGAACTTTTCGGGAACAAATACGGAAGGTGCACAGGTCTGCACAAGGTTGCACACCACCCTTTGCGAAGCAAAGCGATCACATTTCCAAGGGAGGCAATTACTATTACCTCCCTTTACGAAATAGGTGGCCCGACGCGAGTAGCAGACGACAAGCATTCTATCAGCGATATTACGATCTTCGGACATGCTTCTCGCATTTATTTCTCCCAAATTTTATCTTGAATATAATTTTTTTAATTTTTAAAATAAAATCTCACACATGACTTCCATTTTTAGGGCTTTTTAGGGCCTCCAGGGCAATATGTCTCATTTTTAGGGCTTTTTAGGGGCCCTATTTTGGCTTTCCCGAAATTAGGGCTTTTTAGGGACCTGTGCGAACCCTGTATCAAATGCTGGCCATGTGCCTTTAAAATGGAAAAGACTACTTCATTCATTTTTCCAAAAGTGTTGGATAAATGGCACTCTTCCTAATATCTGGAGGCAGTCTATAGTAGTTCCAATCCTTAAGAAAGGTAAGTTGAGGTCATCAATAGATAGTTATAGACCAATTGCTCTTATTTCACACGTGGGTAAAGTGATGGAAAAAATTATACATAAGCGTCTGTTTCATTATTGTGAAAAGAATAATGATATCCCAACTAATCAGGCTGGCTTTCGAAAGGGAAGATGTACTTCTGATCACTTAGTTAAATTAACTCACCAGATTAAAAAACAATTTGCCAGAAGGAAAAGTGTGTTAGCCACATTCTTTGATGTGAAGAAAGCATAGATAGAGTCTGTCATGAAAAATTGTTGCATGAATTGAAGAATATTGGTATCAATGGAATGTTATATAAATATCCTCACAATTTTTTATCTAATAGATCAATCTGCACTAAATTGGGCTCAGCTTACTCATCCTATAAACCTATCAATTTAGGTGTACCGCAGGGATCAGTGCTTGCTCCCATGTTGTTTTCTATTCTTGTACATGATCTCCCTAGTTGTTTGTCAACTAATACTCAAGTCGTTCAGTATGCTGATGATATCGCAATATGGATAAATACTCCGGTTAGGAAAAACACCAAAAAGAGAGTTACCAATTATGTTGAACATTAATATCAAGATGAATTAAATAAATTCTGTAGCTTTATGAAGGAGAATAAGTTAGAACTATCTGCAGAAAAAACATGTCAGGGAAGGAAAAAACCAGAGCCCTGAAAGCCATGACAGAAGCAGCCGAGAGATGTTCAAGCTGGATCTGGTCAAGGAGGAACAAAAGTGAACTGCATAAGACCTAGATGACCCCTAATACCATAGGTGGCTAATCCCCCCCCCCCCCCCCCCCCCCCCCCCCCCCCCCAAAAAAAAAAAGGTTGCATATCCAGAGACCATGAATTCAAATCCGAGTCAGAACTCACCACATACATGAAGGGGCAGCAGAGAGACATCCAGAGTCATGAACTGGATGTGGCCGGCCTCCCCTAGAGTGTAAGGAAGATTAAAGGCCCGAAACACTTGTTTGAAGGGGGCTTCTCCTCTGAGGACTCTCTGCTGCCATGCTCTACGCGAGTTTCTTACCACCAATAAATTCTGTAGCTTTATGAAGGAGAATAAGTTAGAACTATCTGCAAGAAAAAACATGTCTTGTGCTCTTTAATAATGGTGAAAATCCATCAAAATTACCAATCCTAAAATTAGAAGGAACAGTGCTTAAGTATAAACCATATGTAAAATTCTTAGGTGTAATTTTAACTAGAAAGTTGAGCTGGAAGATGCACATCGACCACTTAATAACCGAGGCTAGAAAAAGACTGAACTTTTTAAAAGTAATAAGTTTTCAGGCATGGAGTCAAGATACTAAAACACTGATACATTTGGCTCAATCTTTAGTATGCTCAAAATTAATCTATGGACAAGAAGTTTATTTTTCTGCTGCAGATTATCTGCTTAAAAAATTACAAAGTTTAGACAGTAAAGCCATAAAGATAGCACTTGGTGTTCCAACACATGCTAACACAGCTAATACTTATAAAGAAGCACATTTATTATCTCTTTCTGATCAACGAAGATTGGCGGTATCAAAGTACGTGATTCGGAGTCTCTCTATTCCAAATTCAGTAAAAGATGAAATACTTATGGATCAAGACACTGATTATCCAAAACGAGCATGCGATATTTCATTTCTGCTGCCAATTAAAAATTATACTGATTCATTAATGAAAAAAAACTGGCATTGACATAGCAACGATTCCAAATTTGCCAATGGTTCCCCGAATGCCTCCGTGGGAACATATTTCAGCTAGCTTTGACATTGATTACACAGATGTAAAAAAGAATGAAGATCAAAATCTTCTCACTGTCGATGTAAAAAGCCACATTGAATGTAACTATTCCAATTATTTAAAAGTGTTTACTGATGGATCTGTATTGGAATCAGGCAGAAGTGGGGCAGCATTTGTGATTCCTGCTTTAAAAGTGCAAAAGTCGTTTCATTTAGGAAAACATTTATCCATTTTTACGTCTGAATTATTTGCAATTTTTATG
>CM060348.1:13089058-13129058 GCA_030674155.1 Stramonita haemastoma
ACAAAAGATTTTTTCAAAAGCATTGCCACTAACATTCTTTTTCTGCAGAAATATTACACACTAGAATATATATATACATATGGTCACAATATATATGGATTTTTTTCTTTTTTTAAAAAGACACCTGCTAATGTCAATGCCATCGCATACAACTGCCAGCCATCTGCTGCAAATCAGCAGGCTTCAGTTGTATATATATGACCATCTCTCAAAAGGTGCCTCACCAACTGCTGGAAATTAAATTACAGCAGACCTTCATGAGACAGAGATTTATACTAAGTTTAAACACCCAATGTTCGTATTTTACAACAGAAAAGATAATACTTTTGATAGTTTTTTAGAAAATCACAATGAAAGACAGATGAAAAAATAGTGTTACTTGTGACGTGACACAAATCATTCCTTCATAAATCAACAAATTCAAAGGTGAAAAAGGAAATAAGAAATTCTGATGTTGTCTTTGATGTCTCTGAACATAACTACACACTGAAAGTGGGAATAGGTTATTTAAAGGGGAGTTACATAACATTGAATAATGGCACTGTCACCCGGGACACTATTCGACCAAAAAAGTTTTTTTCTACCATGCAAAAAAGCACTCTGCAGATACAAGCTGTGCATATAATTTACTTAAGAAAGCATTATTCTTTATTTCAAAGTAAAAAAGTTAATTAAGCCAATAATTTTGTCTAACTGTCACATTATGGTGTCATTTGTGACAAATCATGTCGTGACTAGCAATGTGTGCAGTCACAGGTCACATGTAACCAATACAAATATGAATAAACCACAGTGCTAATATTACACACCACTTTATGCCAAGGTTTTAAAGATATTTTCTGTCATTAATAATATTTATCTCAAGACAAATGCACAGTGGGTCTGGAATGATAATCTTTTAAAAGTTGGTGTTACGTGTGACATGCTTATTGCTGGACAGTAAACTATTGTTTGGTCTTTGTTTTGTAAAAGTTTTACAAGAACCAGTGTAATATGGGAAAATCCACTCGTAAGTTATATTCCATTCTCATTTTGAGCACACTTTTGTGTGTTTTATTTTTTATTGATATCATTTTAAGACAGATCTATGGTGCTTGATATTAAAGTAGAGATCATCACCTTTTTAAATCCCATTTTCTTTGGATATCTTTTTTTTTTTGACTCTACAATACTTTTTGTGAAAAAAAAATCATTTTATTTATTTTTGTTAACCAAACATTCAGCTTGATAAAACAGTAATGCCATGCCTATGTCTCTTCTTGTTTTGAACTGTCTCAGAGCATCTCACAGTAAAGAAACACAGCTGTGAAGCTCTTTACTTTAAATCTTCTCTTTTTTTGGGGGGGGTGGGGTGGGGGGGGGTAGGGGCGTAACACTTCCCATGATTACCAAAACAAATATTTTATTGTAATAAAATTCATTTGAATTATTGATTTCTCTCTCTCTCTCTGTCTGTCTGAGTCTCTCTCTCTCTCTCTCTCTCTCCCCCTCCCTCCCTCCGTGTGTGTGTGTGTGTGTGTGTGTGTGTGTGTGTGTGTGTGTGTGTGTGTGTGCGCGCGCGCATGCGTGTGTGTATGTGTGTGTGTCACTGTGTGTGTGCCTGTGTGTGTGTATGTGCGTGCGTGTGTGTGCGTGCGTGCGTGTGTGTGTGTATGACATCTACAATGCTGTTTTTGTCTTTCTGTGAGCCTGCAATAGTCCATTTATTTTGTTGCTGCAAAGGCATCATTGCATTTCTATGTTGTCTGTCAAATATCTCTTGGTTTGGTTTTGTTGGGTTTGTTATAATCCTATACTTTGTACAAAATACTAAATAGGGTTTCCACACAAAACATATCAAGTCAGTGATTTTACATTTTAAAATTGTGATTCTTAAGAAAACATAAAACAGAACCTAAATAGATCCACATCCAGTTAAGGGAATAAAGCACAAGCAATAGTATGCTATTAATACTAATATTAGTAATAATACAGCTTTTGTCGGAACACAGAGTCAAAGTAGGTGAAAAAGAAAAGAAAGGAAAGAATAGATCTGGCAAACAGCTCTTTAATAGTACAGTCCCACAGTGACTTCACAGAGCATTAAACTAAAAGGTGAGAAAGAGGAGAATGTAATAAACTGGTGGGAAAACCATTAAGTAAAAGTCAAAAAGGTTCAACTGATGTGAAATTTTATTTAACATCTTCAGAAAGTGGGTATTCTGTTGCTCCTGTGCTACAGATTTAATCAAATGACCATGTGAATCTGCAAAATGTTCTTGAAGTAATAGTTAAATTATTTTGAGCAACAATTATAGGATGAAAATCATGAAATTATTACTAATAGTAATAATATCATAATTGTCAGAGGTAGCCCATGTCTGTAACTGATAACTGTTTTAAGTCACAAACTATCACAGCTATCAGCACAATGTCTACATTTCTTTTCATCTGCTTGTGCTTAGGGTAACATACTAAATATCTTCTTTCTTTTTTTTTAAAGAGCATGAGCACTATCAGTCACACATTGTGAATTGCAATTTAAAAAAAAAAAAACTTCTGTTAAAAAAATTCTTGTAAATGTTTTTTTTTTTAACCAAAATATGTTAAGATGTTGTCCAGTGCTAAATAAGTCCAGAGCACTTGTGAAAGTAAAGCTGTTTCATGGATAAACTGCTGATAGAAAAATGAGCTTGCTGCTCAAACTTCCTCAAAGCTGGTGTCTCATAGTGGTAACATTGAACACTATTTGTGGTCACTGCACAAAGTATACCAGAACTATAAACTCCCTGCCCCATTGGTTGAAATTAACATAAACTGCCATTATGATTTGTGTAAAAACAATTATTGAAAACATTAATTCCATACAAAATTTCTCAAGAATGGTGTGCTTTGTAATTCGCGACACCATGCCAACTTTTATCACACAACTCTCCAGACCAGGAAGAACCAGCTAATTCGAAAGTACAGCCAGTAACACTTTCAAACGATCTTTTTAACAGCAATCTAATATAAACACACCCCTGAAAGACAACAGAAATGTTTAAAAGTAAGAATTTAATGGTTTTAGGTGTCATTTGTTACATTTAGTGTACCGCGTAACTTGAAAATTTAGCGTGACAAAAATGAAAACCTCAACTGCACGCCTCGCCATCTTCACCATGCTGGTAAACAAAGTTTTGCACATGCGCAGACGGCATTTCCGACATCCAAAATGGTGGACATGACTGTGTTCAACCTTATGTTAAAAAAATAAATTAAAAAGTTTCCTTCGTGATTTTGTGACACTAAATATTCAAAAAGCAATATTTTCTAACACAGCATACTATTTTACATAAAATAGTGATTTTTAGAAAGCGTCAACACTATAGAAATAATCAAGTGCGTTCCCCGATCCAGTCCAAGTTTTACATCGTTCTACCGAGGCATCATCTAACGATCTCAGCGTGACAACCTATGTAACGCGGTACTCCATGTTTTTAAAGTCATAATACCTCAAAAAGTATGTGTATTTGAGCACAAATCTTTTAAAGAGAATAAAGATCAATTCAGTAACTAAAACACTGCCCAGCTGTTTTAGCAAACTACTCTTAGTTCCTGCACACGATCATGCACAATAACCTATGTGCTGACCGACCCATTAAAATAGGCAAAAAAAGGCCCACTTTTCCACACTATTATCTAAAATTAACAATATTTTGACTACCCACTAGCTTTAAAATGCTCAGTTCATCTCTCCAATCATTTTCCTAGATTATTTTAGGTTTGCTGATTTAAGTGAATGATTACTTACAAAGTTACAGCGTTTTTTGTAAGGTATATGTAAGACCGAGCACCTTTTGAGAGCTGATCATATACATATATAAATTTATTGATTTTTTTTAAGCACACAGGTATACAATTTACATGTTTTGATGCATTTTATATCATTATATGGCCAGCTTTGGGGTTTTCTTTTTCCCTTTTTTGAAAATTTGGGAGGTTGGGGGCAGGGGGGTGTCAAATCTGCCAGATTGCAAGTATCTAATTTACACATGTGATGCACATGCAAACACACACACACACACACACACACACACACACACACACACACACACACACACACACACACACACACACACACAAACAAAACAAAACAACAACAAATCTTCCACTTTTTCGCTTTAAAAAAATAAAAAAATAAAAAAATAAAAAAAAAACAGCCCTGGAATAAGACTTTCCAAAACCTTTGATTTAAGACAAGATAGTCACTCCTGCACGGGGAAAAAAAAACCCAAAAAAAACACCTCTCCAGCCTGCAATGACTCTGCCAATATAATCAAAAATGAACAGAACTTTCCAGCTTGGCTCACTTTATCAACTGTGTAAAATTGTGCTGGATTCGCTTGGTTTAGTTTTGCCATTTGGTGAAATCATACTCAAAACCAGAGCAAAGAGATAACTCAGAGGAGTGAAAGAAAGAAGGGGGGAGCCTGAAGTCAAGCTGTAGAAAAAACCTCTCCACATCATATCATGCAATAAATTGCAAGCTTCCAATCACCATATAAATTCTGCAAATCACTATGACTGTGTCTTCAACCATAGAATTTTGTTTACTGCTAAGCTTTTTTAACAGACACACTGAATGGCAATGAATAACAAAATATTTTCTTGAAAGCAAATCCTGCTACAGTTGTATGCACAGAACACAATAACAATTTGATCCATTCAATTCTACACACACACACACACACACACCACACACACACACACACACACACACACGAACATACAGTCTGTCAAGAGTATGCAAGTTACCACACACACACACACATCCTTCGAATGAGACTATAAACCGAGGCCCCATGTGTGAACCCACGCAGAACATCTTGAGCACACATTTAATCCTGTTCCGCTTTTCGTAAGAGTAGGTTATTATGTGCCAGTGGGAACAGATGACAAGATTTACAAAAATGCATGAACTCAGGGACTGGATCAGTGGATGTGAAAAAGCACACGAGTGCTTATTCCATCATCCTAGATATAGAAGAATGAACACACAGACACAGACACACACACACAGTACAGTGAGTACACACACATGTACATTATATAGAACTTAACATACACAGTCTTGAGTACATGTAAGTTACAACACACACACACACACACACACACACACACACACACACACACACACACACGTGTACAGTAACATAAACAGTCTAGAGTACATACATGTAAGTCACAATACACACACACACACACACACACACACACACACACACACACACACACACACACACACAGTAAACTTCCCTCGAAGCAGTACCCTTACATACTAGTTTAAGTGTTTTTCAACCTGTGCACAAAATCACTCATGATCTTCCAAACTTGTTGTTGCACAGACCAACAGACTCCACAGTTTGCTGTGTGATTTTTTTTCAAGAATAAACTGTTGTCTGCATCACTTCCTGAAACTATGCAGATCACCATTACCACCAGTCTAGCAGGAGGCAAGGGGAGCAAGGGGCATGCTAGTGGATTAAGTGTCAAACTTGCAATTGAACCTTAACCTCAGACCTCAGTTGAGCAACAAAACAAAAATATCATTTCGGCATAATACTTATAAAGTTATATAATAATGAGTTATACATATATTAGATCTATATTCTAGGGGAGTATTATATCAGAAAAACAAAACACCCCAAAAAAACACAAAAAAATTGAAACATGAACAATGCACGCAAGGAAATGAAGGACCTGCCTTATATAAATTTATAAGGCACTATTGCAACATGATTCTTCAAAGAAAGCAATGTAAATAACTTGAAAAACACAAAATGTCTCAACTTTCAAGGCAATAAAGAAAATCAAATGGTATACATGTACAACACTGTGCATCGTACAAGTACAACACCATTCAAATTCCACACAACACAATACATTGCACAATACAAGAGAGAATAGGGAAGTCACGTTTAAACTATTGTTTACCATACTAAGTCCCACACAGCAAATCATGAACTGTATGTATGCATGCAATGCTTGCTAGAGAGAGAGATCTAGTACACAACCTTTTCCTTTCATGTTCAGTCAACTGCACAGATCTTGTACCTGTTGTATGGTAAAATAAATAGTAAAATACAGCACATCTCCAAAGTTCAATATCACATGACAAAATCAATGACGCCACTCTCCATCAACCTCTAAAATATCAAATGTGGTGTTTTTCTTTTGTTTGAAGAAATGGAAAACAGGAATCAAAACAAACAACAAAAAAACAAAATGCACACAAAAAATAATCTCAATCACAGCAACAGCTGAGAATCGACTTTTCTCCCATGTTGATAAACAGGCAGTGTTTTGCATTCGATAACCACCGCGTGTTTGCTGCAATCTCTTTCACATCTTCCTGTTGTTACTTGTACCCAATTAGTGAATCTCACAACTGATCGAATCCTGGAAAGAGACAGGTTTCGCCAAATGTCAAAACATGAAGTTACCTCGCAAATTAGCTGCAGCTGCTAATGTCAAATGTCAAAGCCATTAGCACTTCTGTCAGCTTGTTCCCTCTGTGAACGTGTGTGTGTGTGTGTGTGTGGTGTTCTGTGTGTGTGTGTGTATATATGTGTGTGTGTGTGTGTGTGTGTGGTGTGTGGTGTGTGTGTGTGTGTGTGTGTGTGTGTGTGTGTGTGTGTGTGTGTGTGTTGTGTGACTGTGGTTGTGTGTGTTGTGGTGTGTTGCGACTTGTGTGTGTGTGTGTATGTGTGTGTGTTTGTGTGTGTGAAAAAAGGAGAATTCATCTTTTACATCAGTGGGAGTGGGAAATAACAACACTAACAATGAGAGAGAACGGAAATGCTAAGTGTGCATACTGGTGCATGAAAACAAACTACTGCAGTGTATGCAATTCTATGTAAGTCTTTCAGGGAGGGAGGGAGGGAGAGGGAAGGAGAGGGAGGGAGGGAGGGAGGGAGGGGGGAGAGAGAGAGAGAGAGAGAGAGAGAGACAGACAGACGACAGACAGACAGACAGACAGACAGACAGACAGACAGACAGACAGAAACACAGAGAGCCTGCACAGTGTGTGTGTGTGTGTGTGTGTGTGTGTGTGTGTGTGTGTGTGTGTGTGTGTGTGTTGTTTTCATTCTTTTATATCAAGGATAATGGAATAAGCACTCTTGTGCTTTTTTACATCCAGTCCCCGCGTGTATGTAGTTTTGTAAATGTCATCTGTTCCCACCGGCACACAGTGCCTACTCTTACGAAAAGCCAAACAGGATTTAACGTGTGCGCAAGATGTTCTGGGCCTCAGTTTAAAGTCTCATTCGAAGGAGTGTTTGTGTGTGTGTGTGTGTGTGTGTGTGTGTGTGTGTGTGTGTGTGTGTGTGGTGTGTGTGTGTGTGTGTGTGTGTGTGTGAGTAAGCATGTGCATTGCGCACAGATGGGGGGGGGGGGGGGGGTCCATTTTATTTAATATCTGTGTGTAAAAAGAGGTATTGTGCAAGACACAACCCCCCCCCCCCCCCCCCCCCCCAAAAAAGTCACAACTTACATTTCAGTCAGTATGACACTGCGACAATGGAAGTGTGATTGCCACACACACACACACTCACAATTTCAAGCTTGTTTAGTTTATCATTTATATCTGACAATGTAACACAACTCTACACACACACACTCACAATTTCAAGCTTGCTTAGTTTATCATTTATATTTGACAATGTAACTACCCCCCCCCCCCCCCCCCCCTACATACACACACTGTGACTAACAATACCAAGCTTGCTTAGTTTGTCAGTTAAATCTGACAATGTAATATGACTACACACACACACACACACACACACACACACACACACACACACACACACACACACATACATACATATGCACAAGGCTATTGTGTGCCACTGGACACATGATAAAATTGACGAAACTGCATACTCACAGGGACTAGATGTAAAAAAGCACATGAGTGCTTTAAGTTATTCCAATATCCTCGACATAAACGAATAAAAAATATATTAAAAAATTTTGAATAACCACAAAGACACACACACACATTTTGCATGACAGACATAGCATTATAGAGGCAGGAAGGAGGAGAGGGGAAGGAGAATGAATGAAAGGCTTACATAAATTTTCATTTGATAACTATTTTCAACTTTCCAAATCTGAGCAACTGTGTGTGTGTGTGTGTGTGTGTGTGTGGTGTGTGTGTGTTGTGAGTGTGTGGGGTTGTGTGTTGTGTTGTGATGTGTGTGATGTGTGTGTGTGTGTGTGTGTGTGTGTGTGTGTGTGTGTGTGTGTGTGTGTGTGTGTGGGGTGTGATGTTTTAGTTATTTTTAGTTTACGTTATTTTAACGGTGTGTAGCTGTGTGTGTGTGCTCTGTGTGTGTGTGTGTAGCTGTGTGTGTGTGCATGCCTGTGCATGTGCGTGCGTGCGTGCGTGATCAGCATAAGCATGCATGCACACACGTTTGTGTAACATACATGCATGTTGTATTTTATTATAATCAGTGAAGAAATCTGTCTGTGTGTGTGTGTGTGTGTGTGTGTGTGTGTGTGTGTGTGTGTGTGTGTGTGTGTGTGTGTGTGTTGTGTTCTCTTGTGTGTGTGTGTGTGTGTGTGTGTGTGTGTGTGTGTGTGTGTGTGTGTGTGTGTGTGTGTGTGTGTGTGTGTGTGTGTGTCTGAGTGTCTGTCTGTCTGAGTGTCTGTCTGTCTGTCTCAGTGTCTGTCTGTGTGTCTGTCTCTCTCTCTCGCGTCCAGCACACACACACACACACACACAACACACACACACACACACACACACACACACACACACACACATCCCCCCTCCCTTACTATTTCTACACCCTCTGAACATCTAGAACAGCTTGTATCAAATTAATCATTATGGTCAATGAACTTCTAAGCAAATGTGAAAAGATTAAACGAATGACTGTGAATTACATTTTCTACTAATACTGTGCAAAGCTTTCAAATGTTCTCTCTCTCTCTCTCTCCTCCTCTCTCTCTCTCTCTCTCTCTCTCCTCTCTCTCTCTCTCTCTCTCTGGATGTTCAGAGATAAAAAAAAAAAAATTTAAGCAAGCCTTTGTGACTTTGTCATAATGCAAATCAGTTCTACACTGGGCAACTTATGGCAGGCTGCACAAACAGCAATTCCACATCTAATACTTGAAAAGTATGTTCTGAATGCCACTGAAGACGCATGAAAAAAATGAAAAAAGCATGATGAACATTGAAGAAAGAAAAAGGAAGACCTCCTATGATGAATAAACACTATTAGTAATATTAATTATTATTATGTTAGAAGTATCAGTCAGTCAATGGATCTACTCACATTTTATTACAGGGTTGATAACTGAAATTCAGCTTTTTTGTTTGGTTGTTTTTTTTTAAACTTTAAAACATATCAATATTACAAACCAACAGTTCAGTTTAACAGAAGAAAAGGAACTTTATACAGAACACCTCCCTTCCTGACTTGAACTTCATTTAGGCCCATGTCTCCATGATTCATAAAATGTTGAGTCAAAGACAAATCAAACTCAAAACATAATAATTCAAATGGAAAAAGCTACTGAGTGGAAAATGGGGTATGTTACTAGAATATTGAACAGCATTTGGGAAATGGTGTCAGTCAATGGAAAATCAAATGGATTATTAGTAATATTACTCATAAAATGTTCAACAATGACAAACCAAGCTGAAAATACTATAAGTCAATTGCAAATCAAATATTAAGTAATAAGACAACGTTACCACTAATATTGATAAGTGAACTGAAGTTCAAATAAAAATGTCAAAATGGAAAATTGTTAGTATACCTCAACTAAATCAGTAAATGGAATTAAAATCAATCAAATGGAAGTCTGTATTGTCAATTCAGTGGAAAATTAAACTGGAAAATGAAGCCAGCCAATGAAAAATCAAACTGAAAAATGTCACCAATGGTAAACGTACATGTATGTGTGCATGTGTGCGTGTGTGTGTGCGTGTGTGTGTGTGTGTGTGTGTGTGTGTGTGTGTGTGTGTGTGTGTTATCACTATATGTACATGTATATATTATGTATACAAGTATGCGTATACATACTGTATACATCCGTGTGTGTGTGTGTGTGTGTGTGTGTGTGTGTGTGTGTGTGTGTGTGTGTGTGTGTGTGTGTGTGTGTGTGTGTGTGTGTGTGTGTGTGTTGTCTGTCAGCCTGTCTGTGTGTGTGTGTGCATAGAAGAGTAGTGAGGTTTGGGGGGGGGGGTGTCATTTTGGGTTTGGGGGGGGGGTTTTTTTTGGGGGGGTTTTGGTGGTTGTTTTGGAGTTTTTTTGTGTGTTTTTTTTTTTTTTGGGGGGGGGGGTTACAGAGACATGTAAGGGAGGGGGAAGTGTAAAACTGTTACCTAAGCTCTTTCCTCTCTGTCGCCCTCTGAAATACCGCTCAAGTTTTCATCATGACAATGAAAATGCTACAGGTACAGTGTCTCTGAAATCGCCATAGGTTTTGCCCTACCTTTCCGTGACAGCGAAGAGCTATAATAGTTTTTAATACCTATTTGAAAGCTGGGGGGTTTCTGCTCATGCAGTTTTTACCTGTGTGTACTATATACACGTGTGTGCATGTGTCATTGTGTGTCATGTGTGCATTTGCAAGCATGTGTATGACATAAAAAGAGTACAACTCTTCCAAACTAAATATCCATTTATGCTTTCTACGGTAAACAATTACAGGACTCATGTGTCTCAGAGATATTCTAAATCTAAGCAATGTAATTCAAAAACATGATGATGGCATGGTCCACACAGTTACATACATCATTACATGTAATATACTTTCTTTCTTTTTTTTAAATGATATAGCCTACTAGAGAATAGAAGGGCAACAGAACACTTGGTTGACTTGTTATAAATGATACAGCATTAAAACCTTTAGCACACTGTAGGCCTACTGTGTCACCCTATGTGGCAGATTGCTTCAGACCACAAGAAAACTCAACCCAAAAGAGAGAAATTCAGACAGAGGACAGTTCCCCATTACAGAACTTTGCCTTGAAGCAGTGCCTAATGTAGTAATGATACTGACACTGCATTACACTCTGGGTATATAAAGTAGGAACACAAGTTCAGTACTTGGGAGTTTGTTGGGTTTTTAAAAAATTATCACTGAGCTTAAAAGTTTGAAGTTATAATTCATACAGTAGTAACTACAATTTGTGACGCTCCACCACAAAATGAGTCACTTAACACATACTCCCCTTTTCCGCTAGAAGCCATTAAAGGCAGGTGGGGGTGAGGTTCTCGATTCTGAGATTTTGATGGATTATAAAACTATAGCACTTATTCTACATCGTGTGAAATGTCAAGGCATAATTTTGTTTCCTTTTGTTTTTAAAGGTGCTTTGAAAATACAAAGCCCTCATTCTGACCACCTATTATGCTTTACTTATCAATTTCTTATTTTGACATTTCCTGCAGTCTACCATATCAATTTGTGAAACTTTTGATAGAATTGTCTGATTTTCAATCTGTTTTTGTACTGTACAGCCATTTTATTGTAGATTAACAAAATGTTAATAACTAAAAATTGACCTCTGGTGCAATGCGACTCCTTATGAGTTATGTGGTGGAGTGAACATTTATCTAATTCTTTTAAAGAGGGGGGGAGGGGGGGAGGAGGGGGTAAAATCCCACTTTTGGTACAAGTGTTTACAGGTGAAAACTCCCCACAGGCTGAGACAGCTGTGAGGGCTTGTACTCCCCGGTCATAAAGTAGGGAGGGTTTTATAACTGCTAGGATCTTGTGACTACTACCGCAGTGTGGCCCACAGGGAACAAACATTTAATTCAAGCGCCCAAGCCAGGCCATGGGAGTAAACCTTAAAATGATGTGTCATGTGGCCCCTGGCTATAGTATAGGCCTACAGAGAGACTTGGCACACAGCCCTCTTCACACAGCAACCACTAGACTGTAATTATGGCCTGACACGCTGCTGGCAGCTCGCCAACACACACACACACACACACACACACCTCTCTCTCTCCCTCCCCCCACTACCCACCCCCTAACTCCCACCCCCAGCTCAAACACATTATGTGAGATCTTCTCGTCTCTTCTTCATAATGACCTGGCAACGTTCCCACCATACACATCAAAGCTAGCTAGTCTTGTGGAGAAGAGTGGTGAGGGGTGGCTTTTTTTTTTTTGTAGGGATTTTTTTTGGGGGGAGTACAGAAGAGCGAGGAGGGGGTACAGAGACGTACAAGGGAGGGGGGGGGGGGTGTAAAACTGTTTACGTAAGCTCTCTTCCCTCTCTGTCGCCCTCTGAAATACCGCGCAAGTTTTCATCACGACAGTGAAAATGCTTACAGGTACAGTGTCTCTGAAATCGCCATAGGCCCTGCCCTACCTTTCCGTGACAGCGAAGAGCAATAATACCAATTCAAAAGCTGGGTTTTTTTCCTTGCTCATGCAGTTTTCACCTGTGGACACTTGTACCATGGGTGTAAGCGTAATTGGAAAAAAAAGTCACAGGAAAAAAAGTCGCAGAAAAAAAGTCACAGGAAAAAAAGTCACAAGCGCGCATGCATGCGTGCGTGCGTACGCGTGAGTGTGTGTGTGTGTGAGTGTGTGTATGCATTGTACTGCACTGCACATTTTTCTTGATGATATTGCTCTTACTTTACTTTTATTCTCTGGCCTGCGTGCGTGCGTGTGTGTGTGTGTGTGTGTGTATGCATTGTACTGCACTGCATTTTTCTTGATGATATGGCTCTTATTTTACTTTTATTCTCTAGGCCTGCGTGCGTGCGTGCGTGCGTGTGTGTTTTGTAAACTGGGTTTATTGCTTTGTTTTACCTGATTGTGACTTTTTTTCCTGTGACTTTTTTCCTACCTAATTTTGTGACTTTTTTCTGTGACTTTTCTTCCTGTGACTTTTTTTCCTACAACCGGGTGTAAGGGGGGGGGGGGGGGGGGGAGTCCCCCTTCTCAACTTCCCCCACTTTTCTTCAATCTAAAAAAGAAAATTTGTACTTAATACCTACCCCTATACCACGATACTAAATTCTAACCGGTTAGTATCGGTATGTCCATAAGTGCGCGCCAGAGAGAGAAAGAAAAACAAAAAGCTCTGCTGTTCTCCCACTAGGCCTACTGGTCTATAGATACATTTAACATTACTTCAGAGTCAAACCATCATCTTAATTAAGCACACAGGCGTCATTAAGCACACAGGCGTCATCTACTCTCTCCTGGTCCATTTGAGCTAAAAGCTAGTCAAACCAGAAGTGTGGGGAGTGATATGATCTGATAACAGCCATCTGTATAATTCATGGAGAGATACACGAACAGATGAACAAAGAAAAAAAAAACAGACAAACCGAAATGGAAAAAGGAAACAAAACCCCTCACACTTAACAATGTAGCAGGGAGGAAATACTTTCTGAACTAAATTCTACTCCACACAATTCATTCTACTCAGACAATTAACAAATAATTTAGAAAACTAATAATGCTTTCAGTTCCGTTAACATAAATTTGATTCACAATAAAAAGCAAGTGAGAATATGAATAACACTGAAAAGTGTGGTGTCAAAACAGACATGATAGTGTCACCCACCTCTCACAGATGAAGTGAATACTAGATACCTTTGTCACAAAAGGCCTTGAATGTGTAAGCCCACAAAGAAATGGATTATCGACTTACTTGACTACTGCAATTTATATCATACTGAAAAATTCATTCCCACCCTCAGGAAGCTTGGTGTGGGTTGGGCATTTTTCTATTCAATGTAATAAAGTAGCTGAAAAATTGCTGAAAACTTCAATTCAAGGCAAAACCTTAAAAGTGGTCTAGACAGTTCCGAAGTGCTAACAGCAGCAATAACATTTCCACTGTATGGGGCACTTGGATCTCTAGTGTGACTTTCTTCAGACTTAAAGCTACCTTTCAGAATGTTTCACTCTAACCCCAATGTTGGCAAAGGTACACATCTCAATGCTTAGGCAGGTCAGATTTAAAGAAATAAAACACATAGTTAAGAACACAGCGTTTCTTCAAAATACCCAAATGCCAGCATTAATCAAGAGTAGAATGATTTTCAACAGCTGTAGCCTAGAGAAGGCCAAAGATAAGGCTCAGATGTGCTGCAAGTTGGATGCTTTGGAGAATCAAAACCATTACTCTGCATTAGGCTACGAACTTCTTCACAGGAGAGCAGCAAGAGCAGAAATAAGAAATCTGGCCACTTTATATTTTGGGGCTTGGGGGGTTTGTTTTTGTTTTTTTAATTCTGCCTCAAACATGACACCATAGTGTGTGTGTGTGTGTGTGTGTGTGTGTGTGTGTGTGTGTGTGTGTGTGTGTGTGTGTGTTGGGGGGGGGGGGGGGCGGTTGCTGAGTAAAATTGTGTCTAAATGACTGGATGAATCTCCAAACTACCTTACAGGAAATCCCTTTCCAACTGGATATGGAAAATTGATGGAACTCCAGGAACCCATGCACACATCAGTATTTTCCTAAATTTATATAATATATAATCAGTATTAACTGCATTCATGACGCATCAAACTATTTAATACTATTTCAAGCAATACAAAATCTATGACTTATAAGACCATCACTGGCATCAGTGACTGGATGTCTCAACCAGCCACACAAAAAACTTAAAAAGTGAAGAACTTCATTCATTCATCAGCGCTGTTTCCACACATCATGCACAGTACATACAACTAGGCGCATAAATACTATGACCCACAAAACAAAATGTAAAGCCTAAAAGGTACATTATTATAGGGTCAAAAGACAGCAAAAGTGAAAAAAAAATTTTAAAGAAAGACTTTATCAAGAGATGATAAGCATGTCTGTATCAAGAAGTAATTGTACATATTTGTTCAGAAATGAGATCAGGAATGTGGAACCTGAGCTTGATGAAGTGATCAGTGCTAGGGCTGAGCAGACGGTGACAATATACATGTGGACAGGATGGATGTTGGGGGCAGAGAGAAAAACAGACACAAACAACATATTACAACCAACCCACCCTTTGGTCACCTCCACTCCACTCTTGTCCCTTCATGACCGTTGTGCCGACTCCCCACCTCTTCAAGGTATCCTTAAGATTCTGATGCCATTCATTTTTAATCCAATGGTCATTACCCACATTAGTTATATATCCAAGGTCAAGCAACATCCGCCAGTAAATCCAAATGGAAGATATAAATCCAGTCTGTTAATCCTCTTGCTTGCGACATGGCAGATTGAGAACAGATAAGACTTACCGCGAAGCATGTAGACTTTCCTTTTGCCACCAACTGTTGACACGGAATAATACTCCAAGTGCTCACAAAAGGTTTGCGCTTTTTTTTTTTTCCATCAGGACGTAGTGAAAAGTTATACTTCAAACTTGATAATCCACAGAGTCAATCAACATCTTCTGGCTTGGGTGATGTATACTCCATTATCAAGGCTCTGAAAAGGGCTGAAAAGTCAAAGTGAGACCACTGGTGTTACTCCAATATAATCCAAAAGGGTTGGTATTACTCCAGAGTATATCCAAACTGGTAATCCATTGAGATGGCACAACAAGTTGCAATGTAATCCATGAGCAGGAGCAGGAAGCTGTAGAGGAATTTGCAGGTAGAGTGAACTCAAAGGCTGTAATCCAAAGAATAAACGCAAAACAAATCATCCTGTGTGTTAAGTTTTAGCTAGAAGAAGCAGCCTGGGATCTCTCAAGTTGTGGTTATTCACAAGAGCAATCCCAGTGAAGAAAAGTGCACAACAAGAAAACAAAAAAGTAATCAACTCCACAAGGCTCCCTCTGCTCTGCCTCAATACCAGTATATCAAGTTCTGGCATTCTGAAAGGGCAAGAGGAAGTGAAATTAGGGACAGCCACAAGTACCCAATCACACACCAACACAATGTACACTAGGTATACATACATGTACACACAGATGTAGGCAATTCTACACCGACACAGCACAATCAGCACAAAATTAAAACAGATAAAGCCTGTAAACCTCATCACTGTAGTCACAACAATCTCACACACTTTACAAACAATATCAAAACTCTACCACAATGTAAGCGGAGCTGACCATGTCAAACAGTAACACAAATAGCGATTTTTTTTTTTTAATCAGCAAGAACGAATACTGCACACAAATTTTCAAAAAGGTTACCCTTTTTCTGAACAATATGTCACAATGAAAGTCTTCAGGTCATGACTACAGCAGTTCAGTCACACAAGCACCATCAGACCTGACTGTCTCTATAGCCACTAGTAGTAGTACTCTTCACTGAAATGAAATCACACAACAAAAAGGGGGAGCAAACTGAAAACTTCTTCAAAAGCAGGAGTAACCCCATACTTTGTGCATTTCCCACATCATTCTAACACTGTAACACTACCAGGTACATAGCTCTTTTTTTCTTCTTCTTCTTCTTCCAACCCTTGCTGTACTTCTCATATAGCATTTCACATTCAAGTAAGACGGGAAAAGGTTTTGTTTTCACAAGGAAGTTTCCTCATCTTCTACACTTTACCTTTCACCTCCTCCCCTAAAGATGAACTTGCACATTAATTAATTAATCAATGTACAACAGCTGAACAAGAATGATGAATTTGGCTTCAAGAACTATGTCCCTCTGTTGATAACCAGTTTACCTTCTGAGTTGGTCTTCTGTCCTAAGTCCTTCAGAACTGATGGGGGACTGCCCTGAATTTTTCAGGCAGTGTCTTTTGAAGTTGAAGTTGGCAGCGGATCTCCTCTTCCTGTGGTTACTGTTAAAAAAAAATGATCTACCTGATTACACTGGGGGTTTTAACTTGTCATCACCTTACAATAGCATTTTCTTAGTCTTCAGACTCTTCCTTAATCAAGAGTGTGCAGTCAATATCAAACTATTCCACAAGACGCTTTCACTTTCAGCTGGACAGGTCATGTATACATGACATTTTGTAAGATTTTCTGGGTCAATGTGTGAAACCCAGACAGCAAACAAATACAACAAATTAGCTGAACCCAACATCATGTTACTTTTCCCCACTCGTGTGTTATAGGTTATCATCAAAAGAGATGGTGTCACTTTGGCCTTTAAAAACGATGATCTGTCCTTTTTTTTTTCTTTTTTTTTTTTTGGGGGGGGGGGGGGCAGCAGTCATGTACCTCATGCAATTATGCCACTTTATATTAATTTACTGTTTACTTTTCTTGTTGGTATTTCTATTTATAATCTGACTAATGCAGAAACTGTTGTCTGAAATGGATAGACTGGAATGGGATGAATGCAGACAATATAATCATAGAAAACAAATACATATTTTATATCATCATAATGTCCACTCCAAAGCCTACTGGTTTCAATTTATAATGGTTTTAAGGTGGAAGGGGAGAGGGGGTAATCTTTTTCACTAATTTCAGCATACAAAATTAAAAACAACACTGTCAGAAAACTTTTTCTCTTAAAATTCTCATTTGCAATTTGTGACCATATGTTAACATGACTTTACTACACTCACTAGATGAGACGACAATGAATAAAACATCTGAATTCTAAAATCAGAGAAAGCATGTTTAGTTCTTTGTTGCCATTTTGCCTCACAGATGTTTCAAGTAAAAAGGTAGATCTAATCAGAATCATTTCTAATGACTGATGACCCTTTCTATTCAGAATTTAAGTCTTACAATCATCATTTTGCACTGTAAAGGTACTTTAGCACTCTTAAAAAAAAAATCTAATAGCAAATCTGCACTAATACTACTAATCTCCCTAAACACTAATCACACTAATCTCCACTAATACATTAACAGAAATCTTCAACACTAATTCAAACTTATCTATCTACATAGTACTACTTTCATTGACAAAAGCATCAACGCTTTTCCCCATCTTTGCTAGGTCCTTTCCATCAATATGACCCCCCACCCCCCAACAAACAAAACATTTTTTAGAATAACTTTTTTCTTTTTTTGTTGGGGTTTTTTCCCCTTGGGGGGTGGGGTGGGGGTGGGGGTGTTGAGATACAACTTAAAATGCAAAATAGCCATGCACTGGGGGGAGGGATATAACCTTGCAAAGCAATAGCCATGCACCAAAGTAATACCAAAATGTGAAATCCATCTTCTAATTCAGGTTTTTGTTATTACATTTGTCAACTTCAAGAAAGTGTCCTCTCTTTCAGTGCCTACAGTACAGGCCATCCACTGACCTCCTCCTTCCCCACTGCCATAAGGCCATCCACTCATGTCCTGCACTTGTTCCCCTTCAGGATGCAGCAATTTTTACATTCAACATGGTCACGCCAGAAATTTGTTCATTCTAATAGTCCTTAATTCTCCAAAATTTGCTGGTAAAGGAAAGCAACTTTCTGCTCTTTTTCTTTTGCTCCTGATCTTATCTTTTGTCCTACTGTTCCACACCACTCATTTTCAAAACCTCTCTACCCCAACCACACCAGATCTGCTATGACACATCATCAGGCTCAAAAGTCCACAGGGAGCCCATCAATGTCAGATAGGACTCGGGCCACCAGCGAGTGGGGCCCTGCACAGCTGCTGGGTCACTTTGGTGGTGTTCAGTGGTGCTTGTTCTGAGTTAACATACACAGGGCACCTACTACCTACCTATACCAAGCCTCAACTGATGTCTGCAATAGCTTGGTCGAAGTTGCAGAGCCAGCCTGAGTGAGATGCCGACTCAGGGTGGCTACCACCATAACATTCCTTCTACAACCAGCTCCAGTGAACCTCTAACCCTGAAGCCTTTGACACAAACTTACCACAGGCACAGGAGAGTAAGGAGAAACCAAAACTCAAGTCAACATGTGACCAAAGCAAAAAGGCCCACCAAATCAAAGACAATTTTCTTTTTATTGCATAATGCTCAATGACAATGCAGATGTACGGATGCTGCAATGGAAATGCATGTGCTTTGAGACTATGTGACCAGATTGCCGTACATTTCCTAACAAAATATATCTAGGCGTCAACCGGGCCCTGAGAGATACAGACACCCCTGCAGTGCTGGTCAGGCAATTTGAGCAACACTGTCAAACTCGCATCCATAAAGTGGATGAAGCTCGACTGTGTGGTCCCCGTCTTCCCAATGAACCCACAGCAACACTCTGGGTAGGAGCAAGCCAGAGTCTGAGAAAATCCCTGTGACTCATATGGGATTCAAACCCGCCACCTTCCAGTCTATAACTCAAGGCACTAACCACAGGCTGCTGGTAGCAAAGCACTTCTTACATTTTTCTTTGAAACTGTAAGTACTACACAGCCCTGATTCTTGCACAAACCGCTACTTCAGCTTTCACCCTACCTGTCCCAGCTCAGCATGGAATTCCCATAAAATGCTTACATCTACATCTGTCCAAAGCTTCACCATTTCAGGCAGGAAAAAAAAGAGAGAAAATGACTGGATATTTTTCTTCCCTTTCTGGAGTGAAAAAAAAAAAAAAAAAAAAAAAAGCACTCGCATGGTTTTATTAAACACATCCAAATTTATATCAATCAAAACCACAAATTAGACTTTAAAAAAAAACTACTGGGAAGTATGAACAGTTTTGGGAGTTGTTTTTGTTTTCTTGGGTTTTTTGTTGTTTTTTAGAGGGGAGAAGGGGTTCTTGTTTCGTTTGGTTGCGTTTTGGAGTTTGGGGGTTTGTTGGATGGCATTTGTAGGAAGAGGGAACAGGAAAGTAGACTGGTAATATTCATAGTTTTCTTTTGTTTTGGTTTGGTTTCCGTACGAGGGAGGAGGGTATGGGTAGATGCAAGCCTTAAGGTACAAATGCTGTTCTTCCACTGCTCTTTGGTGTCTGTAAGAAAAGGAGCACGTACATGCCCACACAAGCACACACACACATACAAGGAGAGGCTGACAGGGAAACATAAATCAATCACTCACAGCATGAGCTCGAGCTCTATAGATACACACGATACCCAAAAGCTGGGACATTATTCCGGTTTCCCCCTGCACTTGACAGCAGAGAGCAACTTACCCTGCAGTCCATGATCCATGGGCCACCCCACTACCACTGCTGCTTCCTGTGCGGCTCACAGCAGAGGCTGGAGCCCCCGAGGCATAGCTGTTGGTCCCTCCAGCAACATTCCCACTGCCACGAGAGCCATCCCCTTTGGAGGATAAAGCTTCCCAGTACTCCAGACGCAGCAAATTACCGTCTATAGTGTGCTTGCCGCCGTGGGCCTTGACGGCCGAGCGAATGTCCATGAAGGCCACGGTGGCCATAAGGGGGCTCTCATTGTCCTTGCCGCTCTGGAGTTTGACACTCTGAATCTTTCCATACCTGCACACATGCACAGACATATCTTTTTCAGCACAGGAAAAGTGGTGGGTAGATGCATTCTTTTTTTTAAATGTACATTACACATACAATAGTGTGCACATGTGACTTATCTATACAGTGTAGCAATCAGCTCATTCAATTTCGACACTGTCATCAGTCTGGCATCATTTTGCCTACATAGTTGATACCAATTTTATTATCCATATCTTTCAACATTTGCATCAAAAACTGGTCTGTAGCTTTCCATGGAACGCTCTGCAAGAGTGGAGGATGAAAACACTTGCTTAATTTATAACACTGTCTTTTAGAAAGCATGTCTTTAAACGTTACTAAATCCCTTTGCAACTAAAAAACAAGCTATGGCTCTATGCTTGTACTGGCCAAATGCATAGATTCATGTAAATCATACTGTTCTGCTTTTTTTTTTTTTTTCGTGAAATGTTTTGTGCACATGTGAAACACGACTACGACAGTAGACACTGTAAGAAGGATAATGGCAAAGGACAGATAAGACTATAAACCTAGGACCTGTTTGTGAATGCACACAGAACATCTTGTGCACACATTAAAACAGGAAGAATAGGCCATTCATGCCAGTAAGAACAGAAAAGGTGGATTTATACTGCCTCCAAACTCCTGAATTTTTAGTCATTTTCTTTCACCTCACAACTGATGGAGACTTTGTAATTACAGTCTGATGAAAAATAAAATTCCCACTTGTCCTTAACCTTTTGCTGTCTTTGCCACCAGGGTTTTTCTATGTTATGACTTTGCAATTTTTCAGACACTCTTTATCTTTGCCCCGACATTTGTAACTTTTCAGACAATCAACCACACCTGCCTGGACCGCCCCCTCATCAGTGCTTGCATTTGTTATCCGACAGCTGGATGTGATGCATTCACAAAGACATGGTGCTATCTAATCTTTCAAGTGCCACTGTGACCTTGACCCTCTAACTGATTGTAGTGAGTTACATTTATGCCATAAACTAGGCTGTCATGCTTTCCACACGATTAAAGTTCCAGCATTCTGACTTCATTCTTTTTTGCTGTTGACCTGAACCATCACAGGGGCCATAGTCTAAAAAAGGCTCTGATAGCATGTCAACAAAAATAATGCTAAGTCATTTTACAACCTAAAAGTCGTTGTGAAGACTGAGAGGGAGATCATGCTATTTGATCTATCAGTCACAATACTTGACTCTTCTGTTCACAGTAAATCAATCAGAAGATATGGATTTAGATTTTAAATGAAAAAAAAAGTGTCTGGTAAAACATCGTAGTTCTAACAAAATATCTAAGGAATATGCAATGACAATGCTCATGATTTATCATGCAAGTCCAAACAGTCAATTGATAATGTTTGAAACTGAAAAAGAATCCCACCAAAGTTTTTTGTTTGTTGTTTTGTTTGTTTGTTTTTTTGGAGGGGGTGGGGAGGAAGACAGACATAAACTATGATAAAGAACATATAAATTAAATAGGACATCAGTTCAACCCCTGCCACAATACCAGGATGAGGCAAAAGGAGAATGCCCCTGTGGTGATCAAAAGGCAATCATAACAAAACAAAAAAGCTTTAAAAAGCTCAACAGGGTTTTGTACTGTTTGCATGTAGTATGGCTTTTGTTCTTTTCAATTTTTTGTCTTGTCTTGTTTGTTTTGTGATTGTTTGCCGGTGGTTGTTTTGGGGGTTGGGTTTTTTGTGGGTTTTTTTTTAAATAAACCAGGAAATAACACAGTGGGGTTTTCTGTTGGCTTTTTTCAGTAAGCTGTCAATATTTTTTAACATTCCAATCCTACCTTCAATTTCTTCCCAACTGATTTCTTATAGCAAAGAAAACAAACATCAGTACATGACAAGAACATAAATGTATACTAGCAAATCAGTTCATTACTGAGCTGTCTTTTGCTTTTATAATCACTAGGGATGGCCTAGTATAAATAGCCTTGCATAACATCAACCCCTCTCATGATCAATTTATCATAGATTGATGGCAATTCAGAATTCTCTCATGATCAAATGTCCACAAGTTTCACAAACATGCCTTTCCCACAGGCAGTAGTTGTCCAGGTCTCCCTCCAACTATATGACAGAGGGGACATCAAGGCAGTGGGAATGTCATCAAATCCACAGGGGCAGGTTAACATGACTCAACCCACCCAACCTTTCCCCACCACTGGCCCCTCAAGCCATCACAACTGCCTGCCCCACCCCCACTTTTTTCAGGTTTCTACAGTAAAGCCAAAGGTGACACTTTTACAGCCAAGTTGAGCAACCCACCACCATTATCACCTTCCCTCCTCTCCAGCCTGTGACAACCCAGATAATGAGGACACCCAACCAAAGGACTGGGACCTAGTCAGGCCACACTGCAAAAGCCTGCAGCTTTTCCAGTTAGACTTTGACCCTGCTGGGTGATAGACTACCACTGACTGGCTACTTGTAGCAGTTAGTGGCAAGTTTCTCTCCCTGGCTTGACAGCTGGCATGTGACAGCATTATGCACAGGTCTACCACTGCTGTGTCACTTATGATTCACCATCCTCAGGGGATACTTGTATTCAAGAAAAAGACTACCATATCAAATATGCAATTGCTAAATATATTCTCAACAACACTTCTCTGTTTCGAGATTTAAAAAAAAAAATTAAAAAAAGTATTTGGAAATCAAACGTCGTCTGACTACAATTATCACTATTTAAAATGTAACAGGTGCTGGGTGAAGCTGTTGAGAATTACTTCAAACAAATTGATATTACTACAATACTAATATTTGTAATATTATTTATTTGTAATATGTACACATATCACTTTTTTAATTGATCTGGAGTGTCTAAATCATGATGGAGAGAATTTTGTGAAATAAAATGCACAAAAACATCAGTGTGTAATATTGATAAAGTATTTAAGTGAAAAAAAAAGCCTTTGATTGTTGAACTTGCACAGTTAGTGGGAACTTTACATGGACAAGGGCGACTACCTCATTCCTTTGGCTCAGCCCAGGTTAAACTTAATTTTTTAAGGAGAAAAAATCTGATGATGTCAGAGTATGACTGCCTCAATGAGTCAATAGCAAGGTACAGTCTTAACCAATCTTTACTTGCAATTGTTCACTTTCTTACAGCGTTTCGCTGTGAGAATGGCAAGTTCAAGTGCGCTTTTGGGTGACCCTTGGGCGTTGAGCCAGAGCATGCAATATACTTTTCTCACCACTTAAGCTGCTTTGCCACGATTGTGAAACCAGTATGCATAACATCCAACGAGTGGACTCTTGCAGACTGCCAGCCAAAATCTGTTTGCTCCTCTGAATGTCTGACATCCCCCCCCCCCCCCCCCCTATCTCTCCCACACTTTGTTTTGGCTTGAAACCACTAAAATCATCAAATCTGTATACTGTTGATATGTTGTTCAACAACCATTGATGTCAGGAGGATGACTTAGAGACTAGGCCTATGTTATCCAGCCACCTTTTATGTTGATTGCTGGGTCTACTGTAGGGAGTAGTTTTTTTTTGCTTCCCTGCAACCAGTGAATAACAAATAAGATTCCAAATCCTGAGTAGTTGAAAAAAGGAAAGGGATCAATAATGTGTCAACTACTATGACATGTACACAGGATTTAAACACAATACTGCCTTGATTAATTCATATCTAGTATGCGAAAATGGGTATAGTCTGATCTGCATATAGTGGTTATTCTTTTACTATCTTGTGGGGCAGTGTACATGGAGTTTGAGTATTCAGCCTTACATACTGTAAGTGGTATATCTTTATTAGGAAACTGATCTGTACTGATGGAGGTCTTTTCATATCTCACAAGCATTACACATTGAATACTGCCATTCATAAAGGGCCGTTCAAGGTTTCTGACACCAAGATTTATTTCGGGGTGAATGCTGTGTCTAGAATGACAGCCAGCACAGTGATGCCTGAAGGCTGCCATTTGAGGTTCTGATCTCACCTTCAAAAAAGAAAAGGGGGGGGGGGGGGGGGGAGGAGAGAGAAAATTAAACTAATGGAGTTGCTGTAACTCTGACATAATGGCACACAGGCCACAGTGACAGACTCATGTTGGCACCACATCACCAGTCCCTTGTCTACAAAGGCAGATGTGGTTACTGTGACAGCTGCTGCTGAGCACTAGGCCTAGGCTACTGCCCACTTTGTCATAAGACAACCACATCATGCTGTGGAGAGGGCAGCCAGCAGTCAGACTTTCCACATTTCCCCCTGCTTGCATGGCCAGTCGCCTCTGTCCCTGTTTCCATTTTCATCATTTATTCAACCTGCGGCTGCTGCTGATTTGCCCATCCGCGGCAGCTTTTCTCTGGCTGCCGACAGACACGTAAGCCGTGCTGATGAAAGGGGAGGGGGGTACAGAGGTTATTACAGAGATCGAGAGATCGTGGATGAGCTCAAAGTGAAAGAGAGGGTGACGTAAGAAGGGGGGGGAGGGGGCAGCGGGATGGCCGGCGAAATTTTGTGACAAGAGACTAGAGAGAATGAGTGAGAGATGTGAGAGCAGCTACCGCATCGAGTGGAGCCCAATACAAGCGTCGGTAATCGACCCGACGCGGGAGAGTGTGGGGCAGGGTTGAAGGGGTGGGGTGAGGAGGGTGGCGTGGCTGGCTGGGGTGGGAGAGCCAAAGCTGCAAAAGTAAAGGTCAGTGAAGGACGCCTGTGGCTCTGGTTGGCAGGCAGGAGGACAGACGGGTTATTTATTGATGGCCGAGCTCTCGGCCAGGCCTAGGCCTACTGCAAGAAAAAGACCCTGTGTGGGGCTGCCGCAGCCCTAGCTAAATCCGCTCTGATCCACGACCTCCAAACTGCACGGCCAAAAACTACTTCTCCCATTCTCCTTCCTCTACTCCCTCCTTCCCTGACCCACACTACCTCTCTTACAGGGGGGGGGGGGGGGGGGGGGGGGGGGGGGGCTGTCCGCCTAGTATCGATTGTAATAATGGCGGTAGTGTGTGGTGGTGTAGAAAACACCCCACCCCCAGGCCTTTCTGGTTTTACGCCATCGTTCAGCTTGCTTGCATGAGTGCGCGGGGTTGTGGTGGAAGGGCTGAGAGGGAAGGTGGTGCGTCTGAACAGTCAACAGTTCGCCTACACTGTACCTGGCTGCAAGTCTTGGCAGTGCCATTCGTTTCATTATTTATGGAGTTCTGGCTGCGTGAAGATCTGGCTGAATCATTAATATCAAAAGCCCTTACGCCTGGTAAAACGAAGGTGGCAGGACGGTTTAGACGTTTACCTGCCTTACAAGTAAACCATGAGGTTCTGGGTTTAATTCCAGCCTTGCCCTTTCTTTCCACTTTGAGGGGAAATCAAACTGTCAAGCCTTTTGAAGGATGAACCCTGCCTGCTTGCTTAGCGACTTGCACATACGTCATTAGAACCTGAGAACAATTGAAAATCGAAGAGAGCTGGGAGGTACCTCCGACTGTCGTGGCAAAACTGGTGGGTTCACTTCCTAACCCCGGCTACCTTAAAATGATGGGGAAAAACAGTTGCATACGTAGGCAAAAATCTCACCATTGATGAACCTGGGGAGTTCTAGCCCGGGAACTGGTCGTAGATAGTAATGACACACATGCCATAGTTTTGTAATGTAAGACAAGAGTCCACTATTCAGCGATCCAAAGTCACAACGATTATGAGTACATTATATAATTATATATTGTATGTATTATACCTCTGACTCGTGGTCACCCCTCTTCCAGTCAGCCTGCCTGATGGCAGCACCACCATATTTTTGGACAAAATCTTTCCACCAGGAAGGTTTTGATATGATTGTATTACTATAACAATCCCAGTGCAGTTCTCGATACTACAATGTAGAGACTGTACCATCAACCTGGTGCAACACGGAAAACGGTCCTGGCGAATTTTTTTGGCAGAACACGGCAGCCTCACTTTCAGAAGACCATGTCACGAAAGAATTTCATTTCATGTGGTTCCTCAACACATTCGTATGCGTGCGCATGCACAGAAAAAACAGTGATTTTCCTATTTCAAAAGACTTTTCACTGTATAAATTCTAGTTATAACTGAAAATTCGACTATTCATACTAATCATTACATAGTCTTAAGAATCATAATTTTCTTTAAAATTCTAAATCTGTAGAAAACTGAACATTTGACTGGTTCATAGTTTCGTAACATTTTGAATGGCTCTTAGTTTTGTTTTGTAAAATTTTGACTGGTAAATTTTGACTGTTTCAGTTCCATTTGGTAAAACGTTGACTGATTCATAGTTCCATAAATCAAGAGCGCACTTTGTCGCTTGAGAAATTTTGAAACTTGTAGGCCTACTTCAAGACCTCCATACATACATATGTACTACACAATCCAAAAGATTAGGCCCAGGTCAAGTTTCAGCAGGAAATACATAGCAAAATACCCAAGTGTACGAACATTATGCTTTGAACAGTTATGTTGTGATTGTCTTGACAAAAGCTCTTTGAAGTAGACTATAGCTGCCTACATATCACATATGATTTAGGCAACCATAGTCTTACTTCCAAGAGCATATTATGGCAAGAAACTTTGACGAGTTTTTATATGTGTTGTGTGTACTTTACACACTGGTTTGAACTACAACCCCCTGCTCCCCCCCCCCCCCCCCCCCCCCCCCCCCCCCCCTTCTCTTCAAAGAATGTTCTCAACTTGGGTACAGCTGTACAGGTTGTTGGTTACAACAAATAAAGGTCTTGTCTGTATGTGTACCTGAGGTTGTGGTCTGGACTTTCTTTGTTAATTAATGTATTTTAGGCTTTTCTTTAAGGTCCATTCCTGGAGTGGCCTTGTCATCATGGGCTCGAGACTTTTGACAAGTCAGTGTGGTGTAGCTAACTGGACATGTGGGCATACAGATATAGCCCCAGGGCTGGTGACTCAGCCTGTCTTTCATTGCCTTTCTCAGCCAGGCCTACAGTAGGGCTCCTTAGTGTGAAGCCTGGGGCAATTGTAGGTAGTCAGAGAGTTAGAAGTGTGCCTTGCCCACTTAAGACAGTCATGTGATTAACACCTTGAGCTTGCCCCAGTTAGTCTTATTCAACAAAGATTGTAGGGCCTGTTCTTTGATGAATTGTAATTCAACTATCTTGTAGTAGAGTAGGGCCTGTTCTTTGTTGAATTGTATATTCTTCTGGAATTTTCCATTTTGTTTTTAAGTGGAGCAAGAAGTTGTATAGATAAGGGGGACTGGCCGGCATTCAGCAGAGCTGATAAGAACACTTGTGAAGACCAAAACCGACTTTACCCTGAGTGCTTCTACCCACACCAGCTTGGCCCTACAGGCTGTATTGCCATGAGGACGTAAATCTCACCCTTTTCACTGGCATTCAGCCTTTCCCTGCAGCAGCATTTCAGAGGGCAGTCTCACACAACTTTGTGGGCTGTAGACTGCTGAAACTGCAAGAATGTAACGAGCAAGAAAACAGCAGTTTTGTTCTTCTGGTTGAGCTGTGTGTGTCGTGTGTTGTGTGTTTTTGTTGTGGTAAATGAAACAATAAATTGTGTTACCATTACACCCCTGCGTGGCCTCCATCATATGCTTGAGTTGTGGAGTGCCAGAGTCCTAGAATCTTCCCCTTTCCTATTTCACCACCCTCTTACATATATTATATAAAGGTTATACACAAACATCACGTCCAGTGTGTATATATAACGTAAGCATGGTTTCATAGTGATTCCCAGGTAAGATGGGTGCACATGAGTGATGACAAAAGGGCAAGTTCTGGGCAACTCCCCAGAGTGTCAAGCTGGGGAATAACCAACAAGGACAATTTTTAAGCAATCATTTTTTTGTGTTTTGTTTAAGTTTATAAACGCGTTTTCCACTGTCTCAAATTGCTGGTCGTATTTATTTATTAATTAAATTTATATCTATAGCACTTTAAATCACGGCAGATTTCTCTGCGTGAAATTCAGGATGCTCTCCCTAGGGAGAGCGTGTCGCCACCCACTTTTTTTTCTTTTCCTGTCTACAACTGTATTTGTTTCCCTACCCGAGTGGCTTTTTTCTCAAGATTTTTGCCAAGGACAACTTTCAATAGTTTCATGTTACCATGGGTTCTTTTACAAGCGCTAAATAATTTTGTGTAACACACAGAACCTCGGTTTATCACCTCATCCGAAAGTCTAGCAACCAGACCACCATTCATGGTCTAATGGATGGGGGGAAAAGTTCCGGGCAAAAACGGGGATCAAACCACTGCACACTTCTGACCCAGACTTTTCGTTTTCCAGGCAGGCGTAGGTTCACAACCAACTTCTGCTATTCCCCTCGTTCTGCTGCTGCTCTCAAAAGGTCAATCCTATCCTTTCTTCCAGTTTAGATTCTTTGTCCATCCAGGGCATTCTCCTGCTAAGGAATGACGCCTTGCAAAGAGATCTTGTCAATGTCATGCTGCATTTAATGTTATAACTTTACTTAGAGTAGAAATTTTGTTTCCATTAGTTCTGTAAATCCCACGTTTGTTCATTCATTCACATTCTCTTATCTTAGTGAATTATGTTGAGACAAAGGTTCAATAGCTGTTTTAACAATAGCATGGGGGAGGGGGGGGGGGGGGCGCTTACTTTTTTGTCTTTTTTTTTTGGTCTCGTTTTGTTTTGTTTTTGGGTGTGTTGGGGTGGATATTCGCTTTACAGAATGCAAAACTTTAGACCTATAATTATTATCTATTTCATGTCTAATACCTTGTGACAGCATCTCATAAATATCTGCATTCTGCTTTGTCAGTCTGCTTTAAGGGGGAAGGTTTGTTGACTCTATTTGGACAATTCATGGATTTGAGACAGATGATCTGTGGACCGTGCCATAAGATAGGTCTTGAGAAATCTCATTCTGATTATCACACTGACGAGTGCATGCTATATAGTATCATGAGGCTAGAGCAATGCCCAGCTTGTTAGGCTGGGTAGTGCCAAACACACTGGCAAGGCTGGCTGTGAGCTTTTTTTCTTCACAACTGCCACAACTGCAAACGAATGCATGGCACAGCAAATCCAAAATAGCAGTCACTTATCCACCACCACCACAAAAAGAGGGGGGAGGGGGGGGGGGGGGGAGGTGATCTAGAAAAAAGAAAGACAAAACCCAGAAAAGAAAACAGCAAATAAAGGGACATCTGGGTTGGAAATCTACAGCTGTGATCTATTGTTGATCTTCCTCATCCATCCCCATATTTGCATACACTGGTAAGCCCTTGTTCATAATGGGAGAGGAAATAATTCATACCACACATCAGCTATGCTGACACCAAGCGCACTGAATGCACCCCTGAACATTTTATGCTCTATTGATAGGGGCCAAACTGGTGTAAAACTGTACACTCGTTTGCTTTGGGTGGTTTTTGCCCAGGTCCTATGATTTTTTTTTTTCTAAAGCAAGCTAATGAACATGTGTATTGCATGTCATCTGTATAATTTGTGACTGTGTCATATTCAATAATTTTAAGTTTTATATATATCTGCAAAAAACACCTTTTAAAATGCTTCTGTTCCCCAGATTCACACCCTGGGAATCATCAAGAATTGAAAGTACACACTAGACGAGGAGTTCAGGTGTATGACTTTCCAACTGTCTTGCCATTTAGCATTATAATTTATAGGCAGCCATACTCCGATAGCAGATAAATTTCTTCTCCTTCAAAGGCCAGTGCAGGTCATTATCCAAAGAACTTGTCATGGCTAAAGGCAGTCTCAACATTTTACAACATAACAACATGGCCTTTTCATTGTTTTATGTTATACAAATCATGAGAAGACATCAGAGAGTAGACTGGCCTTGAGACGAACGATTTGCTAGGGAAAGCAGAGAACTGACCATGAGAAATATGGACCAGCCTGGTTGCAAACTCTTCAGTGGTGCCCCCAGTCTACAGAAAGTTCTATGGGATAGGCAGAGGTGAAATCATAAGAGATTGTCATCATCGTCATCATCATCACCATCATCCTTTTACACCCAGTGCGGTGAAGGGCAGCAACATAAGAGATAGTGGGGAGGATACAATGTACTAACTACTTCAGTACTAGACTACTCAGTAGTCAGTCATCGCAAATTACTTATTTAATACTATAGTCCCTTTGGTTTACTGTCACTGGTCTTGGAACCTAAACTGGCACAAGGAGTTCCCTTACATGCATACACCTCCATCCTGCCCCACCCCCCCTTTCCCTTTTTTATTTTGGGGGGGGGGGGGGGGGGGGGGAGTATAAATCAAATATATTGTTGATTTAGCAACCATGAAACTAAAGATTAAAACTGGTAATATTTGCACACTGCTTATTTTATCTTACCAGTCAGAAACTGTTGGTTAATGTGTTTTGATAAAGGTCCTCTCTCTCTCTCTCTCTCTCTCTCTCTCTCTCTCTCTCTCTCTCTCTCTCTCTCTCTCTCTCCTCACACACACACACACACACACACACACACACACACACACACACACACACACACACACACACACACACACACACACACACTTCGTTAAACTGAAGAACACACACACACACACACACACTGGTTACAATAACATGTATTAACTGTGCATGCTGATTGAAGCTGTCGTGCGCACGCGCGCACACACACACACACACTCTCAATAATTCTTAACTTTCAGGAACCCTTTGCACTCAGCTAGATGGGGGGCAACACAGCAATACATAGGGTTTTGTGGGTTGGGATTTGGTTTTGTTGTTGGTTTGGTTTTGTTTTTTGGGGGCCGGGGGGGGGGGGGGGGGGGGGGCGCGGGTGGAGGGGTTGTTCTTTCAGCCAAGGGTAAGGTGATAGTGTCTAAAACATCAGCTCCAGCTTGTTCTCTTTTCCACACTTCCTCATACTACCCGCCACAATATTATGTAAAATTGCTGCACAGCATTGACTAGTGTGCCTGTCACATCTCTAGATATTGTTTAGCGCTGCAGCAAAGGCCAATTTTTAACCCGATTTCCCTCCCCAACTATTCTGGCACATTGAACTGGACAATGTATGTAAATTGCCTTTTCTCCCTCTCTATGCTAATGCACCTCCTACAACTGCACAAAGGCCAATTGTGAACAGATTTCCCCACTTCTGGCACATTATGGACAGCATGCTAATGCTTTTTCCCTGCCAAACTCCCTCTTTCCTTTCAATTCGATTCAAGTATACCATCCTCTCTCTCTCCTCTCTCTCTCTCTCTCTCTCTCTCTCTCTCTCTCTCTCTCTCTCTCTCACACACACACACACACACACACACACACACACACACACACACACACACACACACAACACACACACACTCAGTGACACACACACACACACACACCCTCTCACACACCCTCTCACACACACTCTCTCTCTCTCTCTCTCACACACACACACACACACACACACACACACACACACACACACACACACGTGTGACACCACACACACACACACACACACACACACACACACACACACACACACACGTGACACACACACACACACACTGTGACACACACAACACACTGTGCGCTCGTGCGTGCGCACACACACACACGCGCACACACGCACACACACACACACTATGCACCAAACGCGATTCAAATTATATACCACATCCTTTTCCGCAACATTCACCATCCCCTTCCTCCTTTCTTCAAGACTTTCTAACGATTTCGCCATTCGTCCAGGCCCAATCGATTTGGCACAGTCCCCATACACACTGAATATTGATGCTGCCTTGTCTGCTGAAAAGCGATAGCTCTGGAACTGCCTGCTGCTGCCACCACCACCACCATCATCACCATCACTGCCACTACAACAACCACCACTCTCTCTCTCTCTCTCTCTCTCTCTCTCTCTCTCTCTCTCCTCTCTCTCTCTCTCTCTCAGCAATCCAGAAGCGGGAAATATTGATTGCACAGCAGCCGCTCTCATCTCAGAGGAAGGGGGTGGGGGTGGGGGACTCCATTTCAGCGTTATTAAAGGCAAGCCATGGACTGGCGCAGTGCCCAGCCTAGCCTGCCTGCTGCCCTACCACCACGACCATCACCACCACCACCATCTCCCAGGGCTGATGACGTCCACAATCACAAACATCATTAGGGCCGGCTCCTAGCAACCACCAGAAAGGGGAGCTTGTCTGGCTGGCGCAATCTGATGACACGCTCTGGCAGCACTGCCAGCCCAGCCAGTTCCCCCCCCCCCCTTCACTTTTGTCTCTTTTTCATTTCCTGTTGCTTGTACCAGATCCAGCCCTGCCGATCCATAGAGATGCAACCTCGCTTGAAATAGAATATAAAAAAAACCAGCTACTGTGTTTGTGAATTACAATCTCTGAGATGAACATTTCATAAAAGACCCTTTTTCTTTTTAACTGTGTGCCTTCAGTGGCTTCACACACACAAACACGCACGCGCGCGTGCGCACACACACACACTCACACACAAACGACATTGATAGAGCACAAAAAAGAATGTTTTCCCTCAATCAATCTGATACTATTATCAGAAGAAAAAAGCCTTCTTTGAAATAGTTCACAAAAACCAATCCAATCCAACCCAATCTTCTTGTTAAAGCCTCGCCAACCACAGAGGCCATATCAGGGCTGTCACCGCTAACAATTTAAACTTCCAAATACAACTGTGCAAACATACACTATACAGATTAAAACAGGGTATAAAATAAACTTTTATCTTCGTTCCTTGTATCAACACCTTGGTCAACCAAGGACGGTCACCGTGTTGTGGGAGAAGCCACTTCAGCTACACACGGAATGAGATAAAACCAAAACCCAATCCCTTAAAACCTTGTTCTTACTCTTGGTGACCAACTACGACACTTTCACTCATGTCAGACAGAAAAAAGCTCGATTCTTTCTGGACATTCAAAATGTTGTCTAGTGGAACATCAAGAAAAAAATATTTAGGTAGTATACAGTAAAACACTTGTGCTATCATAAATATCTTGACACTACATAAGCAGATGCTTGTTGGTTACTGTATTAGTGTAGACTTGCACATTGCAAGTCACACACTATGAGTATGAGATTCCCTCTCCTTATGCAAATGAATGCAAGTATATGAGAATGACCCGTGTGTGTCATGGTGAGCACTGTTGCTTCCTTTCAGTTTTTTAGCACACACTGTTAGAGGGAGAACTTTCAGGTTAATTTAAGGCGAATCTGAAAAAGTTCATTGTCTGTCTGAGCATTCCATTCCACTTGCCAGACTGCGAGTAACATTCGCTTTTAGCCTTTTATTTTGGTTTCAGATCTGTGAAATCTCTTTCCCCATGGCACACCTGGTCAGTCAACCACTTTGTTACCCTGAATGCCCATGTGCCCTGGGATCCATACCAAAACAATATCACACCTTTCCCGTCTCAAGGAAGATTAAATTTCTACAGTTCGTAGAATTCTTGATGATGACTTCTGTTCCTACAAGGGATAGCTTCAAGAGCTGGGAGCAAATTTCCACATACCAAGAAGCCTTTCTCTCGGATCGCTGCGCTATGTTCGGCAGTGTACACCGAGCTGTCCGAAGGCAAGTGCTCAGAAAGCGCAGATTCTTTGATGGTAGGACAATAGGCGGCACAGGCCACCCCCTCCTCAGACTTCGATCTGTTGGTGTAAACGCTTGTGTATGATGGATAAAACTGACACTCTTCAGGAAAGACCATGTAAACCATTGAATGTAAACCATTAAACTAGTGACATCCTCCTCATGATCAGCAAGATCGAATTGGACAACCGGGGTTTCCACCACCTCCATAGAAGTCTCAGGGAACTTGGAGAAGTTGCAGATAGCACCCAAATCAATACCTACCCCTTGAAGGTAAGGATCCGAATCCCCGGAGGAGGGGTGGCAGAGAAAGATTTCTCGAAATTGGCCTGAAACCGGCGGTTGAGAACACAATTCATGAGCAGGGTTGTTGTACTCCAGATACAGTTCCATGTAATAGTTCAGACTCAGTCAGCTTCAGACAGCGATTCTCATTCAGGAAAACTAAAGTGATATTCAGTAGTACTTCAAGAAACACGATATTCATGAACTCTGCAGTGAAATATGTGTATGTTTCTGCACACACATGAGCTTATTGTGTGCAAAATGTAATGGATGTCCTTATCATTATAAAACCACACGCTGCTACACTCTTCTAATAAAACTTCAGTATGTGGGAAATATGTATAAATACTTTATATATATATATATATATATATATATATATATATATATATATATATATATATATATATACACATGTATTAAAACCACATGAAGGGTTTGTTTTAAATAATGATCAATTCAGTTCTCCAGTACACAGATTAATTAGAATTCATGTACACATATCAATCCAAGTGAGGGAGAGCTAATTTCAACTATGAATTTATAAGTAAGAAGTCCAATATAATATGTCCATAGTCTTTTTTATATTTATAAACTAAAGGAATCCTACAATTAAAACACAAAAAGAGAGGGGAAACAAACAAAGACTGAACATGGAATGATTCCACTAAAAACAGGGGGGGAAAACAAAAAAAAGAACACACACAAAAGTACAGTAAACGGAAAGATGGGGAAATGGGAAATGTTACCCCCCAACAAAAAAAGGAAAACCAGAGAGAGAGAGACCAAAAGAAAAATACAAGGTGGAAAGGACCAAAAGTGAGATCTATACAAAGGGAAGGAAAACAAGAATGGGAACAATGGGGGGAAAAAAGATAGAAAAGAAAAAAAGAACGGAAGGAATGAATGGAAATGACTGTGAGTGTGGGACAGCAATTCAGCAAAAATATTTTATGAATGAAACATATAGTTCAATAGATAATCATAATGTCAATACTGAATGAATGGCCAAACTGATGAAATCATAACAGTTGCGTAAAGAAAACAGCAACAAAGTCCACACACACACGCACGCACGTACACACACGTGTGCACAATCAAGCAATAAAAGAAAAAAGGGCAAAAATGAAAGGTAAGGAAAGGGGAAGGAGCTAATAAGAACATAAGGAATAAATGGAGGGGGGGGGGGGGGGGAGAGCCAGGAAAGAGAGAGAAGAGGAAAGAATAGAAAGGAGGAATAGAAAGAACCAGGAAGAAAAGACAAAAACTGGGGGGAACAAAAGAATAGTAAAGAAAAAAAGGAGGGGGGGGAAGGAGGGGGGGGGAACAAAGTATTAAAAAAAGTACGAAATTGGTGGGGGGGGTGGGGGGAGAAAAAAATGAAAGAGAACAGAATAAGATCAAAGAAGGAAGGAGGGAAAAGGCAGGAAAAATAAAGACAAAGCAAAGAGAAGACAAAAGGGAAAGATACATCTCGGCAACAGCCCCACATTCTCACTGTCTCCAAACTAGCCTGGGCCCCTCTTCTACCCTGACTACTAACTTTCCGCCTCCTCTTTTGCTGCTTCTACTTCAGCCTCATCCTCTTGCGACCTGCCACCCCACCTGATATTGTGATAAGAGAAGGGTGGCAAAATGAGATGGCATGGAGCTGCCAAGAAAATGACCATACTATCAGTACAATGCCTGCACCAATCCATCAGTATGTAAAAAATGACAGATTTCTTCAAGATGGATCCTGGTCCTGTACAACAGAGGGAAGATGTTAGCAACAGCCCCACACTCTGACACTGTCACTTTCTCAAAATGCCAGTGTGTAAAACTAAGTATAATGCCTCTTCTACTGCTTCTGCCTTTCCGCTTCTACTTCAGCCTCGTCCTCTTGTGACCTGCCACCCCACCTGGTAAGAGCTGCCAAGAAAATGACCATAGACTACTATCACAATGCCTGCACCAATCGATCAGTAAGGAAAACAGATTTGCCACAGATGGATGCACTTCTCTGACCCATCCAAAGTGAGGCAGAGCTGGTTTCCTGAGCATGCTGCTTAACCACAAGACAGAAAAACTTAGCCCTGAAAGAGTTGCTGCATTGGATGAGGGCCACTAGACTTAGGGGCAGGCACAATCTGGGGTCCAAGCTACAGTATCAACACTCAAGACTAAACATGGCAGCCCTATTCATGGTGTGTTGTGATGTAGAGATTTTCTCATTTATGATTTTAATGTCTACCTCATCTGATTATTGTGCTGTTTTTCACATGACACGTCGATGGATATGAAAAGAAAACCTCCTTTCTTTCGACTAGTTTTTCTCTCTCCCCCTTAGGCTTTGGATTGAAGACACTCAACCTAGAAACAAGAAAACCTCCTTTCTTTCGACTAGTTTTTCTCTCTCCCCCTTAGGCTTTGGATTGAAGATACTCAACCTAGAAACAAGTTCAATGACTTTGATGCTTAATTCACAACTTAAAAACTGAGAAAAACTATCATCCAGATTGGTACAAAGTGTTGAGCAACTGCAGTTCTCAGACACCTTGCTGTCCACAATTTGACTGCTTCAGAGAGAGCTGCAATCAACTTGGGGCCTTGGCTCAGAAGGTTGGTGGCAGTGGCCCTGGTTCAATCGTGTGAACACGCCAGATGACCACGTAAGGCATGTTGCAAGACCTCCACATCCCAGTATTGACACATCATATAACCACCATGTTGTCTTGAATATCCAACAGTTGGCGATATACATTGGCAATATACCGTCATCTATAATAATGGAGGACGTTATTCTGGATTGCAACCAAAACTAAATAAGATTAACTGTCCATCATGTGAAATGCATGCCTTTTTTTTTTTAATCTCCTTTATTTTATAAAACTTTATTCTTCATTCATGCATTTTTTCTTTCTCACACAGTCCAATTTGTCTGCACTCCTGTAAATTCACTCTAAGTAAACATACCTATAGGCGCATAATTACATGTTTACATATATGTCAGTTTTTTCACTTGAAAAGCTGAATAAAGTGAATATGGATTTGCTCCCCCCCCCCCCCCCCCTCTTGGAAACATGGAGAAAACACCATGTGCTGGTAACTGCTGTATGCATGGGGGGGGGGGGGGGGGGTGTTGTTAGTTTGCTTGCTTTTGCTTCAATCTCTGATGAATCTTACAATCATATCATCAACCCCATCCCCACCCAAGGTAGGAAGCTATGCTGCAATGCCAAACTATGCCATGCTGTGTTATGCTATGCTACGCTACACACCCAGCCAGCTCCCTACCACACCAATCAATACGTGGATGTGGGGAAAAAAAGACAACCAGAGCCAAGCAGCACACGGTTTGACTGCAGATGCCTATCGATCCAAAAGCTTAGCGAACTCCCCCTTTCCCCAAGCAGACAAGACATTCTTGTCTAGGTTTTCTCCTTCCCTGTCCCTTCCATCCCCTCCTCCCCTTCCCTCCATACCAACCACGCCTCCACCCTTCCAACTATCCACCTGCCCTCACTAAGCTTCAATCCTTGCTCAAGCTGTTGCAGCCTACCACATCAGGAGTGTACTGTTAGAGTCCAATATACAAAGTCTGCCTCTATCAGCAAAGCAACCAACACACTAGGCCTATCGGGCCAAAGATTTGGCCTGTGTAGTGGAGTTGGAAGGGGGGGGGGGAGATTGGGGAGGAACAGTGGGGGAGGAGGGATTCCTAAAGAGAGAGGGGGGGGGGGGGGATGCCTTAACACTGCAGCAAGCTGCCGGCAATAGTAATAAGCAGGAGGGAGGGCGGTGGAAGAGGGTGAGGGAGTGTGTGGGGTGAGTCAGGGGGTGAGAGATAAACAAGGCACACAGGCCACATTGGCCCCAGGGCTTGGCAGCTCGCCAAGCAGGCAACCCGAACCGCCCTGACGGCAGCCCGCGCTATCAATCACGTTGCCATGCCGACTAGGGGAGGGAGGGGGGAGGAAGGGAACTGTCTGTATGGAGTGGAACAGAGCCAAGTGCTCTTCTTCCACCCCCACCTTCCCCCAAGTTATTTTCAGCTTTCTACCCTCCACTCCTCGCCTTCCTTCTTGCACGCAACACCACATAGGCCTAGCCTAGCACACACAAGCGCTCTACCTGGCTTCTTGCCAGGTTTGGTTGGATTTTTTTTTTCCTTTCAACCTGCCCTCCCAGCTCCCCCAAGCCTTTTCAAATGAACACAAGGCCCTCTCAACCTAGGCTTCACAGCCTGCGAACAATGGCGGCTTTTGTCCATCGTCCGGGGTTTTCGTGGCTGTCTACGCTAGATACGACCCTTTCCTTCCTTCCTTCTCCACAGCTAAGCTGGCCAGAGCGCTTTTGTGTTCTGCTGTAGGCTAAGGCACAACACACACTCCGCCACTGAAAAAATCTGGGACTGGACAGGCTATCCTAATGACTGTAGGTAGTCTAGCTGAGTTTAGTAGTTCTTTGCCACATTGTACTAACGGGTCATACAGACGCTACAACTGAGTGGTTAGAGAGGTTATTTTCCATTCCTATCATATCGACCGTGAAGGTGTGGGCTACATACATACAATCTCGGCAGAGAAGTGTGAATTGAATAATTTTTTATGATCTTTTACTTCACAGCAGGCCTGCCAGTGTCAGATCCTTTAGTGTGTTTTGACATACATAATCAAGCAGATCAAATATGCCTGTTTAAAATCCCGTAAAATAAATTGTGTCAAAATTCATGCCATTCATACCCAAGAGGCACAGCCTGATATTCAGTGCAATGCACCCAACAAAACTCCTTGGGGAATTAGGAGAAAGAACAGAGACGAATAGAAGTTCAACTAGGCAAATATTCATTTGGAGGAAGGAACAAAAACCGCCACATATTTCGTCGAAGCCATGAGTGTTGCTGTTACTTACCCAGGCCTCCCAGTCCTTCAGGCTAGTTATGATGCAACAGTGCACACACACACACACACACACACACACACCTCTCGCTTGTGCCAAACTGACAGAACCTCTTGAAAATACACCCAGGCTATTGAGACAGTCACAAAAATCGCCCCTGCTGTTCAAAATAGTTTCAAACAGTTGAACACACACATACACACACACACACACACACACACATCCAAATTTTACATTTTAAGTTAGTTAAGTTCCAACATGTTGAAGAGAACCCCACTACCAGGTCTTCAGTTTAATTTTCTTTTTAAATATAATCAAGGAAGCATATTCTATAGGACACTCCAAAATACACTGGTCTCAAGTCATTATGAGAAGCACTCCTCAAAACTTTGCAATCATGCAAATTACAAATCACTGTATCAAACCCAGAATAAGCTGTACCCGTTTGATTCTTTTAGGCCATTTCTCATAAAAGCAACAGAGTTGAGGGTAGCATAGTGATCAAACCTACATCCACGCTAGCAACACAGGTTGGATGGAGATTGGTCTAGATGTAGACAGATCTGTGGAATGGATAAGAAAGAAAAGGAGTAAACTTGCCTTGTCTATTAATAGTATTATCTGGCTGTTCACATATGGAAAATCCTAACTGCAAAGTCTCCAGGGACCAGCAACATTGTGGCTTCAAAGAACACTGCAGCACTGATAAACTGACAACACTAAAATTTTAGGAAAGGGGGGGGGGGGGTTTGAAGTCATTTTTAACTCAAACCTGTCCATAGTTACTGATACAGTGATAGTGATAAGATCTTGCCACATTGAAAATACAAAATTCAGAAATTCAAGATAGAAACTAAGAAGTGAACCACTAAAAAATATTCACCCATTCATGAATTATCTGAATGAACAGATCATCTTGGTTCACTGTTAAGACAGAAACTCAAAAGTCTCTGAGCAGTTGGTCATCCACTGATCTAGAAGTCCTTTCTTTGCCAGACTATGTCCACTAATGTTA
>CM060348.1:13134058-13136558 GCA_030674155.1 Stramonita haemastoma
TTTCTGCTGTTATCATCATTATGAATCCTTTTACCTTTTGTCTTGATTACATAAAACGCATTGCAAGGGTCCATGATACTGATACAGTCATAGTATGCAAAAAAACAATAAAAATAAAATCGACAAAAACCACACAAGGCATCTGGGACACGATAATGCCATTGTGCAACTTGTCTTTAAACCCAAAAGGTGGCCAATAGGCACTACATCATTTTCTGATTTTGTCATTAGTAGTGTTCTCTTACTGTGCAATACAAGTAGTTCTTCCTTCAGGCCAACAACAATGTGTCATTACTATGTCAAAATAAATGAAAACCTTTCTTTCACCTTTAATCATGTTTTATCCACATAAATGATGGCTCTCACTTCAAAGTAAATCTTCATTCCACCCTATTCTTCCCCAGTGCTTTTTCATTCTCATCACAGTATGAGTAATGCAGATAATTATATGTCACAATCTCACATACAATGTCTCAACTTGTCCAATCCATGGATCTATACACTGCAGTCACTGGCCCATCCTTTTGACGTTTTGTTAACATAACAGACAACCTTTAAGGCTTATCAGTTTATGTTGTATAGATTACATTTCTTACAAAACTATCTCTGTACTGTTCTTCATTCTGATCACAGTAAATTGTCCTGCTAATACAGTAATAGTCTCTAATACAAACTCCAGATACTGTCCTGTGTCCATCTCCATATTACAGAATTATTATTCGTGAATACAGGACTTCACACACAGTACACTTCATGCCATTTTGAGTATCTATAATACATGATACAGACCTTAGGTGTCATACATTTATTTTTATTTTTTCTTCTTTTTTAAAATGTTTAACCTATTTCAGTACCAAGTCTTCATTCTAATCACAAAAATGTATACCAGGCTCTAGATAGATCTTTGAACTTCATATATATCCATGTCCATAAAGTTACTGCCATTATAATAGGCAACTCTTCAAAAATAAAAAAGCTGACAGGATTTTCAATGTGCATGACAATAACAATGTTACACACTTTCACAAGCAGATAATTTATGTCTTTAATATATCAGGTGCAATGTTTTGGGAAAAAACAGTATTATTACAATAATTAACCAAAATAACAAATCTCAAAAGTCAGTGAGTCATATACACACACACAAATGCTTGCACACACACACACACACACACACACACACACACACACACACATACACACAGAGTCTCAATACGTGAGCACACACTGACAGTGATACAGATCGCTTTTCCATTAAGTTATTCTCTTTAGCTTTTTTTTCATTTTGTTCCCACTATGCTATTGTAGATGATGATGTTATTATTGATGTTTTTCTTAGATAATTTCTAGAAGGTTTGATGAATGAAGAAAATTGTGCATAAATTCAATTCCATGAACCATTGTAAATAAAAAATTTCACTTTCACTGAAGTGAAAAGTGACACTCACTGACAACCACACACACACACACACACACACACACACACACACACACACACACACACACACTTTATAGGTTTTCAAATCACCAGGTCTTTTATCCTTTCACACATTGTAAATGTACTGTATCCTGCCTTTCACTTTTTTAAGTTTCAGTTTGTTTCACTGACATGTATACATACCTTTTTCTTAATTCTGACTTTTTAAGATTTTTCATGCACATCCTATTTAATCAATTAATGACTTCACCACTTCCCTGTCTCCCACTCCCAAACTTATTCTCTCACGAATGTACACCCTCTCTCTCTTTCTACTTCCCCGTCTCCCACTCCCATTATACAGTTTACAAATTATATTTAAATACACACCCTCTCTCTCTCCCTCTCTCTCAGTTTCACGTGCACCATCCCCACCACCACCACCACCACCACACACACACACACATCTGTATACATAACAAAAAGTATAAATTTATGGTAAAGGTGTCCCAGAACCTATGTGGTCGTAGGGGGGAGCAAGGCATCTGAGACCGCAGCTTCTACAGGGGCCAGCATATTGAACGCAGTACCCATTTCCTCTCCCTCGCTGCTTTAAAGCAGTCACATAAATAAATAATAAAAAGGGAAAATGAAAGAAAAAAGACGCCCAAATCTTGAGGAGATCTAATAAAGTCTTACTGTAAGTGGAAAAGAGAAAAAAGCAACTAACATTTTCCTGCTGTATGGTTTATAGGGCATGGTATGTAGGTGGTGCATTGTATGTATTTGTGCATGCATGTATTCATGTAATTGTATGAACATATGTAGGTGTACATGTGTGTGTGTGTGTGTGTGTGTGTGTGTGTGTGTGTGTGTGTGTGTGTTGTGTGTGTGTGTATGTGTGTAGGCATTATCTGCATATTATATGAATGAGGGTATTTGAATGTTGTATAGATTACCACTTTCAATATTGGTATGCACTGATGAACATACGACTGCAAATTGTTAAAGCTTATTCTCAATGCTAATGCTTGTCATGCAAAATTAATATGCTTTTGTAACAAAAAAAAAAAAAAAATTAAA
>CM060348.1:13141558-13144089 GCA_030674155.1 Stramonita haemastoma
AGTCAATTCAGTCAGAATATTTAAAGTATTTTTTCCATGGACTGGATAAAATTCAGAGCAAGAAAACTTGTTGAGTGGTGTTAATCAAAATGGGCAACACCAACAGTATATGTTTGTGTACTCACACACAGTGACCCTCCCCCCCCCCCCCCCCACACCCGCACACATACACTCAAGTACACAAATACACATACACAACACATACGCACACGCGGCACAGTGACATACATATGATACACTTAAACACAACACACACACACACACACACACACAACACACATTCACACACACACACACACACACACACACACACACACACATCACACACAACACCACACACACAACACACACACACACACACACGCACACAACACACACACACACAACATAAAGGATAAACTGATTAAACGCATTGCAGATAATTGATCATTTTATTTACACTTAAATCTTGGTCACAATATAGAAGATCATACAGGTTTTCATATTTCAACAATGTAACATTTAGTTCTGCAAATACACTCCTTGGACTTGACTGAAAAATGATAGAATACATGTGATCTTGTGATGTTATGCACACTTGGCCTATATGTAGCCTACACATTGTGTGTGTGTTGTGTGTGTGTGTGTGTGTGTGTGTGTGTGTGTGTGTGTGTGTGTGTGTGTGTGTGTGTAATTTCTAAGAGCAAATACATTATGCATCATAATTTATATCTGAACTGTATAACAGACAACTCAAATGTTCATTTATCTAGGAATAAAACGACTAGTGAAATTTACTGTTTAACAGGAAACTTCTGGCTGAGTACTTCTGTAAAAAATAGAACTAAAAAATTAATTAAGATATAAAACTTCAACATTGAAACTGAATACTTCTGATGACTATCATATATGAAAATTTATGTATAATACATGTATTAAAGTGACATGTTATGCAGACTTCCTCAGATACATGCATAACAATAATTACCTACAGTCAATGAGTAATGTAAGGCTTCTTTTCCCAATTTATTTATTTCCTGCCTATAATAACTGAAACAGCTTGTATTTTCCTCTCATTTTTTCCCATTTTCTCAACTATAATTACCCAGAAAATGTCTTTTATTCTCCATTCTCAACACTATAACTATATTATCATGTTATACAAAAAACTAATACTTTTACAATGTAAAAGTTGATAGGGGTTGCAAGAATCATATATATCATGTGTTAAAGGCTTGTCTTCACAGACAGAATATTGGGCTAAAAACAAACTGGTCAGCAACCGGTTAAAGGATGAGGGGGGGGGGGGGGGAGGGGTGATGGAGGACTATACCCAATTTCTGACAATCTATAATCAAATGTGATACTTTGGAGACTGAAAATCTTTCTTTGTCTCTGGGATTACTCTCATGTTGCAATTTGAGTTGACTACACGCCGTTTAAAGTGACTACATTAAAAAATAGTGATATAAAAAAAACAACACTCCAGCCTTCTGGGGACCCAAAGCAGTTTAGATGGGCCTACTTATGCCGACAGTTTCTGCTTCAACTAGGCCCTACTTATGCTGAGCCCTACATTTTATTCCGTGTTGTCAACCTTGAAATATAAGTGTGTGAAATTGTTGTATGCTGTGACTATAGAAATAAGAAAAGCACATTACAATCTGATCCTACCAGTACTCCTATGGCGTTTCGAGCCACAGCGCTTACTCGTTAGCTATTCAAAATGGCGTCATGGGTGACGTCAGATAATCTCATCCCATATTTCATCAGTCTGGGGATATATGAAGTTTGTTGGGGGTAAATATTCATTATGCATACACTACAAAATGTTTAACATGTATCCACTTGTGCTGATAAAGTGTGCTTGTGTTAGGGTTTGTCTATGAAATGCATGGCGTAATTTAATAGCGAAAAAAACCAGGGAGTTGGGGAAATGGAGTCACCACAGCGTTGTCACTCCCGGGTGCACCTTCATAATTCCATGTATTTAAAGGCACACGCTGGTATTAATATACTCCAAATGGTACTCCGTTTCGTATAGGGCACAAAAACAAAACATATGTTACATCCATGTCTGGAATATACCACAGAAGTGGAAAGCCTACGATCCCCCCACTCTCGTACAGAGTTTGGAACGGACTATAAACGGCTTTCTGGAGTGAACGCCTCACACAAAGAAATGCGCAGACGTTCGTTTTAACAAAGAAATTATCTGTTATTCCATATTCCAACGACAACATCGAGACTTTATAATCCGTTTGCAGCCTCGCGTACTTTTTCTCTTTGGAAAGTAGGAGTATAAGGTGATCCAACGAACATATTGAACGATTTGTTAGCGGCCTGATCATTCAAGATGGCCGTCGTCCATGTCGACTTCAAGCTAGAGGCTTCTACTGGTAGATGGCGCTACTGCCTTCACGCGGATCCCGGGACCAATAATAATAAAACGACCTCATAACCCCTTGACCTCCCTTTGATCTGGAATATCAGAATTTTCCATAGCTAAGAGCATGTGATTGGATATCCCATTGTTCTGATTGGGTGGAAGG
>CM060348.1:13144189-13161689 GCA_030674155.1 Stramonita haemastoma
GTGTGTGTGTGTGTGTGTGTGTGTGTGTGTGTGTAATTTCTAAGAGCAAATACATTATGCATCATAATTTATATCTGAACTGTATAACAGACAACTCAAATGTTCATTTATCTAGGAATAAAACGACTAGTGAAATTTACTGTTTAACAGGAAACTTCTGGCTGAGTACTTCGGTAAAAAATAGAACTAAAAAATTAATTAAGATATAAAACTTCAACATTGAAACTGAATACTTCTGATGACTATCATATATGAAAATTTATGTATAATACATGTATTAAAGTGACATGTTATGCAGACTTCCTCAGATACATGCATAACAATAATTACCTACAGTCAATGAGTAATGTAAGGCTTCTTTTCCCAATTTATTTATTTCCTGCCTATAATAACTGAAACACAGCTTGTATTTTCCTCTCATTTTTTCCCATTTTCTCAACTATAATTACCCAGAAAATGTCTTTTATTCTCCATTCTCAACACTATAACTATATTATCATGTTATACAAAAAACTAATACTTTTACAATGTAAAAGTTGATAGGGGTTGCAAGAATCATATATATCATGTGTTAAAGGCTTGTCTTCACAGACAGAATATTGGGCTAAAAACAAACTGGTCAGCAACCGGTTAAAGGATGAGGGGGGGGGTGGGGGGGGGGGGGGTGATGGAGGACTATACCCAATTTCTGACAATCTATAATCAAATGTGATACTTTGGAGACTGAAAATCTTTCTTTGTCTCTGGGATTACTCTCATGTTGCAATTTGAGTTGACTACACGCCGTTTAAAGTGACTACATTAAAAAATAGTGATATAAAAAAAACAACACTCCAGCCTTCTGGGGACCCAAGCAGTTTAGATGGGCCTACTTATGCCGACAGTTTCTGCTTCAACTAGGCCCTACTTATGCTGAGCCCTACATTTTATTCCGTGTTGTCAACCTTGAAATATAAGTGTGTGAAATTGTTGTATGCTGTGACTATAGAAATAAGAAAAGCACATTACAATCTGATCCTACCAGTACTCCTATGGCGTTTCGAGCCACAGCGCTTACTCGTTAGCTATTCAAAATGGCGTCATGGGTGACGTCAGATAATCTCATCCCATATTTCATCAGTCTGGGGATATATGAAGTTTGTTGGGGGTAAATATTCATTATGCATACACTACAAAATGTTTAACATGTATCCACTTGTGCTGATAAAGTGTGCTTGTGTTAGGGTTTGTCTATGAAATGCATGGCGTAATTTAATAGCGAAAAAAACCAGGGAGTTGGGGAAATGGAGTCACCACAGCGTTGTCACTCCCGGGTGCACCTTCATAATTCCATGTATTTAAAGGCACACGCTGGTATTAATATACTCCAAATGGTACTCCGTTTCGTATAGGGCACAAAAACAAAACATATGTTACATCCATGTCTGGAATATACCACAGAAGTGGAAAGCCTACGATCCCCCCACTCTCGTACAGAGTTTGGAACGGACTATAAACGGCTTTCTGGAGTGAACGCCTCACACAAAGAAATGCGCAGACGTTCGTTTTAACAAAGAAATTATCTGTTATTCCATATTCCAACGACAACATCGAGACTTTATAATCCGTTTGCAGCCTCGCGTACTTTTTCTCTTTGGAAAGTAGGAGTATAAGGTGATCCAACGAACATATTGAACGATTTGTTAGCGGCCTGATCATTCAAGATGGCCGTCGTCCATGTCGACTTCAAGCTAGAGGCTTCTACTGGTAGATGGCGCTACTGCCTTCACGCGACCGACAATAATATAAACGACCTCATAACCCTTGACCTCCCTTATCTGGAATTTTCCATCACGCAAAGAGCATGTGATATCCCATGTTCTGATTGGGTGGAAGGAAAAAACGGGTGAAGCCTAACAGTAATGATGCGCTGGTAGTGTCCTTTTTTTTTGGGGGGGGGGGGGGCTTGGGTAATTTTACCCCTTTTAAACTATGTTTGAATCAGACTGATTCTCCCTTTCTCCTTTGCCTGTTCCCCCCCCCCCCCCCTCTTCTTTACCATTTTTTTTCACGTATTTTTCAAATATTTGTGGATGAGTTGGAACAGGATTCACATAGTGAAAGCTGCCCCCCCCCTCTCTCTCTCTCTCTTTACACAGGCACATTTATTGACACTATTCACTAACAAGAACAGTGTTATCAAATTATGTTGCATACAAGAGATTAAAAAAAACCAAAAAACTTTGCAATCAGGATGACCAGCAAGACATCCATTACACCCATCAGTCAATAAGTATAGTTTATGAGTTGACAGAATTAAGAAATAGATACTGTGATAAGCTCTGTGTGTGTGTGTGTGTGTGTGTGTTGTGTGTGTGTGTGCGCGCGCGCGCGCGTGCGTGCGTGCGTGTGTGTGTGTGTTATTTATTTATTTATTTATTATTTATTTACTTATTATTTATTCTTTTTCATCGAGGATAATGGAAGAGAGGAGAGAGAGAGAGAGAGAGAGAGAGAGAGAGAGAGAGAGAGAGAGAGAGAGAGAGAGAATGACAATGACAATGACAATGACAAAAGTTATTAACAAGGGGACAGTGGGAGGGGGGCTGGGCACAACACACAAAATGTCATGTACTGAGAATTTCCTTAATTACAACCCAAAAGGTCATCATGTCATGGATGCCATAACATTGTTACAAGATAAATTTAGATCCTTTTTTCATAAGCTTTGATTACCCCTTACAATTGAAATTTTCAAGGGGGAGGAATTTCCACAAAACTGTACAAATCCAAAAATCACCATCTAACAACAAACTGGTCAGTGACAAGAAAACTATGCTACTATGTCTCTTCTTCCCTTTTTTTCATGGCTTGTGCAACTCTACACCACTAACAGTGACAGATCCGTGATAATCCAGGAGGCATGTCGGGTTCAGCTATTCTCTCCAAAAAGAGAGAGAGAGAGAGAGAGAGAGAGGAGAGAGAGGATTGATTGATTGATTGATTGATTGATTGATTGAATTTTATTTTCAGAAGGTGAAGGAGTAAGCATGACAATTGCTTTTTTACATCCAGCCTTCTATAATGATACAAACTAGTAAATGCAAACTAATAACAAGAAAATGGAGAAAAAAAAACACACACAAAACATAGCATAATTCTGTTTGTAACAACCAATTATGTAACTTAATACTTCGTAGCTGTGGGAGAGAGAGAGAAGAAGAAGAGAGAGAGGAGAGAGAGAGGAAAAGAGAGAGAGAGAGAGAGAGAGAGAGGGTTATATATTGTTCGATGATGATAGATGTTCTCGATACATTTTCTTGAAAGAATACTGGCTTTTTAAATTTTTGAGAGGTTCTGGTAATGAATTCCATAGGGTACCTCCTGAATAATGTAGGCTTGATTTGAACAAATCTATTCGAGGCTTTGACAATGCAAGTTTGTGAGTATGTTGTTTACTATTAATTGGGAATAAATCAATAATGGTAGCAGGTACTATATGTGATATAATCCTATGCATTAGAATACCTTTGTTATATTTTAATTTGTTTTTCAGTGGTAGAATATCAAGAAATTTGTAATCTTCTGGAGTTAATGACGATGACTTAAGGAGGAGGATTTTTAGTGCTCTTTTGTAACTTTGAGTGAGCCGTTTTAATGTGTTTTCACTAGCACAGTCCCAAAGAGTGGATGCATAGTCTATAGCTGATTTTATGTGAGCGTGGAAAAACTGTTTCCGAGCATGAAAAGGGAGGAAATTTTTTATTTTAGATAACTGAAAAACCTTTGTTGACACTCGTTTGGATAGTTTACTAATGTGATCAGACCATGATAAATTATTATCTACAATAAGACCTAAGACTTTATGTGACTTGACTACTTCAATTTTGTCATCGTTTATATAGATAGATGGAATATTGTCATTTAAATTTTGGCGTTTCTGCCTAGTTGTTACAAGCATTTGTTTTGTCTTTTGTGAATTTAAGGACATATGATTGGATTCAGTCCATCTGATTAGGTCATTAGTACTCTCTTGTAGGTTCTTGTATAATAATGGAATATCTTGATGACTACAGGAGGTGGTAGTGTCATCAGCAAAGAGTTCACAAGTAGATCTAACATAAAGAGGCAAATCATTAATATAAAGTGAAAAAAGAATAGGACCTAGAATTGATCCCTGCAGTACACCAAATTTCTGTGGGAGAATGGTGGAATGTTTATTGTTTATACATACAGTTTGATGACGACAATTGAGAAAAGATGCTATGAGTGCAAGAGTATTGGCAGAGAATCTATAAACGTTGAGTTTACGGAGAAGTAGAGTATGAGAAAGTGTATCAAAAGCCTTTGCAAAATCTACAAAGACTATTCCATTAAATTTGTTATCATTTATATTTGAAAGCCATTCATCGACGAGTTTTATCAAGGAAGTGTGGCATGAATGCTTCTCACGAAATCCGGATTGACTAGGATGTAGAAGATCTTTTTTTTTTTTTATATGAGCAACAATATGACGTTTTATATGTTGCTCTAGAGGTTTAGAAAGGACTGATAGAATAGAAATAGGTCTGTAGTTAGGCTCAGTCCCTTCACCTGATTTATATATAGGGAGTATTTTGCTTATTTTAAATGTTTTTGGAAAATAATTTTTGTCAATGCATAGATTAAATATGTATGTAAGTGAGTCAGTAAAATAAGATGCACAAAGTTTGATAATTTTCCCATCAAGGCCATCTATGCCTTTTGTATTAGTTTGTTTTAGTTTTACTAGACTATTATAAACTTCAAATAGTTATAGGTGGTATTGATAGTTGGTATGTATATTTTTGGTTTTGCAGAATTCACTCAGAGGGGATAAATCATTCATGGTTGATTTGTCATTTTGAATTATCTTGTCGGTTTATATTTGCAAAATGGTGATTCAAGTCATCCACGGGTAAGTTTTGCATTGATAAGTTCGTGTTTGAAGTTAGCTTGTTGGTCAAAGAGTTTATTGCTTTCCATACAGATTTTGGATCTTTATTGGTACCTGCTAGATCTATGAAATATTTCTTTTTTGAAGCATGTAAAGAGAGTTATATTTCTTCCTTTGTTTCTTATATTCATCATGTTTCTTAGAAGCTAGTAAGGAGTCTCTAATATGTCTAGCTTCTTCTATATTTTTTGTTAACCATGGTGGTTTAGGATTATGTTTTATTCTTTTAGATTTTATTGGAACATGTTTGTCATATATAGATTTGAAAGTATTGTACCAAAATTGCAAAGCCTCATCGGGGTCAATATAATGGTAAACATTACACAGGTGAGATTGAGCTAAATCAAACAGAAATGCTTCTTTGTCAAATTTAGAAAAGCAATGATAAATGATTGTTTTGTGTCCAGCTTTTGGGATTTTTGAGCCCTTTTTGAACCATGTTATACATACAGCTTTGTGATCACTACATCCAGTAATAGGTGCCCAAACCTCAACTATGTTTTGTTTATCAGTAACGTAAATGTGATCGATTAGACTTTCAGAAGATGCGTAATTCTGGTAGGATTCTGTATAAGTTGGGTTAGGCAGCAATTGTCAAAACTTGTTTCCACTTGGGGTGTTTTTTTCAGTAAGTCTATATTAAAGTCAACCATCAGTAGGGTCTCTTTAGACTGTAAAATGACGTCATCCATCATGGAATTGAAAGAATCAAACCAGTGACTTCTTTCTGTAGGGTTCCTATATAGAAAACCTGCAAGTAATGGTTTGCTATGTTTTAAATGAATTTCTATCCATATAGATTCAATTCCATGGTTAGCTATATTGTCTATTTGCTTTATTTTCATTGATTGTGTATAATACAATAGTAGACCCGTTTCGTTTTTACGTTTTGGGTCCATAGGGATAAAACTATATCCTGCTATAGATAAGTCGGAATTGGAAATATGCTCATGTAAATGAGATTCGGTGATGCAAAACATATGGAATTGTTTCCCACCATTACATAAGATGGACGAAATATCTGTCAATTTGTTTATTATTATACAGATTATTTGAGAGAGAGAGAGAGAGAGAGAGAGAGAGAGAGAGAGAGAGAGAGAGAGAGTGTGGTGTGTGTGTGTGTGTGTGTGTGTGTGTGTGTTGTGTGTGTGTGTTTCTTCCCCAAACAATGCCATAGGGCCTATGATGGCCTGGTGTGTGTGTGTGTGTGTGTGTGTGTGTGAACAGAACAGAACAGAACAGAACAGAACATGTTTATTGCCATGGAAACATACAAAGCTTATAGACACAAGTGAAATAATTGGTTAGAAAAAGTCACCGAATATTCATGCAATCAAAAACATACTTTGCAAAGGGTCCTTGAAGAGGTGTGTGTGTGTGTGTGTGTGGTGCCTGTGCTAGAGCATTATGACGGGCTGGTAGGCTTGGTAGTGTCTTGGTTTTTTTCAAGTAAGGGTAATTTATTTTACCCATTTTTAATCCTGTTTGAGTCTCCCTGTCTCCTTTTCAGCTTCAGAACAAAAAACAAAAAACAAAAAAAACAAAAAACCCTACTTATGCTAAGCCCTATATCTTATTCAGTGTTGTCAACCTTGATATAGATCTATCAGTGTGTAATATTGTTGTATTCTGCAAAATGCCAGGAATATATATATATATATATATTATATATATATATATATATATATATATATATATATATATATATATATATATATATATGTATGTGTGTGTGTGTGTGTGTGTGTGTGTGTGTGTGTGTGTGTGTGTGTGTGTGTGTGTGTTTTATATCGAGGATAAAGGGATAAGCAGTCATGTGCTTTTTTTTCATCCAATCCCGGCATGTATGCAGTTGTGTAAATATTGTCATCTACTCCCAACCAGCACATATGGCCTACTCTTACGAAAAGCGAACAGGATTTAACTGTGCGCAAGATGTTCTGCGTGGGTTTGCACACGGGCCTCGGTTAACAGTCTCATCCGAAAGACCTTTAGGGAGAGTGGAGTCAGCACTGATGTTAACTCCAGGGGGAAAATCCCCTCAAAGGGGAATCGACTGGGTCCTCAAATTGCCAGTGCAATGTTCTGACGACAAGGCTATCCAGCCCCCCACTGTGTGTGTGTGTGTGTGTGTGTGTGTGTGTGGTGTGTAGTCCTCCTGTAGTGTCTGTTTTAAAAGGGGAAGGGTGGGGTTCCCTTTCTCCTTTTCTCGTATAGTCTATATAGATTTTTTTTCTTTAATTCCAATAAGAATGGAATAAGCACTCATGTGCTTTTTATATACAGTCCCCAGGTGTATGTAGTTTCTGTGAATTTTGTCATCTGTTCCCACTCCACACAATAGCCTACTATTCCAAAAAGCAGAAGGGTTTTAATCTGTGGGCGAGATGTCCTGTAGTTTTCTTTGGATCATACCACTTAAGCTTTCTGTTCCTGACATGTGTGGTGTGTGTGTGTGTGTGTGTGTGTGTGTGTGTGTGTGTGTGTGTGTGTGTGTGTGTGTGTGTGTGTGTGTGTGGTAGCCTGTAAGTAGTATTATAGGATGGGCTGGTATTACTTTTTTAAAGGGGAGGGGGGGGGAGTAATTTTACCCCTTTAATCAATGTTAGAATCAAATTCTGCCTTTCTCCTTTTCCTGTATATAAATAGGGGGGCTCACCTGCCAGCACATACTTATACATACACATGTTACCATGCAAGTGTGCATTGTCTCTACCCATTGCAGTTGGTGTTTTCTTTCATGGCTGTCAGATCTTGTAACATTGTCATACCACTTTAGCTTTCTCTTTCTGACTATTGAAAGCCAGAAATTATGGAGTGTACCACTTTAGCTTTCTCTTTCTGACTATTGAGGCAGGAATTATGGAGTGTACCATTTTAGCTGTCTCTTTCTGACTATTGAAAGCCAGGAATTATGGAGTGTACCATTTTAGCTTTCTCTTTCTGACTATTGAAAGCCAGGAATTATGGAGTGTACCACTTCAGCTTTCTCTTTCTGACTGTTGAAAGCCAGGAATTATGGAGTGTACCACTTCAGCTTTCTCTTTCTGACTATTGAAAGCCAGGGATTATGGAGTGTACTATTTGAATTTGCTCACTGTTTGAAGTTCTTGCCCATTAGTTGTGATCTTGGTTGAGACTGGATTTCCATAACAGGTCATCAATTTGGATCTGCTGTTGCTGTTGTTTTTATCAAGTACCACGCCAAAGTTCGATGATGTTGCATCCAACCATTTCAGCACATCAACAAACTCCCCCTTCTCCTCCTTTCCTGTATGAAGAGCAGTGTCATCTGAAAATTGAAGGTTTATTACTGTTTTCCATCAGGTATTGACTCTTATGACTCATTAGGTGATCCACAAAGATGGTGAATGTGGCGACAAAAGCAGGCATCCTTAGAGTACACCAACCAAAGCATAGAAAGGCTTCCCCCAGAGTCCCTGCTGTTGTCGGCCATTCCCCTATCTTTAATCTTTTTGGGGGGGGGGGGTGGGGGGCTGTTAGTATAAATAATGTTCCCACCTTCTGAAAATTATGTGCTAGGAATTCCCTCTTTGTTTCTGCCTTGTTCCTTTACTTCTTGTCATCTCCTCCTTGTGTATCCGACTTCAGCGTGAGAGAAAATTGTTGTGTTTGTCTTTCCATTCTTTCTGAAGGGAAAAAAAGCCAGGAGAATGGACAAAGAAGGCAGAAAATACACAAGGAGAAGGTGACAGGCAGAAAAAAAAAGGCAGAAGCAAAGAGAGGGATAGAAAAGAGGGAATTCTCATCACAGAATTGCCTCAAGGTGGATATGCTATCCCCCTCCCCCTCCTGCTGGCATCCCTATGGGGGAGACTCCCTCCAAATTCAGTGCAGTGCCCAACAACTTTTCAAGGTTTTTTTTTAAAGGAGAATTGGTTCTGTTGTTGTTAGGAGTTCCTGGCCTTAAACATCCAAAGAGGAGGGAGGGGTTGTGGAGGGTAGGGTCACTCACAATATGCACTTCACTATAAACGTTGTAACCAAGAGGCCAGCATATTCTGACTTCACAGGATTTTTTTAAATTTGAATAGAGTACATGTTCTTATGCTTGTCAGGGATGAAGCTAATCTTAACTTAGCATTTCAAAGCAAAACGAAATTTTAATGTAGATCTCAGCACAGCTTACATCAGAAATCAGGAAAGCCTGGACCTGCACCAGGAAGTTGGACAAGTTAGGTAAGACAAGTCACGACAGTAACTGAACTGCTTTCTTCAATTTTGGTGTATAAAGAATAAACTATGAAAATGATGTATTCCATCTCGAAATCTCCTTTTCTTGCCTTCAGTTGGCAATAAGAGAGAGAGAGAGAAAGGGAAGAGAGAGAGAGAGAGAGAGAGAGAGAGAGAGAGAGAGAAGAGACTTTAGTGTCAAAAGATATACACCATGACAAAAGATTATTATAGTGTGTTTTGTTGCATGGTGTTAACATTCTTTTTTTTTTTCTTGTGCTTTGTTGTGTTGTACTATGTCAAAAAGGCATGAAAAAGTTTGGGAGGGGGGGGGGGGGGAGTAAAGTCAGGTAAACAATAAATGTTAATACAAATCTTGTCTTTTTTGCTTATTTCCATTGCACGTTTGTTTGTTTGGTATATCTGTGTGTGTTGGGAGGGTGGGGGGGAGAGGTTGCTTGGGTTTTGTTTGTTTGTTTGTTGTAGATTTTGTTTTTGTTGGGTTGACTGGGTGGTTTGTTTGTTTGTTGTTGTTTTTTGTTTGTTTGTTGTTGTTTTTTGTTGGAACTCTGCACACATACCATTATTCAAACTCAGCTGTCTCCCTCCCTTTGAAAGCTTTGTAGATATAAATAACAATTTTTCTAAAAGTTTCTTCATCTTGTGTTGCCAGTAACATGATTTATCTAAAATCATTGAATTCCTTCAGTATTTTGGTTGGATTAAGTTCTGTCTGAAATCATCATAAGCTGAATAACAAAAAACAAAGTGGACTTCACAACTGGACTTTTCCACAGCCAATTTACACATTGGACACTATATTTTATGCCCATCACTTCTTTTGTATCTTAAACTACACTTTATGTCAGACTTACCAAATATAAAAGGTGTGAAGAATATCTAAAAATATATGTTTTATTTCATCAATAAGTATGGCTCCACAGAGTGTAAATACTTAAATTTTCTATATGAAACAAACCTGTTACAATTGCTAATGACTAATGTGCTCACTCCTCTTTTGCTACCTGCAATCAATCTTTGTTTAAAGATCCCAAGAAAATACCTTACCACCCTACTCCCTGAGTTCCCAAACATAGCAAAACCCATGATCTCTTAATATGTCACAAACTTTTGAGGCCCAGTTTATTTTTCCTCTGTGGGCCAGATTTAGCAACATCTTATACCCTTGATGTGACAATCTGTGTTCTTCCATCTGTGTTATCTTTGGCCAAAATGTAACACAACAAACAGTAATGTGTATCATCAAAGGAAATCTGTTCAACTCCCTATACACCAGGTCAATGGGTGTTTTTATACTTACTCCAAGAAGCTGCTTCAACAGAGATAGATAGATAGATGCACCCTCTCTGGTAAGGAAGAAGCTTCTTCTACATCCCAGACCTCAGCACCATACAGGACCATAGGCTAGATCAGCAAATCATTTTTTTAAAAATAGGGGCAATATATTACTCTGTAAGTTGTTTAACTTACAGGAAATACTTACTGCTACTCTTTCTTTTATTTTTGTTTTGTTAGCCAGTCTTGACATGCTTAATTAAAACTTAATTTTTGTTAGAAAAAAGCCTTATATACCGTAAAATCCCTAGCATACGCCCACCCCCCCTGCCCACTGATCTAGGGCAAAATTTGGGGATGGGCGTTTGCTAGGGATAGACCCCTTTGCACAAAGTAATGTTTGTGCTCAACCATGTAAATTGAGTGAATACAAACCCTGAAAGCATGTAAAGTTAGTAGAAGTGAAGGAAAATAGAAAAAAAGGGACTTTGAGGCAAAGAAGTCCAACGAGTTCCATGCTTTCCATTGTAGGTCCTTGTTTCGCAAAACCTTGCCTTCAGATCTTTCATCTTTCAGATAATGCAGCACCCCCTTGGTCGACATGTTTAGATCTAACTGCTGGTCCTTTGACAGTTTCCGTTTTTGTTTGTCTTTTCTTACTGGTGTTCAAGTCTATCTCTGTTTTCACTCCATTCCCTGATCCTCTTCCTATCCACAGAAAATTCACAGGCACACTCCGAAACATTCCCACCTGCTTCGTTATCCAGATAATGGAGGGCTTCCAGTTTGAAATATACTGTCGCCTTCGGCATTTTGCAAAAACAGTACAGAGAGATTCGAGAACCTACTTCCGGTCATCAGGAAGCCTCGTCAAAGTACTGGTAGGTCACTGACAGACAAAAGACGTCAGTGGAAAAAGCATGACATAATTTTAATTCACTTTGTTGGGGATGGGTGGGAGTGAGGAGAGGGGACAAAGAATAAGAAAAAAGGAAACAGGAAAAGGTAAAGAAGGGGGAAAAGATGACTTTTAGAACAGTCTGCACAAATGCTAGTGAAAGTGAGCATAGTCTCTTTGAAAAAAGCAGGGTGGGCGTTTGCTAGGTAGCTACCCCTGTGCACAACTTTTGGCTCAAAGTGGGGGATGGGCGTTTGCTAGATATATATATATATATATATATTATATATATATATATATATATTGTGTGTGTGTGTGTGTGTGTGTGTGTGTGTGTGTGTGTGTGTGTGTGTGTGTGTTTGAATTCACAATCACACCACACATCTTGACATCATTATAAACCCCTCTCTCTGTGTGATGAGTTGTAATTTGGGTGATGCTCTGCTAATGTTCCATTGTGTTTGCAGGCGAGACATAGTTTCTGTAAACAAAGTCATTAGTTCTCAAACAAAACAAAGCACAGAGACAAATCAACGTTCATACTGACTCCATGTATATTATTCTTAATAATTTCAAGGGCAAGTTCTTTTACCAACAAAGAAAACAGAACAGGGCTACAAACATCGCCCTGTTTGACACCACTTGTGCAATTCAAGTAATCTGTAAACTTTGTGTCACGCCTCACTCTTTATACACTTTTAATACATTCATATACATTGCCTTTAGATTAATTCCATTTTCAACAATAGAAGCCATAACAGTGTTCTAAATATGGTGTCAAAGGCTTTTTTTCAAAGTCTAGGAATGCAACCTATAGAGTTTTCCTTCTAGGAAAATTGCTTCTGTATTATAGCTTACAATGTAAACATAAATGTCAACTGTAGATTTGAATCCAACTTGATACTCACTAGTAATATTGTTGTGGTCAATCCAATCCTGTAATCTGGCATTAATCAAAGAACTGTAAAACTTACTACTACCATTTGAAAGCTAAATCACTCTATAGTTATTTTGGGTCATTCATATTACTTTTTTTAGACAATGGAATTATAATTGATTCCTTCAACAATCATGATATTGACCTGTATCAAACAACACTGAAATATTTCACAATGTAGTCAGTCAATCAGGCCACTTCCTGGGTACTTCAATAATTCACCAATGATGGCATCTGGTCCTGGTGCTTTACCTTGCTTCAGTTTTCTGACTGAAAGTGTTATAACTTCTTTTATAATAGGTCAATTCAAAAACTCAATGTTCATTTCATTAGTGCTACCATCAGAGTCTGAGTTGCAACTGCACTGTGTCATCAGTATTTTCATTAAAACTACACCGACTATTCCGAATATTAGTACCAAAACTACCATTACTGCCACCAACCTCATTACTATCATCAGCAGTAGAACATGTTTCTAAAACACTTTTGAAATGATGAAACCAGACCTGCTTATTTATTTATTTATTCTTTTATACCGAGGATAATGGAATGTGCTATTTTACATCTAGTCCCCATGTGTATGCAGTTTTGTAAATATTGTCCTGTTCCCAGGGCACACAATGGCCTACTCTTACCAGAACAGGATTTAACATGTGGGTAAGATGTTCTGCCTGCATTTGAATGGGCCTCAGTTTATACTTTCATCAAGGACTCTCCTGATTGGGAGATAAAGAGGGGGGAGGGTCAGATGACATCTTCAGAATAATTTAGGCTAGGCCTAGGCCTAGGCTAGTGGATCATTCACAGTTCATGAGAATGAACACACACTTACAATGAAAATGAATAAACGAATTGTGGATTTATTGTAGACCAGGAATAGGCCTATACAATAAAGTATGTGTGCCCTCGCACACACACACACACACACACACATACACACACACATACACACACACAGATGGAATAGGCGCAGTAGCCAACAAGGTGAATAGACATTCTCTATTGTGGGGGCCTAGGCTAGACCAAATAAATGCACTGGAACAGAAAATAGCCCAGAGAAGAAGAGTTGGGGAGGTAGTTGTAGGCTGGGATTTGCCAGGGGGGGGGGGGGGGGGGGGGGGCTGAGCGTTACCTCGACCTTCTTCCTGTGTTCCCATTTCCTCTGCTTGTTTAGGCCAAAAGGGCAGAAGAAATGGCGCAAGGGGGGGGGGGGGGGGGACAAGCTGAAAGCACAAAACGTATAAGAGCTTTTTTCACTCCTATTTTCTCACTTTTTTTTTCTTTTTCAAGGGGCCTGTTTCTCTCTGCTCCACAATGTCATAACAAAGTCAATAAGAGTTGGCTTGCAGCCATGGCAAATTTCGCAATCGCATACAAACCCACTGAGGCCCTGTCAAGGGCCCACCTGTCAACTCTTGACTAAAAAAAGCTGCAAGAAGCTTGAGAAGTGTTACATGCAAGATTTGATAGTGAGGCCCTGTGAAGGTTCTTGTCACAGGACTTGAGCAAACCAGCAAGAACTTGCTAGGCCAGGCTCAGCTAGTAGTCCTATAGGCTAGCCTAAGTGTTCAGCTGTATGGGGTAGGCAAGGGAAGAGTTGGAGGGGGCAGGAGGGGGAGGGTTTGTCTATCAAACAAGTGAGATTTCGTGATAACAATATCGATTGAGAAACTGAGCGTTTAGAAGTATAATAAACTGAAACAGCTATTGTTTTGGGTTTTTTTTGTCTCACACATTCCAAAGAGAATGATTATTATATTTCTGGTATTTCACACAACACACACACACACACACATCACACATAACACACACACACACCACACACACACACATGTGAATCCAAGCACACACACACACACACACAGGGGTGGGGGTGGAGGAGAGGACATCCACAGGCACACAAATAGCCTAGGACCCCCTAGCCTAGGCCTAGCTGTGGAATGTTCACCGAAATGGATTGTTGATGGCTTCACAGCTAACAACTGACAAGCATAATTACAGCATACAGATAACAGCAGATAGGGCCTGCTTCATTCTCAGAAATCACAAAGCAGGGAAACCATTCAGGACATTTCATTATAATTCAAAGAACAGAAAGCGGATGACTTGTCCACGTATTGTGTGAACGATCTTGGCGATTATTCATATTGTAATGTGATATTGTACTGACAAGAATGTACAGTGATGTGATATTGTTCTGACTAGAATATATAGTTTAGGCCTGGTGCTTGAGCGACTTTGGCTAGACATCCTAGGCTAGGTCTACAGCGCACTATAGGGCTAACAGCCTTTATTGCAGACTTGGCCTAGGCTAGCCTAGCCTAGGCTAACGCCAAAGAAAAAAAAAAGGGAAGAATGTAGGCCTACAGTTTTAGGGTTTGGGAGGTTGTAGGCCTACACGATTAAGCACTGCACTTTCTAGGGATGGAACAATACCTCCCTCCAGACAAGTCACGAAAAAGTGCAGACACAAAGACCTTTGTCCCGACGCTGTAGGCTATAGCCTAGTCAGAAATGCCACGCTAGCCACCGCTAGGCCTAGGGCCTAGCCAAGTCAGTGTGACTGACATTTTAATGGCCGACCAGTTTACCCGCCGGTTGTCTGCCACGTTGGCTTGAGCTGTAGAGCCGCCATCTTGTCTCGTCTGCTTTCCTTAGCTTGCAACAGCAGTAGGCTTACGTCTTTATCAGAAGCTGTTTTGTTCTGAATGTTTCAGTAAAATTGTGTGATGTTATGAATGAGCATATAACGTTACATATAAACGTGTCATATTTATCCTTGTTCAATTTTAACAAAACAATGAAGGCGGAACGCCTGGTAAAAGAAAAAAATCGCAAATTGTCCCTGCTCTGTGCTGTCGCACAACAGTGACAGTGAAGAATAGGAGGAAATGAAGGCTCTTCTCATCTGTCAGGGTCAGTTCCCAACAAGGATGAATTGTTCGTGTTCATGTGATCACGATCCTGTTACACAAAATGCTTGGACATGTCATCAGTTTTCGTTCCTTTTCCTGGCTCTCTACACCAATCCTGTAGATTTCCCCCCCCCCCCCCCCTTCTCTCTCTCTCTCTCTCTCTCTCTGTCCTTCTCACACCACTAGGCCTAAATCGTGTTTAAAATGTTATTAACTGGCACCCCCCACCCACCCCCCAAACTGATATTAATGCAGCAATGTTTTTAAAACTGCTCAAACATGCAACAATCTATTGTGCATCAGCAGTAGTAGAGTAACTACCGCCTCAACATGTTTCTACTTTGCTTTAATTATTCAGCCAGCCGCGCTGGATTGTTATTGACATTGCTGTGCATTGCATTGCCTGGTGTTATTCAATGGAGGTCCCGCTACCACGCCATCTGGCAATAATTTATAGAGGTCTAACAGCAGCATCCTTCCTTAATTTATGATGCAGCTTGCTGCGTAATGGAACGTGCATAAAAGCCTCTTTTTTTTCTTTTATTTTCCACAAACCGCCCAGTCCCGGTCTGGTGATGGCTATGCACGCAGTCATTGCCAAATGTTGAAACGGACTATAACCTAGCCTGCCTGCCGCGCCTGCCCTGCCCTTTCCGCCATTTTGCTGGCTGGCAGAGCGTGCTATTCAAGCTAAGACCTGAAGGGTCTGTCAGGCGTTGTGTTATCTGAAACAGCCTACCAGTACAGAAGATTAGCTGTAACCGGAGTCCTCCAACTGGTTTTAGGACAAAGGAAGATAGGCCTTGGTTAGTAGACGAAATGTCATCTTTGTTCCTCTGTTTTCAGTCGACAAGACTGAGTGCTTGTCGGGTCTACAGGTAGAAGAGCTAATACTGTAATAGGCCCAGATCTATGGCCCCTATCTCCATAGGCCTACCAGGCTAGTTTTAGCTAGTCGGTCACTTCCCAGTCAGCCCTAGGCCTATGCCCAGTCAATGTGTGTGTGGATTCAAATAAGGGGATTTTCACACAGTGAGAATAATAATTAGGCCTATGCGTGTACACACGCGCGTGCACACACACACACACACACACACACACACACACACACACACACACACACACAAACATTACTAGGCAATATCCTGTTCTATGTAGGCAAAGTGACTTCAGTGTGCGAAGTTGCGCGACGTCGGGCATTGAGTCGAGCCAACAGGCCTTTTAGGCTAGGCTAGCTGTAGGCCCCTAGGCCTAACTTTCTCACTAGCTTGCCACAAACAACCTGCTAATCACAAACTGATACAAACCCTGGACATAAGAATGATATTGTTTCGGCATTGTGTCTCCAAGTGCTTAGAGCAAATAAGCTGCTGCTAGGCCTACTGACTGTCTTTGCTCCGACATGCGACAGTAGTAAGCCTGGGTTTAATAAAAAGAAAAACCCAAACCACCATTCTTTGCGCATGTGCTTGTACAATCATAGGACCAGGGTTCAAATGGTAATAGGCCTATGGCCGTTTTCCCACCATTGATGTCGCCGTATTCCAGCTTCAGGGATGTCTGCATGGGATACCGGTGTGGTGCATGTCATCTCTTCCTGCCAGCCCATAGTCTGATGGCTACTTGCCATAGTGTGCACCACTTTAAATCACGGCAAGATTTCTTTGCATGAAATCTGGGCACCATTTCTACTCCTGAGGTACAAGGATAGTGCTCGTTTGTACATATATCATTTTGTTTCCCCAATAAGACTAGGATCAGTTTCTCTAGAAAATGTTGCCTTATTTTTTAATTCATTTTTGGTGTTTTTTGTTTGTTTTGTTTTGCAAAGGGGTTTGTCGATGTGCATTGAACATGTGCTGCACACGAGACTTCAAAGTTTATTTTCTCATCCCAAAGACTAGTAGGCCTAGCACCCAGATCACCACTCAAGGCTTAGGCCGAGTGGATGGTGGGAATGCTTGGGTCAGGTAGGAATTTGATGTACGTTCAACTTCTTTCTCTGTGCATGTGTTTATACACTAATACAGAAAGGACCACAGTTCAACTGGCCAAACACGCAAACTTCTCCTACAGTGTGCAGTTTCAATCTCACAGTGATTCCCATGTGGGATGAGTGAGTCAGAGTACTGCACACTGTGGGTGACCCAGAGCGGGGAACACCAACAATAACACAATGTGGTCACCCAGAATAATTGTCCTCTCTGGCTCATTCTTTCATTCATTCCATTATCTGGGAATTACTGAGAGACTTAAAGCACACTTCTTTTTTTGTATACCACTTTACACGCTTGAGAAGTTGGCGA
>CM060348.1:13164189-13208688 GCA_030674155.1 Stramonita haemastoma
TTTATCTCAATGCCGCCCACTTCAGAAATTTTGATGTAATTCCTCGGAGCTGTCTTCATCCTACCAGCTGTGTCAGTGCATAGTTGAAGTATGTTTAGTAATATTGTAGATTACAGAGAAAAAATATGTAAAAAGACTGGTTAGGCTGGTCAGCATTTTAAACTGCTTAGATTTTTAAAATTCGAGAATTGTTCAACTTTTACAGTCCGAAAAGTGAAGGTTTATTATCATTTTTGTGTGGAAAGAACACAAAAAAGCAAACAAATAATACAAAACACCACCACCCTCACCCTTTCCCAAAAAGAAGATAAGAAAAGAAAAGAAAGAAGGAGAGAAAGAAAGCTAACTGTTGATTGCATTGTTTTTCCTGAATGCCTTACTGAGGGGAAGTTATCGTTCCTTTGACACTGGGTGACCATAGTCATTATTTTCATGTTGTTATTCACAGAAGTTAAGTGGACGAAATGCCATTGGGTTTGTTCTCCTGTAGGATTTGTTGGTAACCCCCCATACCCTACAGGGGTGAACAAAACCACATTTTAAATCTGGACAATCTCCTTGAATTTAATGTGAATGAATCAGTATTCCGAGTTTTGAAAAATCTTGACATTCTTTCTGAAAATACCGCCAAGGAATCAAATTCAAATCTTGACAATCTCCTTGTAAATGAATGTGAAGGATTCAAAGTTTTGAAACTCAACATTCTCTTTAAAAATAAAGGTGAAAGAATGAACATTTTCAAATTTTGACAATCACTAAAAACAAACAAACCCACAACGTATTTGTATGCACACTCTGACAATCTTTCTGAAAATAGCAAACAGGCATCCAAGTTCAAATTTCAACAGGCATCCAAATTGAGTTTTCAACAGGAATCCAATTCTGATTTTGTTTGCAGTGTCTCTAGAAATATCAGAAAGGAATGAAAATCTGGAATGTTGACAATATCTCTGAAAATAACGCGAAAAAGGACTCTAAATGGCGAGTTCTTGCATCTCACTGGAAATAATTATATCAAACGTAATACAATTTTGAATCTTAACAGTTTTCTTGAAAATAGCGTACTGGGTCTCTTCTTATCCATTCCGATTAGTCTGTCTGGCTTCGTGTGCTTATATATTGACTTTAATAATGAGAGCCACCTCTGCAGAAGTGATAGCAGGAATGCACTAGTGGTGATGGCGGTAAAAGGAATTTTTGTTGTGGGGCGATATTGGAGGTGGTGGTGGTGGTGGTGGTGGTGGTGGTAGCAGCAGCAGCAGTAGTAGAAGTAGTAGCAGTAGTAAAAGCAGTAGTAGTAGTAGCAGCAGCAGCAGCAGAAGTAGTTGTAGTAGTTGTAGTAGTGGTGGTGGTGGTGATGGTGGTGGTGGTGGTGATGGTAATAGCAACAGCACCAGCTGAAGTAGTTAATAATAATAATAATACATGGAACTTATATAGCGCTATATCTTGTAAAAACAAATCAAAGTGCTTGTTATAGTAGTTGTTATAGTAGTGGTGGTGGTGGTAACGATAATAGCAGCAGCAGCAGCAGCAGTAGCAGTAGCAGCGGCAACAGTAACAACTGTAGCAGTAGCAGTAGCAGTAGTAGTTGTGGTAGTGGTGTTGCTGGTAGTACTAGTAGTAATGGTGGTGGTGGTGAGGGTAGCGGTAGAAGTTGAAGTAGCACCAGCTGCAAAAGTAGTAGTAGCAGCAGTAGATGTAGTAGTAGCAGCAGCAGTAGATGTAGTAGTAGCACTAGCAATAGATGTAGTTGCAGCAGCAAGCAGTAGATGTAGCACCAGAAGCAGCAGCAGTAGATGTAGCACAGAAGCAGCAGCAGCAACAGCAGCAGCAGCAGCAGCAGCAGCAGCAGCAGTGGTAGTAGTAGTAGTAGTAATAGTAGTAGTAGTAGTAGTAGTAGTAGTAGTAGTAGTAGTAGTAGTAGTAGTAGTAGTGTAGAAGTAGTAGTGTGCTGTATTGCATTGTGTTGTACTGTACTGCGTTGTGCTGTATTGTATTGTGTCGTGTCGTACGGTATTGTATTGTACTGTACTGTATTGTATTGTACTGTATTGCGTTGTGTTCTTCGTTGTTTTTTTGTTTTAAAAATTTGATCGACTATGACTCACTGATTTGCACAGTTCTAATGTCCTGCAGCCCTGGGGACTAGTTGGCCTTTGGAGAACATCTCCAACGCTGACTGTCCTCATGCCCTCTTGGCCGAGCGAGTGGGGGTGTGCTGTGGGCAAGGCATCTTCACTGTAATCAAATTTCTGCCCAATTTCAGAAACAGAAACTGTCGTCCTCTGTTGTTTTGGAGGTTATCATCGAACACGACCGACAAAACATGCATACTGCATTGCGTTGCATTATACTTACATTGTATCTTAGCACACCTAGCCTGTTTGCTGATATCATATATATTGTATTATTGCATTGGTTTGTATTGTATTGAATATCTTGTGTTGTGTTCTATTGTGAAGTCCTGTATTGAATTGTAGTGCTTTATACTGCACTGATTTCTTGATTCTATTGAATTGTATTGTAGTGCATTATAGCATATATTATATTTCTCCCCAATTCTTCGGCTAGAGCTCCAAGGTTCACCAATTATGAGATTTTTGTGTATGCACCCCCCCCCCCCCCCACTTGGACCATTTAGGTAGCTGCATTCTGACTTCAGTGTGTATGCCAGTTTTTTTGTTTTGGTTGTTGTTGTTGTCATCCGTTCCTACCGGCAGACAATGGCCTACTCTTTTGAAAGGTGGAACAGGTTTTTAACGAGTGCGTAAACCATGTTTTGCATGAGTTCGCACATGGGGCCTCGGTTTATAATCTCATCCAAGGACTTTGACATTCAGCTCGATTTTTTCGTCAAAGGGGTATGATATGGTATTGTATTCTCTTCTTTTACATAGCAACAAGAAAAACAGGGTTTGTTCCTTGCTGCATAGATCACCTTTTCCAAAAACTGCTCAGAACTAAAAAAATATTTAACTCAACACAGCAAGAAGAATGACTTGTCATATCATGGGAGATAACCTCATCAACAAAGACAAAAAAGTAGTGCAGCAGTTACATCCCATATCAAGGGCAGTTTTTGCCTAGTGGTTGGAGCGTTCAGTTCCTGGTCTGACAGTTCAGTTCCGATTTCCAGTTCGGTTTTCTGGTTGAGGTGACCGTTCAAAGGGATTTTCTCTCCTTCATAGTGACATCAGTCCTGACTCCACTCCCCAAAGTCCCTCAGATGACACTCTAAAACCAAAAGATGGCAGGATGGTCAAGACGTTTCACCTGCCTAACCAGTAAACCGTGAGGTTATGGGTTCAGTTCCCAGCCTTACCCTTTCTTCACAAATTGACCAAAAAGTCGAACTGAATGTCAAAGTCTCTCAGATGAGACGATAAATCCTGACCCCAGTGTGCAAATGTACGCAGAACATATTGCACACACGTTAAAAACCCGTTCTGCCTTTCCGAGGAGTAGGCCATTTCGTGCGGGTAGGAACCAATAGCAAAAGTAAATACCCCCCCCCCCCCAGCAAGGTATCGTCGTGTTAAGAAACCATCCATGAAGTCGGAACACGGCTATCTAAGTTAAAGTTAAAGTCTGTCCCGAGCCTAGGGCTCATCAGGCCGGTGCTTATCCCGGTTTCTGTGGTGTTAAGCGACTGAGAGTCATAGACTCCCCCCTGGATAGGACGCCAGTCTATCGCAGGGTTAACCCCCAACACAAGGTTGGTACCCCTTTTACACCTGGGTGGGGTGAGAAAATAGCCGTAAAGTGCCTTTTCCAAGGGCACAACGCCATAGCCGAAAGCTGGGATCGAACCCGCAACCTTTAGATTACGAGTCCCAACGCCCTAACCACTAGACTACAGCGGCGGCTACCTAAATGATGAGGAAAAAATCCCAGTCACATGATTAAGGTTAAAATCTCACCATTGGGGAACCTGGGAGCTCTAGGTTTTGTATGAGAACACAGGCAGAACATCTTGTGCACACACGTCAAAACCCCATCCACCTTTTGTAGAAGAGTGGGCCAGCTATGGTCGGTGGGATGGATGGCACCAACATACCCAGCATGCTCCTAGCTAACCTGGAGAGGGATGGGCTCCGCCAGGTTCAACTTGCCAGTTACACACACTGCCTGAAAACTTCAGCACAGTGCCCCAATGACTCCTCAAGGAAGTCACCCTGGTAAATACTAGGGAGAGCAATTCCCCCCCAAATACACCAGCCTTACCAGATATTATTTGTTTGGGCTTTTTGTAGTTTTTTTTTCTTTCCTCGGCTAGAGCTCCGAGGTTCACGGATGGTGAGATGTTGCATATGTAACCGTTTTCACCAACCATGAAGGCAGCCGCATTTCGCCTGGAAGATTTGAACTTACGCTCTCAAATGCCGTCAGATTACGAGTACGGTTTTCCAACCATTTGGCCCACTCTCCTTCTGGCAAAAAATATTTTTTACCTGTAACTGAGGATGGGTGGTCCAGAAGTAATGCACCTGCCTAGAAAGGCAAAAGTCCGGGTTCGAAGCGTGTGGTTGTTCCATCCCCGTTTATACCCGAAACTTTCCCCCCCATCCACTAGTGGTGCTCTGGGTGCTAGTCTTTCAGATGAGATGATAAAACCGAGGTCCGCATTTAAAAGAACCCATGCCAACAAGAAAATTGTCCCTGGCAAAATTCTGTAGAAAAAGCCACCCTGGTTGGGAAACAAACACAGTTGGAGACAGGAAAAGACAAGAACACTATTGGGCTTGTGGCGACACACTCTCCCTGGGGAGAAAAGTCTGAATTTCACGCAGAGAAATCTGTCGTGACTTAAAGTGGCGTACAATACAATACAATATCATTACAATACAACAAAACACGATATAATACAATGCAATACAACACAATGCAATGCAGTGATATACAATACAATGCACCGAAACGCAAAACAATATAATACAGTACAATAATTATAATACAGCACAACACTCAACCAGGCATGCAATCATTTAAGTAATATCAGAAAAAAACCTTTTACATCTTTAAGACTCTTTACAAATAATATGGAATTCACATCAAGTTTATTGATCATCAACACGAGACTAAACATGTATAAGGTAACAAAATAAATGTAAAAAAGGACAAAAGCACTCGTTAAAACATAGAGAAATGAATCTCACGTCAAATCTTAAACTAAGATTAAAAACAAAACAAACAAACCTAAACGTTGTATACTGAAAAAAAGTGTGTGTGTGTGGGTGTGTGTGTGTGTGTGTGTGTGTGTGTGTGTGTGTGTGTGTGTGTGTGTGTGTGTGTGTGTGTGTGGTTTCTTCTTCCTCAGGTATAATTGTTGGACACGTTGAGCAGCATTGATTGTTTAAATAATGATATTACTGCAACCAAAGTTCGTTTACCACCCTCCCAAACAACCCAAAAAGCAACAAAAAGCACACACACCCCACAACAAAAGCAACAACAAGAACAACAGACTCCAACAATTAATACCCCTCACTCCCCCCCCCCCCCAAAGACCTTCCAGAGAATAAGTAAAACAAAAAAACCTGCCTAGACCCCCCAAAAAAAAGAAAAAAGAGAGAAAAGACAACAGATGGGAAGAAATACAGAAAAAAAGGATGATGATGATGATGATGATATGATGATATAGATGATGATGATAATGATAACAACAATAACAACAAAACATTAACAACAACAATAATAACGACGACGACAACAACAACAACACAACAACAACATGGGATGCACTGGATGGAAAGCAGGATGGACAGAATGAAAGAAGAGAGAGATCAGCCAAAAGGAGGATGCTCCTTCTCTTCACCACCACTCTCATCACTACAACCGTTATTGTCCTCTACAGCAACAACAGCTGCAACAGCAGCAACAAGAACAACAAAGGTTATCAAACATATATTATAATGCCCCCCCCCCCCCCCCCCCCTCACAACACCCCCTGTTCACCTTCCTCACAAAAAACAAAACAAACAAACAAAACAAACAAGTCAATAAAGAAACAATAAACAGATAAACAGTAACAGCAACCAATCAACCCAAACCCAAACTGAAATGCCCCCAAAGAGGAAATGTCAGTACATTATGTACAAATTTACATTCTCAAGCAAGATGCTTTTTCTTAAAAGCAAAACAAAAAGATACACGAAAAAGAATTGCGAATAATTGCAAAGAATTGCGAAGAAGAAGAAGAATTGCGAAGGGAGAGAGAGAGAGAGAGAGAGAGAGAGAGAGAGAGAGAGAGAGAGAGAGAGAGAGAGAGAGAGAGAGAGAGAGAGAGAGAGAGAGAGATTCAAAGGGAAGTCACTGCTAGCAAAATCTTTCTTTAGTCTAACAACGGCAGCGTCCCTTGAAATGATTTCTACCCCTTCCTTCTCGCATCTGTAATCTTCACACACACACACACACACACACACACACACACACACACACACACACACACACACACACACACCACACACACACCACACACACACACACATGCACACTCACATTCACGCACACACACATGCACACTCACATTTTCTTTATTTCCTTCCCCCCCTCCCCCTGTTTGTCTGAGTGGAAAAAGAGACATCACGAGAGGTTTGAAGTCAGTTAAATAAAAGAGACATCACGAGAGGTTTGAAGTCAGTTAAATAGAAAGAGACATCACGAGAGGTTTGAAGTCAGTTAAATAGAAAGAGACATCACGAGAGGTTTGAAGTCAGTTAAATAGAAAGAGACATCGACGAGAGGTTTGAAGTCAGTTAAATAGAAAGAGACATACGAGAGGTTTGAAGTCAGTTAAATAGAAAGAGACATCACGAGAGGTTTGAAGTCAGTTAAATAGAAAGAGACATACGAGAGGTTTGAAGTCAGTTAAATAAAAGAGACATCACGAGAGGTTTGAATCAGTTAAATAGAAAGAGACATCACGAGAGGTTTGAAGTCAGTTAAATAGAAAGAGACATCACGAGAGGTTTGAAGTCAGTTAAATAGAAAGAGACATCACGAGAGGTTTGAAGTCAGTTAATAGAAAGAGATATCACGAGGTTGAGTCATAAAGAAGGCATACGAGAGTTTGAAGTCAGTTAAATAGAAAGAGAGAGGCACGAAGGAAGATTTTGTATGTTTGTTACGATGCAAAGTGCTTTTTACTGTCCATGTAAAGGGGAAGGAAAGCGCTCAAGAATCCTCCTCCTCTCCTCCCCCTCCTCCTCATATATGTTCAAATCACAATTTTAACAAAAAGGTCAGAGATACCCCCCTCCCCCCAAAAAAAAAAGAAAAAAAAGAAGAAAAATAGCAACAACAAAAACAAAACCAACCAGAAACAAAACAAAAGAAAGAAAAGAAAGATACAAACAAACGAACAAACAAACAACAAAAACAACACGATAATGATCTTAACCAGGCACCAACCAACCAACTTTTCAATGTTGAACTACTCTGACTTAAATAGGTCCGTAGAAGGTGACGAAACCAATACTTTCCTACAGTTTACATTTCACAAAGTGTACACTGCAATACAAATTCAAGCAAATAAGGTTTCTTCTTCTTCTTTTTTTTCTTTTCTTCTTCTTCTTGGCAATTCTTCTTCTTCATCATCATCTTCTTCTTCTTCTCCTCTTCCTCCTCCTCCTCTTTAGTCAAACGCTCAGACAGCAACTATTGTCATATTCCTGATCGAAAAATGCGTTGCGCTGCCGTTAAGCGCCTGGCAAGTCAGACCCAGCGCATCCGTCAGGTGTGTCAGAGGTCAGGTGTCAGAGGTCAGGTGTCAGAGGTCAGGTCAGGGCAGCAGACGGGTGAGAAGACAGACGAGGCACAGCCACACCACTGCCGTCTGCAGAAGCTTCACACGAACCACAGCTGCACACGTGACCGTTCAGGAACGAATGATGATGATGTGATGATGATGATGATGATGATGATGATGATGATGATGATGATGATGATGATGATGATGAAGAAGATGATGATGATGATGATGAAGATGATGATGATGAGATGATGATGATGATGAAGATAATAGAAAGATATGACGACGATAAAGCAACAGCAGCGACTATCAGCAGCAGCAGCAGCCAGCAGCAGCAGCAAGAGCTGTTGTAGCAGCAAAGGCACAACAACTACTATTATTACTGTTGCTATTTCTCTCTTTCACACCCACCCACACACCCACCCACACACCTTACCCCCCACACCTCCCCCCTTCCTTCACGCAACACACACACACACACCACCACACACACCTTACCCCCCACACACACCACACCTCCCCCCTTCCTTCACGCAACACACACACACAGACACAGACACAGACACATAGACAAGACAGACAGACAGACAGACAGACAGACAGACAGACAGACAGACAGACACAGACACACACACACACACACACACACACACACACACACACACACACACACACACACACACACACCCACACGTACCGACACCGTTGGTACATTCCTGCATTTCCGTGGTGCATCCAGCGTAGTCCATGCTCTCGTCACTGCCGTCACCGCAGTCCTGGACGCAGTCGCATTTCTTCAGAATGTGGATGCACTGACCGCCACTTTCACACGTAAAATACTCCCGGCCCGTGCAGTGTTGCTGCGCACCATATAGATAAAGCAGACATGGATCCAAGATACACACACCACACACACACACACACACACACACACACACACACACACACACACACACACACACACACACACACACGCACACACACACACACATGATTCAAGATTTAATTCGCCTTTGACCCCTCTTGGGGCATGGAGGATTTCAAACAAAATCAACTGTAACATATATAATTTGCATTAATAGAATACGTTCATACACAGAATTTTACAGAAATAAAAACATAGTCAACCTTTTCATTAATGTCATGCAACTATACACAGAATTTTTCACAGAAATTAAAAACATAGTCAACCTTTTCATCAATATCATGCAACTTTACTCTTAAGTATGAATTTGCTAAGTTTTAATAACATATTTTTTGTCAGAAGAGAACAAATTACAAAATGTGAACACGGATCTTGGATGCAAATATTCATGAGGTAGGACATTCTTCCGAAGCTCAGAAAACTTTGGACATTCCATTATGAAGTGAAACTCATCTCCTATCGTTTTCATGTTACATTGTTTACAAAGACGATTTTCGCCTGTTTCAATCGGTAAAGAATGGTTGATACACCTGAATCTAAATAATGAAATCACATTGTTATATGGCAACTACCAATGTACTTTTCCCTCTTAAAACATTTGTTGTAATTGCGATAAAAGACACATTTATTACTTCTTTGCAGTTCTTCTGACCATGACTTTACAAAATTATCCTTTAAAGCCTTAATGACGTTACGACATAAACTATCTTTGTTTACACACAAACACACACACACACCACACACACACACACACACACACACACACACACACACACACACACACACACACAACTATTATTAAAATATATTATATACTATAAAAATTATATATATATATAATAATATATATATATATATATATATATATATATCACTATTCCTTTCACTTTTTGTGTGTGAGTGTGAATTATGCATTCCTCAAAAGGCGATGTAGTCAAAGGCAGACAGACGGGCAGACTGACAGATACCAAACATCGACATACAGAGAGGGGGACAGACAAATAAACAAAACAAAATAAAATAAAATAAAATTCTTTTATTTCGAGGATTATGAATAAGCACTTTTTTACACCCAGTCTCCGCCCTTACCAGGGATAATAAAAAAAATCTGACTAAAAAAAAAATCAACAAAGAGCAAGAACATGATGACAAGGAGAGAGAGAGAGAGCACAAGGCAAGGCAAGGCAAGGCAAAGTATTTTATTCGAGGATAATAGATAAGCACTCGTGTGCTTTTTTATATCCAGTCCCCGCCCTTTTCAGGGATACATCAAGTTGAGAAAATACTAAACAATAAAACTTTACGCAATACCAAACAACACCCCAAAATAAGGACACTATATATGATAAGGTAATAAAAAAAAATGCACTCGTTCAGAAACAAAAATCTGAAGTCACAATAAAAGATTTTGATTATGGAAGAGAAGAAAGCGTTAATAGATAAAGAGCAAACAAGAGAACAAAATGAAATAAACAACTAAAAAAAACCATCAATCCACCACCATCTGTCAAAAGTTATACATGTGATATAAATCATACATTTGGATAAAAGGGGAAATTTTAAAACTAATATCCTTATTGGAGGGGGGGGGGGGGGGAGACATACTACCAATAAAAATATAAATAAAATAAATCAAAATTATTATTACTATTATGTTTTTTTTACATAAAACATCCTAGATGTTTCAAAGAATGGGCAAAACATTTTTATCAATCGGATAATGTTTTACATACACTCACACACACTCACACACAGACACACACAGACACACACACAGACACACACACATAGACACACACACAGACACACACAACATTCTGACACACACATACACACAGAAACATACACTCAATCACACACACACACACACACACACACAACACACACACACACACACACACACACACACCACACACACGCACACACACGCACACACAAACACACACAAACACAACACACACAACACACACACACACAAAACACACACACACACACACACACACACACACACACACACACACACATTTTCACTGGTTCTCGCACATTTCATCAATAAACTTCATTCTAAGGAAATATATGCCTTGAATTCTGAGTGAAATCATAACCGAACGGAACACAAGAGGAATCTATCCGCTGTAAGGCACATATTTTGGGACATGTATACCCTAATATCTTATAATATCTGATCAATCTTCTGATCACAATCATAAAATGTATGTTTCTAATTATATTTTATGTGGTAGTGGACAAAGTTATTCAGTAGTTTTTCTTAATTAAATTTTTTTTTAAAATTTTGTTTTTTTTACGATCATTAATTAAAATTGTACATAGAAATCATTACATTCTTCACACGTGATTATCAAAAAGGGAGTACAAGATATGAACAAACATTTCTCAATATGGATGGTAAGGAGAGAGAGAGAGAGAGAGAGAGAGAGAGAGAGAGAGAGAGAGAGAGAGAGAGAGAGAGAGAGAGAGAGAGAGAGAGAGAGGAGAGAGAGAGAGAAAAGAGAGACGAAGACAGACAGAAGCAGACAGACGACAGACAGACAGGCAGAAGGCAGACAGATGAGAAGAAGCGAAGAAGAATTGGAGAAAGAGAAGACAAAGAGAGATGAAGAAAATTGCAAGAAGAATTACGAAGAAGAAGAAGAATAGAAAGAAGGGAAGAATTGTAAGAAAGAATTGCAAGAATTCAAGAAGAAGAAGGAACAAAAATGCAAGAAGAATTGCGAAGAATTGAGAAGAAAGAAGAAGAAGAAAGAAGAAGAATGGAAAAAAATGCGAAGAAAATTGCAAGAAGAATTGCGAAGAAAGAAGAATTGCGAAGAAGAAGAAGAATTGCGAAGAAGAAGAAGAATGGAAGAAGAAGAAGAATTGCAAAGAATAGAAGAATTGCGAAGAAGAAGAAGATTGCGAAGAAAGAAGAAAATTGCGAAAAGAAGAATTGCAAAGAAGAAGAGAATTGCGAAGAAAAGAAGAATTGCGAAGAAGAAGAATTGCGAAGAAGAAGAATTGCGAAGAATTGCGAAAGAAGAAGAATTGCGAAGAATTGCGAAGAATGCGAAGAAGAATTGCAAGAAGAAGAAGAAGAAGAAGAAGAAGAAGAAGAATTGAAGAAGAAGAAGAAGAAGAAGAAGAAAGAAGAAGGAAGAAGAGAATTGCGAAGAAGAAGAAGAATTGCGAAGAAGAAGAAGAATTGCGAAGAAGGAAGAATTGCGAAGAAGAAGAAGAATTGCGAAGAAGAAGAAGAAGAAGAAGAAGAAGAAGAAGAAGAAGAAGAAGAAGAAGAAGAAGAAGAGAGAAGAATTGCGAAGAAGAAGAAGAATTGCGAAGAAGAAGAAGAGAATTGCGAAGAAGAGAAGAAGAAGAAGAAGAAGAAGAAGGAAGAAGAAGAAGAATGGAAGAAGAAGAAGAAGAAGAAGAAGAAGAAGAAGAAGAAGAAGAAGAAGAAGAAGAAGAAGAAGAAGAAGAAAAGAGACGTACCTGTACATAATTGTAGGTGGCCGAACAAGCCACGTTGCTACAGGTGACCGTTTCGAAATAACTGCCGGAGCACACGTCCCCCCCGTATCTAGGAACAGGGCTGTTGCACTGCCGTGTGCGAATGCGCACCCCCGCCCCACACGTCTTGCTGCAGGCCGACCACGAGCCCCAGTTGTTGAAACCGCCGTGCACTGGACACACAGACAGACAGACAGACAGTCAGACAGACAGACAGGACAGGAGACAGGAGAGACAGACAGACAGACAGACAGACAGACAGGCAGACAGACAGACAGTCAGACAGACAGACAGACAGACAGACAGACTGATGAATAAGCAGACAGGTAGACAAACGGATAGATAACAAAATAAACAGAGACAAGTATGCAGGCAGGCAGGTATGTGCTTGTGTTCGCACAGTGTAACTGCAGGCACACACATAAACTCCAATATAGCAATGGTAGAATATACTGTGTATAACTATGTTGACACTTATTCTGTTTCAGCCATATTCATCGGGGAGGGGGGGGGGATAGCCTAGTGGTAGGAGTGTTGCGCTCTGATCTGGGATCGAGTCACAACGGAGGCGCCCGTTTAATAATAATACTAATACTACATGGAACTTATACAGCGCTTTTAGGGGATTTCCCCCTGGAGTTAACATCAGTAGGCTACTGATTCCACTTCCCTAAAAGTCCTTGGAAGGAGACTATAAACTGAAGTCCCAGTGTGCGAACGCACGCAGAATATCTTGTGCACACGTCAAGACCCGTTCCGCCTTTTGCAAGAGTAGACCATTTTGTGCCGGTAGGAATGGATGACAGTTTAAAGAAAAAAACACCTCATGCACACAGTGTTGTGTTTAGACATCATCCCTGAAGTCGGAACGTGGCTACCTGAATGATGGGGAGGGGGGAGGGGGGGAAGGAGGGGGGGACGGTCGCATACGCAAAGTCTAACTCACCTTTGGTGAGCCTGGGAGCTCTAGCCGAGGAACGAAAAGAAAAGAAAAAAGATAGACAGCCAGATGGATGGACAGACGCACAGACAGACTGACAGGCAGGCAGACAGACAGGCAGACAGGTAGACAGGCAGGCAGGCAGAAATATATGCACACTCAAAATGATGTAGGCACAACCATATAGACGGTCATGCAGGCAGGTATGTGCTTGTGTTCGTACAGTGTACTGCAGGCACACACATAAACACCAATATAACAATGGTATATAACTGTGTGTAATTATGTTGCCACTTAATCCGTTTTCAGCCATTATTCATCTGCTAAAGATGTTCCCGACCTGTCCACCTGTCGGTGTCCTCACTTTTGATGTCAGTCACTGATGTATTCCCTGTCAGCTGCTTCCATCCCTTCTGTCCTCCCTCCTTCTGCAGATTTCATCTTTCCACAACTCCGTCCATCCATTTCAGCTAGAATATTCTCCATGTAGGAAGTCAGTGGTCTCCTTTGTCGTCTCCCTGCCCTCCGTGTTGCCCTCAGCCCCAGTCCTTAGGACATGGCAGCTCTGGTGTCTCGCTCTGGTGTCCAGTGTTTCCTTTTCCTTTTCCCCACTAGACTGAAAGTTCAGGTTGTTCGGTCATTTCTTCCAAACTCTGTTTGATTTGTTCGTCTTTTGGGTCCAGCTTATTCTCTGGAGTTTTCTGAAGAGCCACATCTATGCATTTTCGATTTACTTTTCATCTGCAGCTTTTTTTCTTTCTTTGGATGGGGTAGGGGATTCTCCTTGCTGTAAAGCCGATACTGCTGCTGCTACCACCAATACCACTACTGCTACTGCTGCTACTTCTACTGCTGCTGCTACTTCTACTACTTCCACCACGACCACCACGACCACCACGACCACTACTACTACTACTACTACTACTACTACTACTACTACTACTACTACTACTACTACTACTACTACTACTATTACTACTACTACTACAACTACTACTACAACTACCACCACTGCTGCTGCTCACCTGGAGTACCTGGCGTGGTGGCGTACACCTGAGGAGCCCAGCCATTGCCAGCTGAAAAGGACAATTCATTTCATGGACATCAGTAGTCAGACATCAACAGGAAAGGACAGGGGAAAAAACCAACTACCCATGCACCCGCCACCCACCCAACCATCCAACCACCCATCCACCCCCTCACCCAAGCAATTAACCAGTCACCCATCAAAACCAATACCAGAAAAGGCCCAACTCCTGTGTGTAACAGCACAGCAAGGAACAAGGACAACAACATAAGTAGGAGGCCAAAGAATAACGAAACCAAACCCAAAACACAGCAAAAAAAATTCCCTCCCCTCCCAACCAACCAACCAACCATCCAACCAACCAACCAACCAACCAACCAGCAGCCAGCCAGCCAGCCAGCCAGCCAGCCAGCCAGCCAGCCAGCAGCCAGCCAGCCAGCCACAGCCAGCCAGCCACAAACAATCAACCAACCAACTCCCCAACAAATCAATGCAAGACTAATCAGTCCAATCGAACACAATGCAACAAATAGTGCATTGCTGGAAAAATACATTACACCACCCCCATTCTAACCAACCCCACCCCACACCATGTCACCCCCCCCCCCATCAAGCCTAACTCAACTACACCAACCTATCCCACCCTAGTCACACCCCACCCCACAACCCCAACCCAATATCCCACCCCAACCACCCCCTACTCTACCCACACCCCACCCAGACAACCCCAACCTAACCACACTCCACAACCCACTCCCACAACTCCAACCCAACTTAACCCAACCACCATTTCCACCCCATAACCCCCCTACAACCCCCACACCCCCCTACAACCCCCACACCCCCAGCCCATCCCCACAACCCACCCTCTACACCTCAACCCACAACTCCATCCCCCCTCCCCGACCTCAAGCCTCCCCCACGCACCTCCCCCCATCTCAAGCCACTACTACTGCTACTACTACTGCTACTACTACTGCTACTACTACTGCTACTACTACTACTACTACTACTGACTACTACTACTACTACTACTACTACTACTACTACTACTACTGCTACTACTACTACTACTACTACTACTACTACTACTACTACTACTACTACTACTACTATACTACTACTACTACACCACCACTGACGGTCACATAAGGTGAGGGTGTAGTCACAGGCCTGCACGTCAGTGCCGGATCCCGGGCAGGGCGCACCGCCATGCTGGGCTGAGGGGCTGTCACACTGCCGCTGCCGGTCCCTCGTGCCCACAGCCATGCACGTCACAGAGCACGCCCCCCACGCCTGCCACGACCCCCACGCCCCGTCAACTGCAACCAGCCACATATCCATCATACCCCGGGTAGGTGTGAGAGAGGTGTGTAGGTTGTTGCTACTGATTGCGCTATTGGGACACGCGGCATCATACAAAAAAAAATGAGTTGCATTGCACCTGACTCCATTTTTTTCCAGTTTCGCTAGGAGCCATTTTGGGCAGGTTGGGGGGGGGGGGGGGGGTCAGCTTTTCAGTTTCTGTGATAATTGTACATTACTTCATGCGGAGGGAGAAAGGTGTGGCTGGGTGGAGGGGGGTAGCTCAGTGGTCAGAGCAATCGCTTTCCCCAAGCTAAGGTTAAGCAGCATTGAGCATAGTTACCAAGTGGATGGGTGACCATTCGTGCGCCTTGGCTTCAGCACAGTCTCCCAGTTTACCCAGCTGTAAATGGGTACATGCCCTCTGTAGGGTCAGGGAAGGTAAAGCAGTGAGGGAGAGGAGATGGGCACTGCCCTCAAAATGCTGGCCCCTAGAGAAGCCGAGGTCTGACACCTCACTTACCAACTACTGGCATAAGTTATGAGAACATCTTTCCCTGTTTTTTTTTAAATTTTATTTTATTCATCATTTTTTTTTTTTTAAACTTCTTATGTTTCTGTTGAATTCAGTGTCTTCTAACTGAACAATGGTCTCCGTTTTCTATTTTATCAAATGTTGCAGGTGCTCTTTCCCCCCAATAAATCATGTCACACGTCTCCTCCATTCCACTCATGCATCTTTTCTTAAACATCTGTTATCACTTGTAATGGAAAAAATGTTAACTCGAAGCACACACACAATACAGACACACACACACACACACACACACACACACACACACACACACACACACACACACACACCCCACACACACAACACAACACATGAGGATTCTAAAAACTTACATACCTGTTTTTACTTCCTCCTCATCATCGGCGCTATTCAGTGATCCTTTACTGAGAGATACATTTCTCAAATTGTTATTGCACAGTCCACCTGCTTCATTATTATGATTATTATGGATTCTAAAGATGCTATCATTCTGCGTGTTAAATTTTCTCTTTTTGGTTACATAGTTTAATTCTTCATTTTTTAGATTCTATTATAAAATTGGGATTTCTACTATTCTGTACTTAAGGATAGCTCAGTGGCCAGAGCTCTCGCTTTCCCCATCCAATGTTAATAAGCAGCATCGAGCGTGGTTACCAATTGGATGGGTGACCATTTATGCTCCTTGCCTTCAGTACAGTTCCCCAGTTCACCCACCTATAAATGGGTACCTGCCCTCTTTAGGGTCAGGGAAGGTAAAGCAGCAAGGGAGAGGAGATGGGCGCCGCCCTCAATATGCTGGCCCCTAGATACTGAGGCCTCTGATGTCTGGATCACCTACGACTATATAAGTTATGGGACACCTTTACCTTTAACCTTTACTTAGAGTATTTTAGATTTCCATTTTCCTACCTGTTATTGTAATGTAATAAAAAAGCCCCCCACCCCTGCCCGTTTTGTGTCTACTAATGAAGGCAGGTGAGGGGAGGCAGGTGGGGGGGGGGGGGGGCGTCACTCACTGGGGCAGGGGCCCAGGTCACAGGAGGTGGTCTGACTGTTGGTGCCCGGGCAGTAGGCTCCGTTGTGCAGAGGGGAGGGGTCAGTGCACGTCCTTGACCTTGACCATGACCCCAGTTCGCAGGTAGTGCTGCAGGTGCCCCAGGAACTCCAGGTGGCCCAGTTACCGTCCACTGCACAGGTCACTCAGGGGTCAATGCAAGGTGACCAAAGAACGAGCGAATGAATGTTTTAGCCGAATAGTGCTTAAAGATCGTGTGATTTCGTGTGATCTAGCGTTCAGACAGCAGCTATTGTTGCCTGTCGTATGAGCGAACATGTGTTGCGCTGCCGTTAAGCGCCTGACAAGTCAGGCCCAGCCGCATCCGACTTGGGCACGAGAGAGAATTGTTATCTTTTAAGTTTTCTTGATAAAAGGCAGGAGGAGAATGGACCAGGAAGCCAACAAGACAAGAAGGAGGTGACAGGAAGAAAGGAACGAGGCAGAAATAACGAGAGGGGTAGAAAAGAGGGGATTCAGTGCACAGAACGTCCAGAAGGTGAGGATGCTGTTTATACTGACAGGCGCCCGGCATCCCCACAGTGGAGACCATTGACTTCAATCCCGTGGCTTTCTACAGTCCTGGGTTCGATTCTCAGCAGTGGCGTCATGTGAATTAAGGGTGGGGATGTTTACCATCTCCCAGGGTAGCTTCAAGTGCAGACCTGCCAGTGCCTTAATTTGCTTTGTGTATTATTCAAATGCAGGAGATCAGCCCTGCTCGTGAAGGATTATGTTTTTAATGTCAAGGTCTGGTGGGTCACGGAAACACGAACGTACCCAGCATGCATCATGTACAACAAAATTGAGCCGCTCCAAAGAATGTATCAGCTGAGGCCAGCGAACAGACCTGTGGCATCACAAGCACAGAAGACCAGGCACCATAACTCCTACCCTATGGGGCAGCGCAGAGAAGAGAGAATGACTGAATGGTTAAAGCCCATTTTATTACAAATTATCTCTTTTGTGGGGGTGGGGGTGGGGGTGGGAGGAAGCATAGTTGCTAGAGCGTTGCACTCGCAATTTGACAGCCTGGAATCGAGTCTCGGTTCCAATCACCTCCTAGACGCCCGTTGGAGGGGATTTTTTCCCCTGGAGTCAATACCAGTACTGACTCCGACCCCCCCCCCCTCCTTCGGGTGAATCTATAAAGCAGGACCTTGTGTGTGAACGCACGCAGAACATCGTTTGCACACGTTAAAACCTGTTCTGCCTTTTGAAAGAATAAGCCATTAGTGCTGGTAAGTACGGATGACAAAAACATAAACCACATGCCCTCTGGTGTCGTGTTTAGACATCATCCCCGAAGCAGGAAAGCGGCTACCTTAACGGTGGGCGAAAACTGTGGCGTGCGCGAAAATCTCACCAGTGGTGAACCTCGGAGCTGTAGCCGATGAAGGAAAAATCTCCCTCTTGTGTAACAATATTCATGAACAATATGCTTCCAGTCTAGTTTCATGAGGCTATTTAGTATTACTGACATCTACAGCTTCACCCTGCTAGAAAACCCCCAGTCATTGAACATTCTATTATCCAGAACTTAATCCTATGATCGGTCAACGTATCTTCTCTTTCCAGGCCTCTTCTTCCTGTGGAATGCTGTACCTTTCTGTCATCGCCATGCCCTTCTCTTCTTTTCTTCAAGTCCTTGTTAAAATCTCATCTATTTCCCTCTTCTTCGGGCAGCCAATGTTGGCCAGTGCGTGTGGCTTGTGGTTCTTAATTTTCATTCTTCTGTAGTTGTGTGTGTGTGTGTGTGTGTGTGTGTGTGTGTGTGTGGTTGCGTGCGTGCGTGCGTGCATGCGTGCGTGTGTGTGTGTGTGTGCGCGCGCGCGTGTTTGTGTGTGTGTGTGGACGTGTGTGTGTGTGTGTGTGTGTGTGTGTGTGTGTGTGTGTGTGTGTGTGTGTGTGTGTGTGTGTGTGTGTGTGTGTTGGTTGTGTGTTATTATCACTTAAATCCTGTAACACAAATCCCTTCCCGCCTTTGGAAAAACCCAACAAAATTCTGCTGCTATAAACACTGAGGGCTTTGTCTTCATGAGATTTACTGTTCTGTGTATCACCACCACCACCACCACCACCACACCCACCACCACCACCCACCACACCACCACCACCACCACCATGACGGACACACACCCGGACAGTTGACGGGGAAGCAGTTCTGTGTGCTGGTGCCGGAGCCGGAGCAGTAAGCGCCGTTGTTCTGTGGAGAGGGGCTGTCGCAGTTTCGGGTTCGGCTCTGGGTTCCCCAGTCACACGTCACGCTGCAGGAACCCCAGGAGCCCCAGTTGCCCCAGCCGCCGTTGACTGTAACGGCAGAGGGATGAGACACGCGCTGTGTGTGCATTCATGCATACGCCCACCCATTACCACCAACCCATTCGTTACCTGCACCACCCAACTACACACCTGCCTATTACCACTTATACTTTACACCCCCTCACTAATTCATTTCTTACGTGATCCCAGTTATGCTACACCATCTACCCACCCACCTATTTACCATACGCCTACACTTAATACCATATACCACCCTTTTACCCATTATCACACTCTTTAAACCCTTACCTAACTACCACCCCTTTACCCATACACCCACCCTTTACCCATACACCCACCTTTACCCATACACCCACCTTTACCCATATACCCACCCCTTTACCCATAACCCAACATCCTTTACCCATCATTACCATCACCCCTTCTACCCATATACCCACCCCTTTCCCATATACCCCACATCCTTATACCCATATAAAGTCTGTCCGAGCCTAAGGCTCATCAGCGTGCTATCCCGTTTCTGTGGCGTTAGTGACTGAAGTCATAGACTCCCCCTGATAGGACGCCAGTCTATCGCAGGGTTAACCCCAACACAAGTTGGTACCCCTTTTACACTTTTACCCGTATACCACCCTTTACCCATATACCCACCCTTTTACCCACATACCCACCCTTTTACCCATATACCCACCCTTTACCCACATACCCACCCTTTTACCCATATACCCACCCTTTACCCATATACCCACCCTTTACCCATATACCCACCCTTTTACCCATATACCCACCCTTTTACCCATATACCCACCCTTTACCCAATAACCCACCGTCTTGTTACCCATACCACAGCCATTTACCCTATACCCCTTGTACTCCACAGTCCCACCTACCAATCCCACCTTTACCGCACATACCCCCCTTTTACCCATATAGCCCACCCTTTACCCACTACCACCCTTTACCACATACCCACCTTTACACATATACACCTTTTACCCATACCCACCCTTTTACCCACATACCCACCTTTTACCCATATACCCACCCTTTTACCCATATACCCACCCTTTTACCCAATACCCACCCTTTTACCCATATACCCACCCTTTTACCCACATACCCACCCTTTTACCCACATACCCACCCTTTTACCCATATACCCACCCTTTTATTCGTACACCAGTCTTTTTACCCATTATCCATCCTTTCACCTATACACCCACCTACTACCCACCCACTCGTTTGTCATACACAATACGCACCAACCCATTACCCATAAACTCGCTCTTTTACTCCCACTCCCACCTATCCACCCATCCATTTTACATACGCTCACCCATTCACACACACACCCACCAACACACCCACACATTTACCCACACACCTTCCTACCCATCCATTCCTTTCTCACCCACCCACCCACCCATTTATTCGTGAAGACACATATCCACCCATCGATTTCCCCTGCACACTTACCCAATTTACACCACCATATACACCACCTAACCATCTATTTATTTCCACACCCACCCCATTACCCATACAACCACCTAGCCGCACATCCCTTTCCCATACATACCCCCCCACCCCGTACACATTTACCCATACGACCCACCCTTTCACCTAAACACTGATATACCCCACTCCACTCCACCCCAACCTACCCCACCCCAACCCCTCCACCATTCCTTCTACTCCATCCTCCCACCCACCCCTCCTGTCCAAACCAACCCCCCTCCCCCAGTTCACTCCCCACCCCTCCTCACCCACCCATCCATCCATCAACCCACCCACCCATCCATCCATCCACCCCGTACCCGGACATCCCTGGGTGTTGCAGTTGGCGCTCTGAGAGTCAGAGCCCGGACAGTCGGCCCCCCCGTTGGAGGGCGCGGGGCTGTTGCAGCTGCGTGTGCGTGTCTGGCTGCCCGTGCCGCAGGTCCTGGTGCACGTGCTGTACGAGCCCCAGTTGCCCCAGTTTCCGTTCACTGTTCGCCCCAAAGAGAAAAGGATCTAGGAATCAACCGGTTGATTGGTCAAACACACCTCAGTACTGCAGTGAAGTCATTAGTTCTGTTAGTTGACTGACTAAACACATCTCAGTACTGCAGTGACGTCATTAGTTGTTAGTTGATTGGCTAAAATCTCCTCAGTACTGCAGTGACGTCATTAGTTCCGTTAGATAGTTGATTGGCTAAACTCTCCTCAGTACTGCAGTGACGTCATTAGTTCTGTTAGATAGTTCATTGGCTAAACTCTCCTCAGTACTGCAGTGACATCATTAGTTCTGTTAGATAGTTGATTGGCTAAACTCTCCTCAGTACTGCAGTGAAGTCATTAGTTCTGTTAGATAGTTGATTGGCTAAACTCTCCTCAGTACTGCAGTGACATCATTAGTTCTGTTAGATAGTTGATTGGCTAAACTCTCCTCAGTACTGCAGTGACGTCATTGGTTCTGTTAGATAGTTCATTGGCTAAACTCTCCTCAGTACTGCAGTGACGTCATTAGTTCTGTTAGATAGTTGATTGGCTAACTCTCCTCAGTACTGCAGTGACGTCATTAGTTCTGTTAGATAGTTCATTGGCTAAACTCTCCTCAGTACTGCAGTGACGTCATTGGTTCTGTTAGATAGTTGATTGCTAAACTCTCCTCAGTACTGCAGTGAAGTCATTAGTTCTGTTAGATAGTTGATTGGCTAAACTCTCCTCAGTACTGCAGTGAAGTCATTAGTTCTGTTAGATAGTTCATTGGCTAAACTCTCCTCAGTACTGCAGTGACATCATTAGTTCTGTTAGATAGTTGATTGGCTAAACTCTCCTCAGTACTGCAGTGAAGTCATTAGTTCTGTTAGATAGTTGATTGGCTAAACTCTCCTCAGTACTGCAGTGACATCATTAGTTCTGTTAGATAGTTGATTGGCTAAACTCTCCTCAGTACTGCAGTGACGTCATTGGTTCTGTTAGATAGTTCATTGGCTAAACTCTCCTCAGTACTGCAGTGACGTCATTAGTTCTGTTAGATAGTTGATTGGCTAAACTCTCCTCAGTACTGCAGTGACGTCATTAGTTCTGTTAGATAGTTCATTGGCTAAACTCTCCTCAGTACTGCAGTGACGTCATTGGTTCTGTTAGATAGTTGATTGGCTAAACTCTCCTCAGTACTGCAGTGAAGTCATTAGTTCTGTTAGATAGTTGATTGGCTAAACTCTCCTCAGTACTGCAGTGAAGTCATTGGTTCTGTTAGATAGTTCATTGGCTAAACTCTCCTCAGTACTGCAGTGACGTCATTAGTTCTGTTAGATAGTTCTCCCCCCCCATGGGGATGCCAGGGGCCTATCAGAATAAATAGCATCCCCACCTTCTAACATTTATGTGCTAGGATTTCCTTCTTTTCTATCCCTCTCTTTGCTTCTGCCTTGTTCCTTTCTCTCCCTGTCTATTTTCTGCCTTCTTGGTCCATTCTTCTGTCTTTATTTCCAGAAAGACTTAAAAGATAACAATTCTCTCCCACGCCGAGGTCGGATAAGCTGGGCCTTACTTGTCAGGCGCTTAACGGCAGCGCAACGCATTTTTGCTCATATGACAGACAGTAGTTGCTGTCTGAGCTTTCAATGAAGAAGATGGAGATAGTTCGTCGGTGAGTTAGATGAATGGTTGGTATTTAATTTCTATTTGTATTCCACTTTAAGCCACGGCAGAGTTCTCTGCGTGAAATGTGGCTGCTCTCTCCGGGGAAGAACGCGTTGCCACACGAGCAGCGCCACCATTATTTTTTTCATTTCCTGTCTGCATGTATGATTGTTTCCCTATCAGAGTGGCTTTTTCTACATGGTTTTGCCAGGAACTGTCTTGTTGCTATGGGTCCTTCTACGTGCACTAAATGAGTGTTGCACACGGGACCTCAGTTTATAGACTGATCCGAAAGACTAGCACCCAGACCACCACTCTCGATCTAGTGGATGCGGGAAAAGTTTCGGGAACAAACCGATCGGAAGCCGGAAAGGCTGGAACCAGGACCACTTCGCTTTGTATGCAGGTGTTACCTGTATTCACTGATCACCTTGTTCCACTGAGGAAAGCATTGATCAGACAAATGATCATGTGACCACACAGATGACCAGTTCAATAATCAAACAAGGCACTGAGAAAACTATCATTTTAAGTGATCACAAACGAAGTAACCAACCAACGAACGAATGAACCAACCAACCAACCAGCCAACCAACCAACCAACCAGCCAGTCAGCCAGCCAACCAACCAACCAACCAACCAACCAACCAACTAACCAACCAACCAACCAACCAAGCATGCAAACCAAGCAAGCAACCAAGCAACCTACCAACCCTTCAACCAGCCAGCCAGCCAGCCAACCAACCAACCACTCACTCACTCACTCACTCAGCCATCAATCAATCAATCAATCAACCAATCAATCAATCAATCAGCTGATTAAGTCAACGATCAAACAAGAAGGGACAATGACTTGACTCATGCCTATGAATTCCCTCGGGACAAAGGGCCGGAACAACACTCCTCCAACGGACTCGGTTCTGGGAGATCCTCTTCAGCTCGGCCCACGTCATTCCGGCTGCCTTCGTCTCTGCTTCAATGCTTCTGCGCCAGGTCTGTTTTGGTCGACCTACTTTCCGCTTCCCTTGTGGGTTCCAGTCAAGGGCCTGGCCTGCCTGGTGACGTTTGAAGAAGGCTTGCGGAGCGTATGGCCGATCCATTCCCATTTCCTTTTCTTGATCTCAGGCTCGATTGGGGCGTGTCTGGTCCTGTCCCACAGTTGTTCATTGAGATGACTTCTGGCCACCTGATACCGAGGATGTTCCTGAGACATCTGTTGGTGAATGTCTGGAGTTTGTGGGTGTTGGTCTTTGTTACCCACAAGGTTTCTGACCTGTAAAGTAGGACCGAGACTTGACGTTGGTGTTGAATATCCGGATCTTGTTGTGGAGTGAGAGGGATGTTGATCTCCAGATTGGGCGAAGGGTGTTGAAGACATGACGGGCTTTATTGATTCGGCACTTGATGTCTTCGTCTGTCCCCCCATCTTTACTGACGACACTGCCCAGGTAGGTAAATTTGTCGACTTCCTTGATGTTTTCTTGGTGTAGTTGCACCTGGGTCTTGTTTCTTATTGTTCACCCTCATGACCTCCGTCTTCCTGATGTTGATTTGGAGGCCTATCTTTTCGGCTTCTTCTGCAACATGACATAGTTTCTCTTGTGCGTCTTGGTGCCTGTGGAAGAGAGGGCTGATGTCATCTGCGAAGTCCAGGTCTTCCAGCTGCCTTGTGATGGTCCACTGTATGCCAGTTCTCCTGCCTGCTGTGGCCTGTCGCATTATCCAGTCAACCACCAACAGAAAGATGGTTGGCGACAACAGACAGCCCTGACAAACACCGGTTCGTCCGGAGAAGGGTTCCGTCAATTTACCATCATGAATGACTTGACAGGTGGCATCTTCATAGAGCTGTTGGATGATGGTGACGAACTTTTATGGGAAGCCATAGTGGTGCATCAGTTTCCAGATGACATCTCTGTCGACGCTGTCAAATGCCTTCTGAAAGTCGACAAAGACTGAATACAAGGGGGTCTGTCTCTCCAGGGAAAGAGAGAAACAGAGAGAGAGAGAGAGAGAGAGAGAGAAGAGAGAGAGAGAGAGAGAGAGAGAGAGACAGAGACAGAGACAAAGTAAACGATAGAGAGAGACAGAGACAAAGACAGAGGCAGAGAGGACACTTGTGCAGAATGGAGGGTGGGGGTAGAAATGGGTGGGGAGAGAAGGGGTGGTGGTGGGGATGGAAGCTAGGGGTTAGGGGTCAGGGGGTCATGGGCCAGGGGTAAATGAAGGGGTCAAGGGGTTATCAACTGACCGGCCGGACAGGCCTGGGCTTGGAAGGAAGATTTGATGCCGGACAGGGCGGAGAAACTGGACACGGAAAATACGTGATCCGAATCCGGATCCGTAGCAATTTCGTTCAGTTCCGACAGAGGAATTCCAGACCCGATACCGATAGAGAAGAGAGTGATTCCTGAAACAGACATGTTGAGGCCCCGCTACAAAAAAGTTGTGTCCGGTCCAATGCAGTCCTGTCCTGTCCAGTCCAGTCCAGTTTAGTCCAGTACAGTCCAGTTTAGTCCAGTCCAGTACAGTTCAGTCCAGTCCAGTCCATTTTAGTCCAGTTCAGTCTAGTTTAGCCCAGTCCAGTCCAGTTTAGTCCAGTTCAGTCCAGTCCAGTAAAAAAAACACATTAGAATGCTTATCTCATTATCCTCGATATAAAAGAAAAAAAAAATCCTCGAATTAAAATGATAAAATAAATAGATAAAAAAAAGAGAGATTGGGGGACAGTCAACAAGAAGCAGCAGCAGCAGACGACGTACCCGCATTGCGGGCATGAGCGGCCTGGGTGGCGGTGTAGGAGGCGTCGTTGGACACCCCGTCTGACATCAGCACCCCGATGTTGGGCACAGAGGCGCGGTCCCCGCTACCTGAGGTGAACATGTTGGTGCGCAGGTACTGCAGGGCCCCACCTGACACAGCCAGGTACACACAGACAGTGAGGAGGGGGAGGAGGAGGTGGTGGAGGAGGACGAGGAGGAGGAGGAGGTGGAGGAGGAGGGGGAGGAGGAGGAGGTGGAGGATGATGATGATGATGGTGGTGAGGTGGTGGGGATGGTGGTGGGGATGATGATGATGATGATACCAATTATTATGATAATGGTAATACTAGTATCGGTAGTAGCAGCCAGTTTTCATCGTCGTCGTCATCACTGATCATCATCATCATCATCATCATCATCATCATCATCATCATCATCATCATCATCATCATCATCATCATCATCATCATCATCATCGCCATCACCATCACCATCATCATTTACAAGAATAACAGCAACGACGATTAAAGAACAAGATCAGCAGCAGCAGCAGCAGCAGCAGCAGCAACAACAACAGCAAGAGCACTACTACTACTACTACTACTACTACTACTACTACTACTACTACTACTACTACTACTACTACTACTACTACTACTACTACTACGACAACGAATACAACAACAACAACAACAACAACAACAACAACAACAACAACTACTACTACAACTACAACTACATTACTACTACTACTACTACTACTACTACTACTACTACTACTACTACTACTTCTACTCCTACTACCACCACTACTACTACCACTACTACCACCATAATCATCATTGTCACTACCACCACCACCTTGAACCATCACCATTATCACCACTACCACCAACCACTACCACCATCCAATCCAACTAAATCCAACCAAATGCTATCCAATGCAATGCAACCAAATCTAAAGCAATGCATTCCAGTGCAATCCAAATAAATGAAATGCAACCCAATGCAATGCAATATGCAATGCAACCCAACCCAATGCAATACAACCCAACGCAACGCAACCCAACCCAACACAACTCAATCCATCCCAATGCAATCAATCCAATGCAATACAACCTAATCCAACCAACCCAAATCCAGTACCGCCAATCTGATCCAACCCAATGCAAAGCAATGTAACGCAATCCAATGCAACCATCCAATGCCATGTAACTCAGTCCCAATGCAACATAGCTCAATCTGCTCTACTGTAATCGGCCAGCAGTGGCTGCAGTGCACTGTACCGGTGTTGGTGGTTCCCTGGGTGTAGTAGATGCCCGCCACAGCGTTGATGATGGCGTTCTTGTCGTAGTAGGTGTTGAGGTTGAACTCCGAGTTGGTGCCGTCTGAGTACTTCTGCACTCCTACACGTACCTGTGTAGACACAGACAGACAGACAGATAGACCGGCACACACACACACACACACACACACACACACACACACACACACAAAACACACACACACACACACACACACACACACACAAACTGGGTGAGACAAGAAGATTCTTGCTTGATTGAATGAAAGTGGTTTTCAGTTCAATACAACTTGAAAAAAGCCACCCTAGCAACCAACCAAGCAATCAAACTAAATACAAACAAACCCAAACCAATACCCCCACAAAAAACAAAACAAAAACAAAACAAAAAAAATAAAGCAAAAAGCAAACAACCAACCCCTCCAAAAACGACCCCCCCCCCCAACGATTGTCTAATAAAAAGTGAATAGAGGAGCCAAAGTCATTTTGTTTAAAACTAAAGAAGCGAGCAAAATGACTTGTCATTATCTACTGTACGACAGTACAAGACAATAACATAAGGCAATACAAGACAATACAGTGCAACGCAATGAAGTACACTGTAATATGACATAATACGATGTGATACAGCATAACACAAAACGATACAACACAATGCAATGCAATAAAACAATGCAATACAACACAACACATTACTAATGCCAGCCTTCAATCTCATGAGACCACGATGATGCGCTTCAGATGTTAATTATGATATACGTCGGTTTTGGCTAGCCAATCCAACAGGATTGACAGTCCCTATGGCAGAGGGCACAGATGAAATCTGACGCTGGCTGGTCTGCAGCCTTTCTTCTCATTCTCTTTGCCTCGTGCTGCTGAGCAAGTGTCTTTTCGAACTTGGAGAGACCTTTCTGCACAGTCTGTCTCCAGGCTGACCGTTCGAGGCTGTTGCTTCCCAGTTGTTCTGGTCGATGTTCAGGGCTTTTAAGTCCCTCTTGCACACGTCTTTGAATCGCAGTTGTGATCTGCCCGTGGGACGTTTTCCCCGCACAAGTTCTCCATAGAGGAGGTCTTTACGGATCCGCCCATAGTCCATGCACACAACATGGCCGAGCCAGCGCATTTGTCTCTGTTTCAGCAGCGTGTACATGCTGGCGCATCCAGCTCTTTGGGACCTTGTCCTGCCAGGTGATGTTCAGGATGCATCAAAGGCAAAGCATGTGAAAAGCATTGAACTTTCGCTCTTGTCGGACACGCAAAGTCCAGGACTCACTGCCATACAGGAGGGTGCTCAGGACACAGGCTCTGCAGATCTGGATCTCTGTGTACCCAGTCAGCTTGCTGTTGTTCCGTGCTTTATTTGTCAGTCTGGACATGGTTGTAGCTGCTTTGCCGAAACGCTGTTGAGCTCTGCGTCAAGTGAGAGGGTGTCTGAGATAGTTGACCCAGGTACACAAAGTCACGGACGACATCCAGTTCATGGTCATTGATGTTTATGATTGGGGGAGAGTGAACATCCTGTCCCATGGCTTGTGTTTTCTTCAGGTCAGTGGTAAGCCCAAAATCTTGGCAGGCATCGCTGAAGCAAGTCAGAGCTGCTGCACCATCTACAAAGAGGAAGTCAGGCAGGCACCTCAGCTGGACTTCAGTCTTGGCTCTTGGTCTGGAGAGGTTGAAAAGCTTTCCGTCTGACCTGGTTCGGAGGTAAATACCTTCAGTTGCAGGACCAAATGCGTGTTTCAGCACCACAGCAAAAAAGATTCCTAACAGAGTTGGAGCTAGGACGCAACCTGTTTCAATCCGCTCCGTATGTTGAAGGCAGCTGATGTTGAGCTGTGAAAGACGACGGTGCCTTTCATGTCTTCGTGGAAGGATCTGATGATGCTGAGAAGTTTGGGTGGACATCCGATCTGTAGAAGGGTCTTGAAGAGGCCATCCTCACTGACCAGATCAAAAGCCTTTGTGAGGTCTACGAAGGCAATGAAAAGTGGCTGCCTTTGCTCCCTACATTTCTCATGAAGTTGTTTGAGGGAGAAGATCATGACTATAGTGGATCTGTTGGCACGAAAACCACACACAGATTCAAGGTAGACCTGCTCTGCAAGTATCTTGAGTTTCTCCAGTACTACTCATGCAAAGATTTTCCAACAATGCTGGGGAGGGATATGCCGCGATAGTTATTGCAGTCGCCTCTGTCACCTTGTTTTTGTATAGTGTGACGACGTTAGCATCCCTCATGTCTTGTGGTACTTCTTCACTCCAACAGAGGCAGAGGATTTCATGCAACTCAGTGGTGAATGTCTCTTTGCAGCACTTCAGTGCTTCGGAATACCATATTTCCCAGGTGCCTTGCCAGAAGCCAAAGAGTCCAGGGCTTTGCTGAGTTCATCTATAGTTGGTTCTCTGTCAAGCTCTTCCAGCTCTGGTAGGCATTCAACACAACACAATGCAATACAACACAACACAAACACAATACAGCCGCCGCTGTGCCTAGTGTTAGGGCGTGTACTCGTAATCTAAAGGTTGCGGGTTCGATCCCAGCTATTCCGCTATGGCGTTGTGCCCTTGGAAAAGGCACTTTACGGCTATTTTTCTCTCACCCACCCAGGTGTAAAAGGGTTACCAACCTTGTTGTGGGGTTAATCCTGCGATAGACTGGCGTCCTATCCAGGGGGGATGTCTATGACTCTCAGTCGCTTAACGCCACAGAAACCGGGATAAGCACCGGCCTGATGAGCCTTATGGCTCGGACAGACTTTAACTTTAACAACACAATACAACGCAATACAGCACAATGCAATAGAACACAATGCAATAGAACACAATGGAATAGAACACAATGCGATACAACACAACACAATACAATAGAACACAACGCAATACAATACAACACGATGGCGCAGGCCAAAAGCTTGTCAATTTCTTCTTCTCTTGTTCGCTGTACATCGTCAGATGTGTTTGGGAAAAATAATGGCACGACCTTTCCAGCTCCTCTTGTGGGCCGTAGAACTTGGTTTTGCAAGGTTATTTCCATCAGTCACACAATCTTCTTCAGGTATACTTCTCTGAAGGATGTGCTCACCAGTCTAGTTTTCTTTACCACAGGCACACAGGGTAGAAGAAACATGTTTCAGCTTTGTGGACATTATAGCGTGGAGTCTTAAAATTATGACTTGTTCTTTTTTGAGATGGTGGTAGTCTTCCTTTTTTGGTCAATTACTGACGTAAGAAAACTATCCAGGCTCTACTTTGCAGGAAACAAAAAACCCATGTTAAGTTGGAGTATGGCTGTCTACTTGGGGAGATGATTGAACAGAACCATATTCCTTTTTTCTAGAGTGCACCACACGCGAGAGAATACATATCATGGGTGACCCCAGGGTGTTAAGTAGAGGTACGTTCAAGAACAACAACAGCAGCAACAACAACAGCAACAGCAGCAGCAACAACAACAAAAACAGAACACACGCAGACAACAGCAAAAAATGGATGGCACTGCTCTCGTAGCAAAGCACCCTCTTTAAGGACAAACAGCCCTACTGTCACGCACAAAACACTGCCATGACTGAAAGGATTATGCAATATCTAATATATCTCACTCTACACCCCAGCTCATCCCACCCCACCCCAATCCACCTTATCCCACCCGACAGACCATCCCCCCCCCCCCTCGCCCAAAACAACCAACATCCCCCGAAAGCACCCTACAGCCCCCGAAAGCACCCGACTCCCCCCGAAAACACCCTACAGCCCCCGAAAACATCAGAGAGCCTCCGACAGCACCCGGAAACACCCGAGAGCAGCGGAGAGCGCGCGCCTGACAGGCAGTGAGTGACCTTGTTGGAGCCGATGTCGAAGTCGTTGACGAGGTCCTGCACGAAGCTGAGCATGGTCTGGAAGTTGGAGGCGCCCACACTGCCCGAGGCGTCCAGGATGAAGACCATATCCGCCTGCACGTTGCCCGTGCACTGGCCTGTCAGCAACCAGCCAGGCAGTGAGTCAGTGGATCAGTGAGTCAATGAATCAGTGAGTCAGTGGATCAGTGGATCAGTGAATGAATCAGTGAGTCAGTGGATCATTGAGTCAATGGATCAGTGAGTCAGTGGATCAGTGAGTAAGTGGATCAGTGAGTCAGTAGATCAGTGAGTCAGTGGATCAGTGAGTCAATGAACCAGTGAGTCAGTAGATCAGTGAGTCAGTGGATCAGTGAGTCAATGAATCAGTGGGTCAGTGGATCATTGAGTCAATGAATCAGTGAGTCAGTGGATCAGTGAGTCAATGAATCAGTGAGTCAGTGGATCAGTGAGTCAGTGGATCAGTGAGTCAATGAATCAGTGAGTCAGTGGATCAGTGAGTCAGTGAATCAGTGGTAAGTGGATCAGTGAGTCAATGAATCAGTGAGTCAGTGGATCAGTGAGTCAGTGGATCAGTGAGTCAGTGAGTCAATGGATCGATGTAGATCAATCAATCAATGTAAATAAATCAATCAATCAATTGATCAATCAGTGAATGGAGGAATGAATCAACCGATGAATGTACCAACCAACAAACCAACCAACCAACCAATCAACCAACCAATCAACCAGCCGATCAACCAACCAATCAACCAACCAACAGACCAATGAATGAATGCATAAATAAATGAATCGGTAGACTGGCCGATCGATTGACCAATCCCCAAACCAAACAAGCAAGTAATTAAATACAATGCTTCCGGTCCAAGTAACCATGAATGCCATAGTTATATGCATTGTCCATCTGGTAAAAAAAAACCCCAAACCAGCCCCCAAACAACAACTTAAAATTAAAAAAAATGTGGAACTATTTTTGACGAATGGAAACAAACCGATTATTTCTATCTCTCAACCCCCCCCCCCCCCAACACACACACTCACTCACTCATTTACTTACTCACTCACTCTCTGTCTCTCTCTCTGTCACACACACACACACACACACACACACACACACACACACACACACACACACACACACACACACACACACACACACACACACACACACACACACACACACACACACACCACACACTCACTCACCACTCACTCATTCACACACGCACATACACATACAAACATTCACACACATACAAACATACACACACACACACACAGACAGACACACACACTCCTAAACACAGACACACAGACACATACACACACACGCGCACGCACGTACGCATGCACGCACCTACGATCCCCCCCCTCCCACCCCCCCTGAACACATGCACTTACAAGACGCAGGATCAAGGAGGAAGGAGAGAACGAGGAAGACGGACGTCAGCATGTGCGCCGCCATTTTGTCTGTCTTCATCTGTCTGTCTGTGTCTCTTCACTTGTATCCCCTCTCCTTTTCCTGTCCACCACACAAACGTATCACTTCATAGAAATATATAACACTTCAGTATTTTTCTTTCGTTTCCTGGATAGAGCTCCGAGGTTCACCCATGGTAAGATTTTGCATATGCGACCGTTTTTGTTCACCATGAAGGTCGCCATATTCCGATATCGGGGATGTACTTAAGTATAATTATTACCTTGAATATCCAGGAACTCAGGAGAATGACCTGGCCCTGGCCAGTTAGTGATGTAAGCAGAGGCTGACATCAAAACTGTTGTTATGTGTGAAATATCATGTTGAGATTGTCTGCAGCCATGTCAAGTTATTACCATAACAACGTGCAGTCGCCTTTGAACGGAGAAACGAAAATCTCTGAAGTTGGAATATGGCTGCCTAGGTGGCGAGGTATTTGGAAGGAGTCACACACACACACAGACAGACTTTTCATCTGTGTAAACTTTCAGTCTCACAGGGATTCCCAGGCGGGATGAGTTCTTCGTTGTACCCTCAGAGAGCAGCCATTGATGTCTGTCATATGAGCAAACATGCGTTACACCGCCGTTAAGCGCCTGACAAGTCAGGCCCAGCCCATCCGACTTCTGTGTGGGAGATAACTGTTATCTGTCTGGAAAAAAGGCATAAGAATGGACCAAGAAGGCAGGAAATAAACAAGAAAGAGGGGACAGGAAGAAGTGGACCAAGGCAGAAACAAAGAGAGTGAGAGAAAAGAGGAATTCCTGGCCCAGAATTTCCAGGATATGCTATTTATACTGACAGGCCCCCGCCGTCCACAACGGGCGATTTCAAGTATTTTATCAGTAAATTTTATAGTAGTAGTATTAGTAGGCACGCATCAGTCTCGGAAGACTATGGAGTTGCGCTCTAGTCTTTAGAGCGCAAAGCCTGGGTAAGTAAGTATGGAGGGCAAGCTGTTATCCGTGCAGCAGACACCCCCTCCCCTCTCCACGCCACTGGAATGGTCCATTGGAAAGGCAGTCGCCGAAACGAATGGTTCCAGTACCGTCGCAGGAGCCGCCAGAACGTTGCCAAATTTTTTATGTGTTCTCTAAATTATTTTTTCTCATTTAATTTGTCTTTTTTATCGTTTTCTCATTTCTTGCCTGAAAAGAATAATTTCGGGGGATGAATATTCAACGCCTTTGCTGTCTAAATGTCTTTGGTTGATTTTGTTCTTTTATCTTGATTTTAGTCAATTATCCTCGAAATTAAAAAAAATGACATCTACCCCCTCCCACCCCCCCCCCCCCCCCCCGACAAACCCAAACAAAACCAAAACAAAAACCGGTCGCATACGCAAAAATCTCACCATTGGTGAACCTCGGAGCTCTAGCCGAAGAACGAAAAAAAACCAAAACCTAAAATGATAATGATAACAACACTAACAATAACACCAACAATAACACTACCACTACTACTACTAAAAATGATGATGATGATAATAATATATGGACTTCGTATATATATGGTATTTGTAAATAACACAAACTCTACCCTAGTATTAGAGAAACTGTACCCAAATATTACGAACCACCTAATATCACACAAACCATCCCTAAAATCACACCAACTGTACCCTAAAATCACAACTCCAAATTACACAAACTATACCCTAGAATCTGTAAAACTCTACCAACTCTATCCCAAAAATCCCACAAATATACTCTAATATCACACAAACTCACCCAAAAAGTACATTCACCTCCGAATCACCAACCCTGTTCCGAAGAAACACAACCTCTCGACCCAAAAGCAGAACCAAAAAAAAAGAGAGGTAACTCGTTTACTTAAACCAACAAAGCACAGACGCAAGCCCGCAAAGGCTTGCCAAAACACAAACCTTCCCTTTCCATCACAACAAACCATCAAACTCTGCCCATTGCATCAACTTCTCTATCCCGGAAGCCTTGTGGACACTCACCGATGATTGATAAAGCAATAATCCCTGTAGAAGCAATCCCCTCGTTAATCCCCTCGCGAGTGGGGGGTATTAATCCCCTGATCTGGTGTCTGTGAACAGTTCCTATTCCCCCTGAAAGCTTGCCGCTGTTTGAGGGGTTTGTGATTGATTAAGAGAAAGTGGGGGGTGGGGGGCTGGGGGGGTGGGGAAGGGAATCCGAGGACGCTGTTGGGGGTTTGTGGTGGAAGGGGGGGGGGGGGGGGGGGAGGGAGGGAGGTGGTGTGGTTGTGGGGAGGGTGGTATGACAGACTCAGTGCAAGATGATTAATTATGGAATTTAAAAGATCATTCATAAAAAAGAAAAAAAGAGAATTAATCCGGCTTAAAAAAGTGATATAGAGAAAAGTTGTGAATAACTAAGGAAGATAAAAGTTGGAATCGTTATCTTCCTCCTCCTCCTCCTCCTCATTATTATTATTATTATATATTATATTATTATTATTATTATTATTATTATTATTATTATAATTTATTATTTATTGTTATTATTATTATTATTACTAATTTCTACTAACTACTACAACTACTACTACTATACTACTACTACTACTACTACTACTACTACTACTACTACTACTACATACTATTTATTATTATTATTATTATCATTAGTAGTAGTAGTAGTAGTAGCAGCAGCAGCAGCAGCAGCAGCAGCAGCAGCAGCAGCAGCAGGAGTGGTGGTGGTGGTGGTGGTGGTGGTGGTGGTGGTGGTGGTGGTGGGTGGTGGTGGTGGTGGTAGTAGTAGTAGTAGTAGTAGTAGTAGTAGTAGTATAGTAGTAGTAAGTAGTAGTAGTAGTAGTAGTAAAACGAAGGAAGGTAGCGGGATGGTTAAAACGTTCGCCTGCTAACATGTAAATGATGAGGTTCTGGGTTCGATTCCCAGCCTCACCCTTTCTCTCCAGTTTGACAAAAAACTCGAACTGAATGTCAAAGTCATTCGCATTTGACTATAAACCGAGGCCCCGTGTGCAAACGCTCGCAGAACATCTTGCGCACACTTTAAAAACCTGTTCTGCCTTTTGGAAGATCAGACCATTGTGTGCCGGTAGGAGCAGATGACAACATAATAAAAAACAAAACAAAACACCAGCATGCACACAGGTGTCGTGTTTAGACACCATCCCTGAGGAAAATCGGGGAGTTGGAGTTTCCAGGGCGATTCGGGTTGTATATGGCAAAACGTTCTGGCGGCTCCTGCGACGGCACTGGAGCCATACGTATCGGTAATTGCCTTTCCAATGGACCATTCCAGCGACGTGGAGAGGGGGGGGGGGTCTGTTGCATGGGTAACAGCTTGCCCTCCATACTTACTTACCCAGGCTTTGCGCTCTAGAGCCTAGAGCGCAACTCCATAGCTTTTCGAGACTGACGGATGCGTACACGTTGATTATAATAGTTGATAATAGTAGAAGTGGGGGTCGTATCATTATCATTATTATCATTATAAGTAGCAGTAGAAGTATTCGTAGTAAAGCACTGAGGACGAGATATTATCAGTGGTAGTATGAAGGGTGGAAGATATTAAAAACAATTTTTTCCTTCTTTTTATTTTTTTTCATTCCTAAGCTGGAGCTTTTAAGTTTCGGAAGAGTAGGCGTTACATACCTGTAGGAATGGATGACAACACTCTAACCCCCGCCCCCCCTCCCCATGCACACAGGTGTGGTGCTTAGACATCATTCCCCCAACTCGACTGCAGCTACCTGAATGATAGGGGAAAAGGGGTCGCATAAACAAAGTTCCTTTCTTCCAAAGATGGCACACTACAGGATCTAACACAGGGGGACGGATAGCCTAGTGGTCAGAACATTGCGGTCGCAATTTGACGATCCGGGTTCGATTCCGGATGAGGAGATTTTTCTCCTGGAGTTAACATCAGTGCTGACTCCACTCTCCCCAAAAGTCCTTCGGATGAGACTTTACACCGAGGCCCCGTGTGCGAACGCACGCAGAACATCTTTTGCGCATACGTTAAATCCTGTTCCGCTTTTCGTAAGAGTAGGCCATCGTATGCCGGTGGGAACAAATGACATTTACAAAACTGCATACACACGGGAACTGGACGTAAAAAAGCACAAGAGTGCTTATTCCATTATCCTCGATACAAAAGAATAAATCAAATCAAATCAATCAAATCTGTATTTTCAGACAGAAGAAGGATCTGTATTTCCAAAGGCGACAGAAGACAGGATCTGTATTTCGAACAGGACAGAAGACAGATCTGTATTTCCAGACAGGATCTGTATTTCCAGACAGGATCTGTATTTCTGAATGTGATGAGGTGTTCTCAATTTCCTCCCTTGCGCAAGGGGTAGAGGATCCACCGCGACCTTATATTGATGCGCTCCCGGTAGACTTCCGATCCTGAGGATAGACAGAGCGAACCTGGGGTATGGCTGTGGTGGGGAGATTGAAACGAGTCGGCAGGAGCTGGCAGGAGCCCGAAAAATCCCTATGACTCTTATGGGAATCGAAGCCACGACCTTCCAGTCCGGAATCCAAGGCGCTAATTACTGCGCCATGGCGGCTGGTAAGTTAAAACTTCTTTACGATTGATAAAAGATATCTTGAATCCTGTTTAAAAATGACCAAAAAGGGGCAATCTGTGACAAATGCCCCCCATGATAACCCTAAAAAAACCAAGGTTTGTCTATCGAAATCATTCTCTTTAACGATGAAAAAAAACTAAAGATACATTTTGTTTGGACTCAGGTTGCTATGAAAAAGATACAAGGCAACACATTTCAATGCAACTAGTTTCCTCATAAACTCCCTCTTCTCTCCCCATAGTCTCCCTCTACATTCCTCTATCCCCCATAGTATCCCCATATTCTCCCTCTTTTCAACTCTCCCCATAATGTCTCCCCTTTCCCTCTGTTCCCATAATTCTCACATATTCTCCCACTGCTGACCCTATAGGCTGTCCTCAGAGTCTCCCTCTACTCTCCCCATAGTCTACCTTTTTTCAACCTTCACGTTTTATCTCTCTCCTTTTATCCTTCTACTCTCCCCATTGTCTCCATCTACTCTCCCCATAGTCTCCCTCTACTCCACTCTCCCTATAGTCTCCCTCTACTCCACTCTCCCTATAGTCTCCCTCTACTCTCCCCATAGTCTCCCTCTACTCCACTCTCCCCATAGTCTCCGTCTACTCTCCTCATAGTCTCCCTCTACTCTCCCCATAGTCTCCTTCTACTCTACTCTCCCCATAGCTCCTTCTACTCTACTCTCCCCATAGACTCCCTCTACTCTACTCTCCCCATAGTCTACCTCTACTCTCCTCATAGTCTCCTCTAACTCTCCCCATAGTCTCCTTCTACTCTACTCTCCCCATAGTCTCCTCTACTTACTCTCCCCATAGCTTACCTCTAACTTACTCTCCCATAGTCCTACCTCTACTACTCCTCATAGTCCTCCCTCTACTCTCCCCATATATTCCTCCTTTCTCTACTCTCCCCATAGTTCCTCCTTCCTACTCTCTCTCTACCCCCCATAGCTCCCTCTACTCTACCCTCCCCATGCTCCTCTCTACTCTCCCATATCCCTCTACTCTACTCTCCTCATAGTCTCCCTCTACTCTACTCTCCCCATAGTCTCCCTCTACTCTCCCCATAGTCTACCTCTACTCTACTCTCCCCATAGTTTGCCTCTACTCTTCTCTCCCCATAGTCTCCTTCTACTCTCCCCATAGTTTACCTCTAACTCTTCCCATAGTCCCCATAGCTTTGTTCTACTTTCTCCATAGTCTACATCTACTCTCCCTCTTTACTCTCCCCATATCTCCATCTCCCTCCCTTTCTCTACTCTCCCCATAGTCTCCCTCAACTGTCCCACTACTCCCCTCTCTACCCTCCCTCTCCTCCCCTCTCTCCATGTCTTCTGCTATTCTCCCGATCTTCTCTCCTCATTGTCTTCCTCTGCTCTCCCTCTGCGTACACAAGGGGACTGCATGTAAAGAGCACATGAATGCCTACTCCATAATCCTCGAAATAAAAGAATAAAATAAAATGAATAAATAGGTCTACCATCTAACGATGTTTGCCGTGACAAATGACATTGCATCACCATACACAATTTTTTGGCGTGTTGTGCTTGTTAATTGTACGTGTGGTGTGCGCATGCAGCAATACTCACCTTCTGATAGTTGGTGGCGATCCATCCTTACAAACTGGTCCGGGCTTTTTGAAAAAACCGATGCTTTATATCTGCAGAGCAAATGGATTGCAAAATTCGCGGACACGGAAGCGGAAAAGGAAAAGCATCCTTGACATTGCAGCTATATCGTCCTTGACCTTGTAGACAGGCTGAGCAGAGAACATAATTATTCAGCCAATCAGTATATACTGTAGTTAGATTCGCATTTAAACTTGATTTACGGTCTAAGGGAAACAACCTTAAAAACTGGTAGCTTCGCGCTAGTTAACTCCCGTCATTTTATTTTTTATAATTATTATTATTATTATATTATTTTTTAACTTTCATTCTTTTATATCGAGGATAATGGAATAAGCACTCTTGTGCTTTTTTACATCCAGTCCCCGTGTGTATGCAGTTTTGTAAATGTCATCTGTTCCCACCGGCATACGATGGCCTACTCTTACGAAAAGCGGAACAGGATTTAACGTGTGCGCAATGTGTTCTGCGTGCGTTCGCACACGGGGCCTCGGTATAAAGTCTCATCCGAAGGACTTTTGGGGAGAGTGGAGTCAGCACTGATGTTAACTCCAGGAGAAAAATCTCCTCGACCGGACTGGAACCCGGGTCGTCAAATTGCCAGCGCAATGTTCTGACCACTAGGCTATCCGTCCCCCCTCATTCAGTGCTGACATTGTGCCCCCGAAACAGAACTGTACTTTTTGTTGGTGTGTCCAAAGTATACTGATCTACGTTCACAACTGATTCCCCCAAACACTGCAGAGAACTCTCAATGTTCAAAATTTGTCTTACCGCTTTCTTGTGCAAACAAACACATTTCAAATCTCAGTAATTACGTCTACAAAGCATATCTAATCAGGAAAGATGCATTTGAAAGGGGAACTCTGTAACTCTGTGTACATTGTTATGCGACTGAACTCCATTTGTATGGGTCTGTGGCCTAACAAATAAATCATTTGACTTTAACTTTGATTTTGACTTTTACACACACACACACACACACACACACACACACACACACACACACACACACACACACACACACACAACACACACACACACACACACACACACACACACACACACACACACACACACACACAACACACACACACACACACACACTCACACCCAACCTAGATGCCTGTTCAAAGAACTAGCATCAGTACTGACTCCACTCTCTCAAAAGTCCTTCAGATGGACTGTAAACCAAAACCTCATGTGCAAACACACGCAGAATATCTTACGCACATGTCAAAACCCGTTCTGCCCTTCAACAAAATAGATCATTCGAGCCCATAAGCACGAATGACAAAAAGAATCACAAAAAAACGCATACACATTGGTGTCGTGTTTAGACATCATCCCAAAGTTGGAATGTGGGTACCTAAACGGTGTGCTAAACGGTCGCCTATGTAAAAATCTTATCATTAGAGAACCTGGAGCTCTAGCCGAGAAACAAGAGAGAGAGAGAGAGAGAGAGAGAGAGAGAGAGAGAGAGAGAGAGAGAGAGAGAGAGAGAGAGAGAGAGAGAGAGAGAGAGAGAGAGAGAGAGAGAGAGAGATTTGATTTGATTTGATTTGATTTGATTTGAATTGATTTGATTTATACTTTTATATCGAGGATAATGGAATAAGCACTCTTGTGCTTTTTTTCATCCAGTCCCCGTGTGTATGGAGTTTTTGAAAATGTCATCTCTGTTCCCACCGGCACATGATGGCCTACTCTTACGAAAAGCGGAACAGGATTTAACGTATGCACAAGGTGTTCTGCGTGCGTTCGCACACGGTTAAAGTTAAAGTCTGTCCCGAGCCATAAGGCTCATCAGGCCGGTGCTTATCCCGGTTTCTGTGGCGTTAAGCGACTGAGAGTCATAGACTCCCCCCTGGATAGGACGCCAGTCTATCGCAGGTTAACCCCCAACACAAGGTTGGTACCCCTTTTACACCTGGGTGGGGTGAGAAAATAGCCGTAAAGTGCCTTTTCCAAGGCACAACGCCATAGCGGAATAGCTGGGATCGAACCCGCAACCTTTAGATTACGAGTACAACGCCCTAACCACTTGGCCACAGCGGCGGCTTCGCACACGGGGCCTCGGTTTAAAGTCTCATCCGAAGGACTTTTGGGGAGATTGGAGTCAACACTGATGTTAACTCCAGGAGAAAAAACTCCTCAACCGGACTCGAACCCTCGATCGATCGATCGATCGATCGATCGATCGATCGATCGATCGATCGACGATCGATCGAGAGAGAGAGAGAGAGAGAGAGAGAGAGAGAGAGAGAGAGAGAGAGAGAGAGAGAGAGAGAGGGTTTTACATGTGCGACCCCTTTTGTTCACCACGAAGGTAGCCGCATTCATACTTCGGGACTAAATCTTTTTCGACAAATTGGGATGCCTTCACATCCTGAAAAACAGAAAATACAGAATCGCGAGAGCGCACGCGCGCGCTTGTGGTGTTTATTTATTTCTTTATTTATTCTTTTATATCCAGGATAATGGAATAAGAACTCATGTTTTTTTTTTTACATCCAGTCCCCGTGTGTATACATTTTGTAAATATTGTTATCTGTTCCCACCGGCACACAATGGCCTACTCTTACGAAAAGCGGAACAGGATTTAACGTGTGCGCAAGATGTTCTGATGTGTGCGTAAGATGTTCTGTGTGTGTGTGTGTGTGTGTGTGTGGTGTGTGTGTGTGTGTGTGTGTGTGTGTGTGTGTGTGTGTGTGGTGTGTGTGTGTGTGTGGTGTGTGTGTGTGTGTGTGTGTGTGTGTCTCTGTGTGTGTGTGTGTGTTCGCGCAATTTGTGTGTGTGTGTATGTGCGCACGCCTGTGTATGCACGTGCGTGCATGCGTAGGCTATGTGTACATGTGTGCACGATGCAAATGTGTGTGTGCAAATGGGAAGAGATCACGCGCGCGTGCGGGCGTGTGTGTGTTTAAATGAATACACACATGCATGGGCGCATACGCACACACTCACTCACTCACCACACACACACACACACACACACACACACACACACACACACACACACACACACACACACACACACACACACAGTCCTTCGGATGAGACTATAAACCTAGGCCCCGGGCGCGAATGCACGCAGATCATCTTGCGCACACGTTAAATCCTGTTCCGCTTTTCGTAAGAGTTGGCCATCGTGTGCCAGTGGGAACAGATGACAAGATTTACAAAACTGCATACACACGGGGACTGGATGTAAAAAAGCACACGAGTGCTTATTCCATCATCTTCGATATAAAAGAATAAAATAAACAAATAAATAAAACATACACTAATGTGAATACTACTCACTACTGAACTTCTTGTTTTCCTTTCACACTGTTTATGTCCCCAAAAGTTAGATATATATTTTTCATTTTGGGTTAGAGTACAGACGGGCGCGATAGCCTAATGGGTAAGGTGCATGTCTTCTGATCCTTTCAGTCTTGAAGATGTGGGTTCGAATCTCGAATGTGCCCGTCACATTGCAAGTGGTTGTGAATTTTACGGCCTGGTCTGTCTGTAGATATGTCTGTTAACGACAACCTTTCCTACATAAACAAAATCAAGCATGGAAAAAAAAGAGCTAGAGACTGAGCAAGAGAAACTGAACACTGGAATGATTTAATGAGAGAGAGAGGAGTGGTAAGTAGAAAGAGGGGTGGTAAGGAGAGAGGGAGAGAGAGGGGTTGTAAGAGAGAGAGGAGGGTGGTAAGGAGAGAGGGGAGAGGGGGTGGTAAGTTGAGAGAGAGAGAGGGGGTCGGTAAGTTGAGAGAGAGAGAGGGGGCCGGTAAGTTGAGAGAGAGAGAGGGGTGTGGTAAGGAGAGAGGAGTGAGAGGGGGGTGGAAGGAGGGAGAAGAGAGGGTGGGGGAGAGGGGGAGAGAGGGGGGTAGGTGGTAAGAGAAGGGATGGTAAGGTGAGGGAGGAGAGAGGGGTGGTAAGTAGAGAGAGGGAGAAGGGTAGAGGGTGAATGACGAGGGGAAAGGGGTGGTAAATAGAGGTGGAGAGAGGTGGGGTAAGTAGAGAGAGAGGGAGAGAGGAGGGGTGTGGTAAGTAGAGAGAGGGAGGTAAGAGGAGAGAGGGAGAGAGGGGTGGTAAGGAAAGGTGGAGAGACGGGTGGTATAAGTAGAGAGGGGTGGTAAGTGGAGAGGGGAGAGAGGGGTGGTAAGTGGAGAGGGGCGAGGGAGACAGAGGGATGGTAAGGAGAGCGAGGGGTGGTATGTGGAGGGGAGAGAGAGAGGGTGGTAAGGAGAGAGAGGGAGAGAGGGGAGAGAGGGGTGGTAAGGAGAGAGAGAGAGGGGGGGATGGTAAGGAGAGAGAGACAGAGGGGTGGTAAGAGAGGGTGGTAAGTGGTAAGTGGAGGGGAGGAGAGGGGTGGTAAGTAGAGAGGGAGAGAGGGGGCTGGTAAGTAGAGAGAGAGAGAGAGGGGAGAGAGGGGTGGTAAGGAGAGAGAGAGAGGGGGATGGTAAGGAGAGAGGGAGAGAGGGGGGATGGTAAGGAGAGAGAGAGAGACAGAGGGATGGTAAGGAGAGAGAGAGAGAGAGACAGAGGGGTAGAGAGGGGTGGGTAAGTGGTTAAGTGGTAAGAGAGGGTGGTAAGGAGAGAGGAGAGAGGGGGTGGAGAGAGGAGAGAGGGGGGTAAGGAGAGAGGGAGGAGGTAAGTGGAGAGAGGGAAGGGGGTGGTAGGAGTAGAGAGGGAGAGGGGTGGTAAGAGAGAGAGAGAGAGAGGATGGTAGGAGGAGGGTGGAGAGAGGGAGGGAGAGAGAGGGGGAGGGGGGAGAGAGGGGGGAGGAGGGAGAAGAGGGGGGGGGAAGGAGGGGGAGGAGAGAGAGAGGGTGGAAGGAGAGAGAGGGTGGTAAGGGAGGAGGAGAGAGAGGGGTGGTAGGAGAGAGAGAGAGGGGGGGGGAGGAGGAGAGGAGAGGAGAGGGAGATGGAAGGAGGAGGGAGGAGGAGGAGGAGAGAGAGGGGGTGGAGAGGAGAGGAGGGGTGGAGGGAAGGGAGAGGAGAGAAGAGGGGGGTAGGAGAGGAGAGGGGGAGGAGGGGTGGTAGAGGAGAGAGGAGAGGAGAGGGTGGAGGAGGGAGAGAGGGGGTAAGGAGAGAGAGGAGGGTGTGAAGAGGGAGAGGAGAGGGAGGGAGAGGAGAGGGGGTGGTAAGGAGAGAAGGGAGAGGAGGGGGAGAGAAGGGTGGGTAAGGAGAGAGAGAGAGAGGGGTGGAAGGAGAAGGGAGAGGGGGGGGAAGAGGAGAGAGGGGGTGGAGGGAGAGAGGGGGTGGTAAGGAGAGAGAGGAGGGAGAGGGGGGGAGGAGAGGGGTGGTGGAGAAAGAGGGGGGTGGAAGAGAGAGGGAAAGGGGAAGAGAGAGGGGGAGAGAGGGGGAGTGGAGGGGAGGGGTGGAAAAGGGGAGGAGGTGGAGAGAAGAGAGGAGGGATGGTGGAAGGGAGAGGGGAGGAGAGAGGGGGAGGTGGAAGGAGAGGAGGAGGAGAGGGGAGGGTAAGGAGGAGGAGGGGGATGAAGGGGTAGAGGGAGAGAGGAGGTGGTAAGGGAGAGAGAGGGGAGAGAGGGGGAGGAGGAGAGGAGGGAGAGGAGGAGGGGGGAAGGAGAGAGAGGGAGGAGAGAGAGGGGGGGTGGAGGGGGGGGAGAGGGGGAGGGGGAGGAGAGGGAGAGGGGAGGAGGGGAGAAGGGGGAGGAGAGAGAGGGGGGGGGGAGTGAGAGGGAAGGGGGTGGAGAAGAGAGGAGAGGGGTGGAGGAGAGAGAGGAGAGGAGAGAGAGGTGGTAAGAGAGAGGAGGGGGGTGGTAGGGAGAGAGGGGGGAGAGGGGGGGAAGTAAGAGAGGGAGAGGGGGGAGGAGAGAGAAGAGAAGGGGGAGGAGAGGGGAAGGAGGGGGGGTAGGAGAGAGGGGGGAAGGAGGGAGGAGGGGGGGGAAGGAGGGAAGGGGTGGAGAAGGGGGGAGGGAAGGGGGG
>CM060348.1:13208788-13216288 GCA_030674155.1 Stramonita haemastoma
CCTGCTTACCACCCCCCTCTCCCTCTCTCACTTACCACCCCCCTCTCTCCTTACAACCCTCTCTCCCTCTCTACTTACCACCCCCTCTCTCCTTACAACCCCTCTTCCTCTATCCTTACCACTCCCTCTCTCCCTCTCTACTTACCACCCCCCTCTCTCCCTCTCTACTTACCACCCCCCTCTCTCCCTCTCCACTTACCCCCCCCTCTCTCCTCTCTACTTACCACCCCCTCCCCCTCTCTACTTACCCCCCTTCTCTCCCTCTCTACTTACCACCCCTCTTACTTACCACCCCCCCTCTCCCTCTCTACTTACCACCCCTCACTCCTTACAACCCCTCTTCTCCCTCTCTACTTACCACCCCCTCTCTCCCTCTCTACTTACCACCCCCTCTCTCCCTCTCTACTTACCACCCCTCTCTCCTTACAACCCCCTCTCTCCCTCTACTTACCACCCCCTCTCTCCCTTCCTTACCACCCCCTCTCTCCCTCCCTACTTACCACCCCTCTCTCCCTCTCTACTTACCACCCCCTCTCCTTATAACCCCTCTTTCCTCTATCCTTACCACCCTTCTCCCTCTCCCTCTCCTACTTACCACCCCCTCTCTCCCCTCTCTACTTACCACCCCCTCTCTCCCCTCTCTACTTACCATCCCCCTCTCTCTCCTCTACTTACATCCACCCTCTCTCCCTCTCTACTTACCACCCTCTCTTCTCTACTTACCACCTATCTCCCCCTCTACTTACCATCCCCTCTCTCCCCCTCTACTTACCACCCCTCTTCCCCTCTCTTACCCTCTCTTTACCACCTCTCTCCCTCTCCCCCTCTCTCCCCTCTCTCTACTTACCACCCCTCTCTCCCCTCTCTCTACTTACCACCCCTCTCTCATTCTCCCCCTCTCTCTCACCTTACACGCCCCTTCTCCCTCTCCCCTTCTCTCTACTTATCCCCCTATTCCCCACTCTCTTTTACCCCCCTCTCTCCCTCTCTCTACTTACCCCGTCTCCCCCTCTCTCTTACTTAACCCCCTCTCCCCTCCCCTCATCTGTACTACCCCTCTCCCCCTCCCCCTCTCTCTACTTACCACCCTCTCTCCCCTCCCCCTCTTTACTTACCCCCCTCTCTCCCCTCCCCCTCTCTCTACTTACCACCCCTCTCTCCCCCTACCCCCTCTTCTACTTACCACCCCTCTCTACTCTCCACTCTCTACTTACCACCCTCTCTACTTACCACCCTCTCTCCCTCTCTATTTACCACCCCTCTCTCCCTCCTACTTACCACCCCTCTCTCTACCCCTCCTCCCCCTTCTCTACTTACCCCCCTCTCTCCCTCTCTCTCTCTCTATGGTAAGTAAGGGTGGTAAGTGAGAGAAGGGAAGGGGGAGGAGGGGTGAAGGAGAGATGGAGAGAGGGAGAGAGGAGTGGTAAGTAGAGAGGGTGGTAAGTAGAGAGATGGTGAGGAGGAGAGAGGGGTGTAAGAGAGAGATGGTGAGAGAGAGAGAGGGGTGGTAAGTAGAGAGATGGTGAGGAGGGAGAGAGGGGTGGTAAGTAGAGAGATGGTGAGGGGGAGAGAGGGGTGGTAAGTAGAGAGATGGTGAGGAGGGAGAGAGGGGTGGTAAGTAAGAGAGGAGAGAGGGGAGAGGAAGTACTTGCACTTTTGTAAATCTTGACATCTGTTCCACCGCACACAATGGTTTACTCTTACGAGAAGCGGAACACGATTTAACAAGTGCGCGTTAATGTGTTGTGTGTGTGTGTGTGTGTGGTGTGTGTGCGCGCATGTGCGTTGTGTGTTTGTGTGTGCCTGTATGCGCGCACGTGACGTAAGGTATTGTCGATTTTAAGATATTGTGTTGCTTTTTAATCTTTTTTGCTTAACAATGCATGCAGTGTAATTATATTTTTAAAATGCCATTCATAATTTCTTAAGTTGAGACATTAAAGTATTCTTGAGCTTTCTCTCCTCATAGTCTCCCTCAAATCTCCTGTTCCACTCTCCTCATGGTTCCCACTCTCCCTCTCCCCTTGTCTCCCACACTTTCCCCATAGTCTTCCTCTACTTTCCCTCTCTGCCCTCCCCATAGTCTTCCTCTACTTTCCCTCTCTCTCTTGCTCAGAACTCCTTATTCTCTTGCCCAGTCTCTAGCGCTTTTTTTTTTCATGCTTGATTTTGTTTATGTAGGAAAGGTTGTCGTTAACAGACATATCTACAGACAGATAGACCAGGCCGTAAAATTCACAACCACTTGCAATGTGACGGGCGCATTTGAGATTCGAACCCACATCTTCAAGACTGTAAGGATCAGAAGACATGTGCTTTATCCATTAAGCTATCGTCCCCTTCTATACTCGAACCCGAAATTAAAAAATATATATCTAACTTTTGGGGACATAAAATGAGTGAAAGGAAAACGAGTTCAGTAGTGAGTAGTACTTACATTGGTGTGAGTGTAATTGTGTGTGTGTGTGTGTGTGTGTGTTTGTGTGTGTGTGTGTGTGTGTGTGTGTGTGTGTGTGTGTGTGTGTGTGTGTGTGTGTGTGTGTGTGTGTGTGCGTGTGTGCGTGTGTGTGTGTATGTGTGTGTGTGTGTGTATGTGCGCGCGCGTATGTATGTATGTATGTATGTATGTATGTATGTATGTATGTATGTATGTATGTATGTATGTATGTATGTATGTATGTATGTATGTATGTATGCATTTAAACACACCCATACTTACATTCACACATGCACGCGCGCGCTCTCTCTCCCCATTTGCACACACACATTTGCATCGTGCACACATGTCCACATAGCCTACGCATGCACGCACGTGCGTACACAAGCGTGCGCGCGTACACACAGCACGACACAGACACAGACACAGACACAGACACACACACACACACACACACACACACACACACACACACACACACAGAGAAACATACAAATTGCGCGAAACACACACACAACACACACACACACACAACACACACACACACACACACACACACACACACACACACACACACACACACACACACACACACACACACACACACACACACGCGCGCGCACACACACACACACACACACACACACACAGACATACACATCGGGTTCGATTCCCGTTTAAGGAGATTTTTCTCCTGGAGAAAACATTAATGTTGACTCCACTCTCCTCACAAGTCCTTGGATGAGACTATAAATCGAGGCCCCGTGTGCGAACGCACACAGAACATCTTGCGCACACGTTAAATCCTGTTCTACTTTTCGTAAGGCGCCGGTGGGAACAGGCATACACACGGGGACTGGACGTAAAAAAGCACAAGAGTGCTTATTCCATTATCCTCTATATAAAAGAATAAAATAAAAATAACAAAACACACACACACCTGGTGGTCAGAGTGATGTGCTCTGATCTGCAGACCCGGGATCGAATCTCGTACCAGAAGATTTCTCCTCTGGAGTTAATATAACACGTTATTGTTCATAAAAGGTAAGTAGAGAGAGGGAGAGGACCAGGAGGGGGAGAAGGGTAAGTAGAGAAAGAGAGGACCCAGAGGGGGAGAGGGGTAAGTTTATTTTTTATTTTATTCTTTTATATCGAGGATAATGGAATAAGCACTTATGTGCTCTTTTTAAATTCATCCCCATGTGTATACAGTTTTGTAAATCTTGTCATCTGTTCCTACCGGTACACGATGGCCTACTCTTCCAAAAAGGGGAACAGGATTTCACGTGTGCGCAAGATGCTCTGCGTGCGTTCGCACACGGGGCCTCGGTTTATAGTCTCATCCGAAGGACTTTTGGGGAGAGTGGAGTCAGCACCGATGTTAACTCCAGGGGAAAAATCCCCTTTAATGGGAATCGAACCCGAGTCGTCAATTGCGAGGGCAATGTCCTGACCACTAGGCTATCCCGTCCCACAAGACATTAATTAGAAACAAACATCAGTGATAAAAAAGCATGCAAAACATCTCCCAATACCACAACAAAACATGCGAAGTAAAAGAGCAAACAAACAATACAAACAAACAAACAAACAACAAAAACAACAACACAAACAAAAAACAAAACAAAACAAAAACCCAAATGAACAGCCGCTGAATGAAGAAAGGGAGTAAACTAGCACGATGCAACCAGTTTTCATGGTTGTTTCCCTTAGACCGTAAATTGAACTCAGAGACAGTAAATTAATTATTTTTTAAAAGCTAAAATAATGATGATAATAGTTGTGCAATAGTCCAAAATTAACGACGATGATCATGAAAATGATGGTGATGATGGCGACTCTGATGACATTGACTTCGTTGACAGTGTTCTTGTTGATGATTATGATAGTGGTGAATGACAGAGAGAGAGAGAGAGAGAGAGAGAGAGAGAGAGAGAGAGAGAGAGAGAGAGAGAGAGAGAGAGAGAGGAGAGAGAGAGAGAGAGGGTTTTTAAAATAATTTTTTTATATCGAGGATAATGGAATAAGCACTCTTGTGCTTTTTTACATACAGTCCCCATGTGTATGCAGGTTTGTAAATGTCATCTGTTCTCACAGGCACACAATGGCCTACTCTTACGAAAAACAGAACAGGATTTAGCGTGTGCGTAAGATGTACTGCGTGCGTTGGCACACGGGGCCTCAGTTTATAGTCCCATCCGAAGGACGTGGGGAGAGTGGAGTCAGCACTGATGTTAACTCCAGGAGAAAAATCAAGAGAGAGAGAAAGAGAGAGAGAGAGAGAGAGAGAGAGAGAGAGGAGAGAGAGAGAGGAGAGAGAGAAGAGAGAGAGAGAGAGAGAGAGAGAGAGAGAGAGAGAGAGAGACAGACAGACAGACAGAGAGACAGAGAGACAGAGACAGAGAGACAGAGAGAGACAGAGAGAGACAAAGAGAGACAGAGAGACAGAGACAGAGAGAGACAGCAGAGAGAGAGAGAGAGAGAGAGAGAGAGAGAGAGACAGAGAGACAGAGAGACAGAGACAGACAGAGAGAGAGAGAGAACTCGAACTCGAACTTGAACTCGAAAGGTTTATTCATGAAAAAAGGCCATTGGCCCATACATGAAGGTGGTTGCCGAATAACGATAACAATAATTGCTTTAAGCTGACACACGACGCCACTCCAAGCCATGGAAACCACAGCATTGATTAGTAATGTACATCGAGACACGAAACTCTTTACTGTCTGGATATGTTACGGCATTCTGAGCCTTTCTTTCGTCCAGTCTTTGTCACACACACACCCTTAGGTCTAGGCTAGCCAAGAAACCGCTGTAGTAGTTCTCTAAGTGTCGCTAAGTCCCTTGAAGCACACGATAGGGTCTCCGTGTGTAGTGTGTTCTGGATTTGCTTCCCATTCCGCAAACTGGCGAGTTTGACACGTTCCTCTTTTAGCATGTTTTTCTCTTGCTGTTTGACAAACCAGTACACACATACTGGCTCAGTGTCTAGTTGGCATGCGCACTGGATCACAATGTCGTCTGATTCACACGTCACAATATCTTCACCGTCTGAATGATGTAGCACGGATTTTCTAAAGTGTGTATTTCTTTGTCTGTCTCTTAGCCTTTTCTGTACGGATCTATCAGTTAGAGTAGCCACGTACTGTTTGACATTTCTTGTGTCGAATGGACCAACAATATTATCATCGTTCACCTCAGGCTGCAAAACACACATATCAGCACAGTCACTACAATCAGACATACAGGGAGGTTCTAAATCAACCGATGATGGCAACTTAACTGATGTTTTTGTGTTGATGTCCTGTGTGTGTGTTGTTGGTAGGTCTATTCCATGTGTATCTACACATGCTATATTCCCCTGTTCTACTCCACTGTCAGGCAGACTGAGGATACAGTCACTTTCACACACAACACTTGCCTGCTTCTTTTTATGCTTTCGAGAGCGCTCCACATCTCGTCGTCTTTGAGAAAACGATTTTTTCCTGTAGTACTGTGCTTGTGTGCTGCGATTCACTGTTGGATCCGCCATGTTGGTTGACACTGCTGTGTCCACTGGTTTCAGTTGCAAGACAAAAACCACGCTGTCCCCTTCTCCTGCCACTTTCCAGCTGGAAACTGCATTGTCAGTCAGCAGGGCGCCTAAGGTCCTCTCCACAGCTGCTGGAAGTCCAGTAACTGGCATTTTTGACTGAATTTCTAGTTTTACTCGAGAGAGAGAGAGAGAGAGAGAGAGAGAGAGAGAGAGAGAGAGAGAGAGAGAGAGAGAGAGACAGAGACAGAGACAGAGACAGAGACAGAGAGAGAGAGATTAAAAAAAAGCTGGAGAGTGGACTGGGAAGGCAGACAATAATATCTATTGATGTAACATACTGGACATATTTGCTCCGCCACATCTCTGTACACTTTCCCTGATACATCAGCAGTCAGACAGAGAGCATGTGGCCTCCACAACAAGGCTGTTTTAATACAATAATGTACCACAGGGGCTAAATTGTATGCTGGTGAGCGTTTTCAATCAAATTCTTTTATTTCGAAGATAATGAATAAGTACCCATGTGCTTTTTAAAATTTTTTTTATAACATCCAGTCCCCGAATCAAGTTGCTGACTGATAAATCCTTGACATCAAGTTCTGTGCGGCTTGCTTCACTTCTACCTAGGATAATCAGCAACCCACAGCTGTCAGTGTCCTTCACTTTCAGCTGCTCTCACCTCCTATTCATCCCACCGCAGCCCAGCTGCTGCTGTGGCCTCCACAACAAGGCTGTTTTAATACAATAATGTACCACAGGGGCTAAATTGTATGCTGGTGAGCGTGGCAGGGACTGACCACACTCGGACTTGGTAAAAGGGAAGAAGCGCTATTTTTAGCACTGGACCCTTGACTGAGTTAAGCTGGCTTTGTGTGCTGTGACCCTTCACCTCTGACCTGAATCAGCCGACCACAAATCACCTTGTCCAAATAAATGCTGATGAAAATTTTTTTTTACTGCTGCTTTAAAAATAACATATTACACAAAAATTAAGGATGGAGAGAGCTTAGAGAAAACAATTACTAAAACATTTGTAAATGACATCACAGCATTAAAATGAAAACGCCAGGGAGGTATAAATAATACTGTGTTGAAAGACATCACCATTTATTATCACAGCCATGTTGAAATCCAGCAAAAGAACACTCTGAAAATACTGGAAAAAATATCAAAGCCACGTGTTTAAAAAAAAGGCTATAGATACCCCCCCCCCAAAATACAACAACAACCACCAACAACAAACCCATAACAAAATGACCCAACCACCAAACAAAAAGTTCACTTTCTTACGCAGCAAAAATGGTAACAGTTGCTACTGACCATTAAAAGAGCCACAATCTGCATGAAGAAACAAAAAAGCACCGATCATGTCACACACATCAAATGATAAAATGTTGCCAAATCTATAAAAGCAAAACATAAATGAACAGTAATCAAAACATAAATGAACAGTAATCAAAATATATTGAATCAAAACCTGAGGGGCCGTTTTCGGGTGTGGGCAAGGACTATTTTCATGATGCTTATT
>CM060348.1:13221288-13231288 GCA_030674155.1 Stramonita haemastoma
TGACGGATGGATAGCTGTGAGAGTGAATATATATATATATATATATATATTAATTGAGAAAACACAGTGGAGAAAACAAGTGCAGGTAACCGGTTACAACTTCATTCTCATCAATGAATTGATGGTATTCAAAGATTAAAAAAAACAAACCCACTATAAGATAAAGTCTTTAAAGGCAGCATTTGGGGAATTATTGAGTAAGGACTATGCTTTGGGCCTAACCTGACTCGAGTTTCGGCTCCTGGTTGAGCACTCTTCAGAGGTCCCGGCAGTGATTGCAACCTCACTCACCCTCTGTGGTAAGGGCAAGACACATTTTAGAATTCAGAAGTGTCCATTGCAGTCCTAGGAATAGGATAAATATTCCTGTGGCCTACCACTGCTGCCAGTAAAAGATGAAAATAGAAAGAGAAAGAAAATACGTTTGGAAAAAGTGTTGTAAAAAACCTGAATATAGAAAAAAATACGCACCTAGTGAATCATTGTGCCTTATGTTCGGGGATCCTTTATAAGAAAGGATGCAAGGGAGATCATAAAGTTCATATCCAGCTGATAGGCTAATCCCAGCTGGATTTCGATGATAACCCAAACATTACCAGTCACTTTCAGTGCTGGCACAGGCAGAAGTTGAAGAAAAATGGCCTTTACTTGGATCTCAAAAAGAGATGCTATTCTCCACTTAACCAATCATATAATTGAGAAAACATAGTGGAGAAAACAAGTGCAGGTAACTGGTTACAACTTCATTCTCATCAATGAATTGATGGTATTGAAAGATTAACAAAAAACACACAAAAAACAACCCACTATAAGATAAAAGTCTTTAAAGGTAGCATTTGGGGAATTATTGAGTAAGGACTATGCTTTGGGCCTGACCTGACTCGAGTTTCGGCTCCTGGTTGAGCACTCTTCAGAGGTCCCCGACAGTGATTGCAACCTCACTCACCCTCTGTGGTAAGGGCAAGACACTTTAATAAAATTCAGAAGTGTCCATTGCAGCCCTAGGAATAGGTAAATATTCCTGTGGCCTACCACTGCTGCCAGTAAAAGATGAAAATAGAAAGAGAAAGAAAATATGTTTCGAAAAAAAACAAAAACATATATGTATATTTGTGTGTGGTGTGAGTGTGCGTTTGTGGTGTGGTGTTGTGTGTGTGTGTGTGTGTGTGTGTGTGTGTGTGTGTGTGGTGTGTGTGTTGTTGTGCGCGCGCGTGAGTGCGTGCGCGCGTGCGTGTGTGTGTGCGCGTGTGTGTATGTGGGGATGTGTGTGTGCTACTTTAAGTCACATCATATTTATCTGCCTGAAATTCGGATTGCTGTCCTGTGGAAGAATGTATCACCACAAGAGCAGCGCCATTCATTTTTTGTCTTTTCCTGTCTGCATGAGTATTTGTTTTCTTATCAGAGAGGCTTTTTTAAACAGAATTTTGCTAGGGACAATTCTCTTGTTGCCGTGGGTTCTTTTAAGTGCACTAAATGTGCATTGCACGGGGGCCTCGGTTTATCGTCTCATCTGAAAGACTAGGACCCAGACGACCATCCACGGTATGGTGGATGGGGAAAGAGTTTTGGGCACAAACGGGGATCCGAACCACCACACGCTTCGAACTCGGGACTTTTCGCTTTCTAGACAGGTGCGTTACCTCTGCACCACCCACCCACGGACACAGCTATGGGACTTCCATCCCTGTGGAAGAATGGAGGCGCGGGTTTGAACCTCAGCAGCCACGCTGGGGGAATCCAGGGGAAGGATTTTCACAATGCACCCAGGTTAGCTTAAAGTGCAAACCTGCCAGCCCTCCTTTCCTGCAGGAATGTAATTTATCCATTCAAAAGACTAAACATTCACATTAAACATCCCACAATTCACATCTGTCAGGACTGGGTGGTTTAAACAAACGTATTTATTTATTTGTTCCTTTATTTGAAGGACATTGGAAATCGCACTCATGTGGGAACAGCTGACAAGATTTACAAAACTGCATACACACGGGGACTGGATGTAAAAAAAGCACATGAGTGCATAAAATAAATTAAAAATTACACCCAGTCTTCGTGTGCACGTCGTTTTGTGCATGCTGCTCTCCTTTCCAACAGCGGCACACAGTGGCCTGCTCTTCATAAACACACCTAGCATGCTCCCTGGACTTTGAAAAGGATGGGCTCCGCCTAATTCAACTAGCTCAGGAGACACGGTACAGTGTGAACAATTCAGTGTCCATCCTGACATCTCTTTCACAAGTTGAAGGAGGGAGGGGGAAAGGAAGGAAATGACATTACATTACACTGTATTACATCAAATTACATTGCATTACATCACACCCAATTACACTGTATTACATTGCATTACATTACACTATATTACATCACACTACAGTGTATTACATACATGTCACATCACATTAAACTACAATACATTACATTATATCACATTACATTACACTGTATTACATCACATTGCATTACACCACATTACATTATATTACATTACACTATTACATCACATTAATCACACATTACACTAAACATATCACCTCAATTCTCTACTTTCGTTTCTACGTCTGGGCTTGACTTCTCTCCTATATTACTGCATTGCCTGTGTTTGGTGCTGCCATGTGACAGGGGGGGGGGGGAGGGAAAGGGGGAGGAGGAGACGTAAATGAGCAAATGGTGGTTTTCTGCGTCTGTCTGTTTGTCTATCTGTCTGTCTTTCTCTGTCTTTGTCTCTCTCTGTCTCTATGTTTGTCTCATATGTTCTTACGTTTTTCCTTTATTTCTTTCCTTCTTTGTTTCTCCTGTCTTTCTTTTTCTTCTTTTCTTTTCTTTTCTTCTTCTTTTCTTTCTTCTTCTTTCTTTCTTTCTTTCTCTTCTTTCTTTCTTTCTTTCTTTCTTTCTTTCTTTCTTTCTTCTTTTCTTTCTTTCTTTCTTTTTTCTTTCTCTTTCTTTCTTTTCTTTCTTTCTTTCTTTCTTTCTTTCTTTCTTTCTTTTCTTTTTTCTTCTTTTTTCTTTCTTCTTCCTTTCTTTCTTTTTCTTTCTTTCTTTCTTCTTTCTTTCTTTCTTTCTTTCTTTCTTTCTGTCTGTCTGTCTGTCTGTCTGTCTGTCTGTCTGTCTGTCTGTCTGTCTGTCTTCTTTCTTTCTTCTTTCTTTCTTTCTTTCTTTCTTTCTTTCTTTCTTTCTTTCTTTCTTTCTTTCTTTTAATCGTTATCTTCTTTTCCTCCCCTTCCCCCACCATCATCTCTTTCTTCTTTACCTCTGTTTCATCAGATAACACACTGTCCTTCTTCATCTTCATCATTCACGTTGTGTGATGATACAATCTGCAGTCACAGTCACTCTGGCTGTTGTCAGAGAAACTCTGTCTCTGCCAGCCTCTGTGAGAGAAGCGGGAGGGATATAGTAAGTGAATGAAACAATCGTCTGGCAATATTGCTGCAAAGAAAATAACGCCGATGACTCCGAAGAAGAAGACTTGTGGTTAGTTTGAGCGTTCCGCATCGCGCTCGCGATCTGCTGACGCGGATTCGAATCCCGTTCAAGGAGATATTTTCCCCTAAAGATAACAACAGTGCCGGGATAGCCTAGTGGTCAGAACATTGCACTGGCAATTTGACGACCCGAGTTCGATTCCCGTTCAAGGAGATATTTTCCCCTAAAGATAACAACAGTGCCGAACTCTATTCCCCTCCTTCGGATGAGACTATAAACCTAGGTCCCATGTGCGAACACACGCAAAACATCTTGCGCACACGTTAAACCTGTTTCGCTTTTCGGAAGAGTAGGCCATTGCGAGGCCGGTGGGAACGGATGGCAAAATTTACAAAACTGCATACACATGGGGACTGGCTGTAAAAAAAAAACCCCACACGAGTGCTTATTCCATTATCATTGAATTAAAAGAATTAAAAAACACACACAAAGAAACAAACGAAGACGTAAAACAATTGTGATGACGAAGAGGAGGAAAAAGAAGAATTACGAAGAAGAAGACAAGCGAAGAAGAAGAAGAAGAAGAAGAAGAAGAAGAAGAAGAAGAAGAAGAAGAAGAAGAAGAAGAAGAAGAAGAAGAAAAGAAGAAGAAGAATTGCAAAGTCCGTCCGTCCGTCCGTCCGTCCGTCCGTCCGTCCGTCCGTCCGTCCGTCCGTCCGTCCGTCCATCCGTCCGTCCATCCATCATCCATCCATCCATCCACTACTACCTACTACCTACTACTACCTACCTACTACCTACCTACCTACCTACTATCTATCTATCTATCTATCTATCTATCTATCTATCTATCTATCTATCTATCTATCTATCTATCTATCTATCTATCTATCTGTCTATGTGTGTATGTGTGCTTGCGTGAGCGTATATGTGTGTGCATGTGCGCATGTACATGCGCGTGTGTTTTTATTTTATTTTTTATTTTTTATTCTTTTATATCGAGGATAACAGAATAAGCAATCATGTGCTTTTTTTCATCCGGTCCCCGTGTGTATGCAGTTTTGTAAATATTGTCATCTGTTCCCACCGGCACACAATGGCCTACTCTTACGAAAAGCGGAACAGGATTTAACGTGTGCGCAGGATGTTCTGCGTGCGTTAGCACACGGGGCCTCGGTTTAAAGTCTCATCCGAAGGAGTGTGAGTGAGTGAGTGAGTGTGTGCACGCGTGTATGTATGTGTAGACACGCACACGCACACACGTGTGTCTGTGCACGAGCTTGCCTGTATACACATGTGCGTGTACACAGAGAGGAGCCTCCACTCTGTGAACGCTGCCTTCATTCCTTCCCCTCTGCTATCATCTGCTCATCTCTGCTCTCCATTAACAGCGCCTTGCAATCAGCAGGGGGCAGAGGGGAGGAGATTCCACCCCCCTCCCCCCAAAAAGTTTATGGAGGGCAGAAAATAAAAATGGAAGAAGATAAAAAGGGAGCCCTGTGTTAACTCACCTTACCTTTTAAAAGCATGCATAGACAAAACTGAAGGGTTTAGAAAGATGTTCAGATCGAAGAGGAATAAAGATAAAAAGTTTTAGAACTGCAAATGATGATGATGATGATGATGGTGATGATGATGATAATGATAATGATGAAGATGATGATGATGACGATGGTGATGATGGTGATGATGATGATAATGATAATGATAAGAACAATAACAATATAACAATAACAAAGTAATGATCATGATGCAAATGGCGGGAAGAAGAAGGATTGCAAAAAGGAGAATGCAAGAAAAAAAAGAATGCAAAGAAGAAAAATCCAAAGAAGAAAAATTGCAAGATAAGAATGCAAAGAAGAATCACAAAGAAGAAAAAGAATGAAAAGAAGAAGAGTTGCAAAGAAGAGAATGCAAAGAAGAATAGTGGTAAAGAAGAACTGCGAAGAAAAATTGCAAAAACACCCACAAAAAAGAAGAAAGAGAAGAAGAAAAAGAAGAAGAAGAAGAAGAAGAAGAGAAGAAGAAGAAGAAGAAGAAGAAGAAGAAGAAGAAAAGAAGAAGAAGAAGAAGAAGGAGAAGGAGGAGGAGAAGAAGAAGAAGAAGATGTAGGAGGAGGAGGAGCAGAATGAGGACAACAATAGCAACAAGAAGAAGGGTAACAAAGCAGGTGCTGACATTGTTGCACTGACAAAGACTCGACTCCATAAACAAAGGGACGGGATGAATCCTGCATTGTCCACACAACACCTGCTGGCCGCAATCTTTGTATCTGTGTTCCTGTCCTGGACTAGGGGAAGAGGTGATGACACTGCTTCTGTCCCTTCCTCCTCCATCACTTCCCTCCCCTTGCCTTCTTCCTTCGCTGCTGGGGAGTCACTGGAGCACTCTGTCGTGGGCAGGTGGAGCCTGGTGGAGCCCATCGTTCTGCAGGCAGCAGGGTGCATGTAACGGCCATAGCGGTTCTACTTTTTACAAAAGGCAGATGGGGTTTTAACATGTGTGCAAGATGTTCTGAATCTGTTCACATGGGGACTAAACTGCATAGCCTCGTTCATAGATTTCCTCTGAAGTCGGAGTATGGCTGCATAATTATATGGCGAGCTAGCTCTTAAGATTAGACAGATCATATCAGTGAGATCTTTTCTGCTCAGTAACGACAATCATTATCTGCAATTTTTGTTAAATATCTTGGGAAGCAACTTCAACGTTTGTGGTCGTCCATGCGAACAGATGTTATATATATATATATATATATATATATATATATATATATATATATATATATATATATATATATATAATATATATATATATGTGTGTGTGTGTGTGTGTGTGTATATATTATATGTGTGTGTGTGTGGTGTGGTGTGTGTGTGTGTGTGTGTGTGTGTGTGTGTGTGTGTGTGTGTGTGTGTGTGTGTGTGTGTTCGCGCGTGTGTGTGTGTTTGTAAGTGCGTGCATGCGTCAGTCAGTCTCCCTGTCTCTATCCCTGTCTCTGTACCCCTCTCTATCTTTCAATCTTTTCCTACCCCATGTCTACCTTTCTGTATCCGGCTGTGCGTATTCATGCTGTTTGTGCTTCATGCCCTGTCTGTCTGTCTGTCTGTCTGTCTGTCTGTCTGTCTGTCTGATTATCTCTCTCTCCCCCTCTCCGTCTTTTCGTTTCTTTTCTTATCAAGCGAGCAGTTTTATTTCTGTTTATTTTTTACCCTCTGTGGAGAAAGGTTCGAAGTTATTATTCTCTTTTTCAATATTCATCCAGTTCCAAATTGCTTTTTTATCGTCTATTCTCGCTTTGCTTTCAATATCTGTGTGTTTTTATGTCCTGTCTGTTCCAATACCTTCACGTCTTATTCTCATCTTTATCATTTGGTATTCTATCTTGGGGCAGGGTAGTCAAGCGGTTATGTCCTGAGGGCAAGTGAGGGCGAGGGTTTGAGTCTCCATTGAGGGTCCCCTTTTCTTTTCCTTTTTCCCCTCTGTTCCTCAGCTAGAGGTTCACCAATGGTGAGGTTTCCGCATGTCATGTGACCGCCCCCTTCTCCACTTTTTAGGTAGCCGTATTCCGATTTCACCTGTGTGCATGAGTTTTTTGTCATCTGTTCCTACCGGCACACAGTTGCCTACTCTCATGAGAGGCGTACGGGTTTTTAACGTGTGTGCAAGATGTTCTGCGTACGTTCGCACACGGGACCTCGATTTATGGTCTCGTCCGAAGGAGCTTGACATTTAGTGCGATGTTTTTCGTCCAACTGGGAAGAAAAGGACGAGGCAGAGGGGCTCTGCACTTCTGCAGGGTCACTGTGGTGGTGTTCAGTAGTGCCTGTTCTTAGCTAACATACGCAGGACACCACCTTTTAAGCCCCCCACTAACGACAGTATTAGCTCAGTCGTGGAGCCAGACTGAGTGAGACGACACCCGAAGTGGTGACCACCACAACGTCCCTCCATCGACGGACCCTCGAACCCCCAACCCCAAAGGCTTTGACACAAACTCACCACAGGCACAGAAGCATAGGGGGAAACCAAATGTAAGGTCACCATGAGACCAGAGCAACCGTGGCCACGGAATCAGAGGCAATTTTTTCATTGTATGATGATCGATGAGAATGAGGATGATGTAATAATGCTGCTATGGAAGTGCATGTGCTTTGATACTATTTGGCAGGGTTATCCTCTACGCTTGCTGTCATAATATATCCCAGTGTCAACAGGGCCCGAGAGATACAGACACCTGCAGTGTTGGTCAGGTAATTTGAACAACACTATGAAACTTGCATCCGTAAAGTGGATGAAGCTCGACTGTGTGGTCCCAGTCTTCCCACTGAGCCCACAGCGCACTCACTCTGGGTAGGAGCCGGTCGGAGCCGGTCGGAGCCCGAAAAATCCCTATGACTTATGGGAATCGAACCCGCGACCTTTCAGTCCGAAATCCAAGGCGCTAACCACTGCGCCACGGCGGCTGGTGAGGTTTTTTTTTTCTGATCTGGTGCAGAAGGCAAGTTGTGCTGGTAACCTTTTCTGGATGGAGACAACCAACCTCCACAGCACAGTTGGAAGCATTACAATGTTTTCATACAATCTGTAGCGCCTCGCTGACTTCAATAGGCGATCAAGATCTTGCCCTGTGCAAGAGGCCTGTTTGCAAAAAGAGGTTTTGCCTTTAAGGCACTTTTTTTCTATAAACCTTGTTGAACTAGACTTTGCTTTTGTCGAACATTACTTATTTTCTGTTTCCCTCTTCTTCTTTGATCTTTTTGAGAGAAATATGTTTTTCTTTTCATTTTTGTTTTCTTGTGTTGCGTTTTTGGGTGTTTTTTAAAAATTTTTTATACTTAAAATGACACTCTTTGGTGTTTTCTTTTTCGTTTATGTATTTCTGTATTTGTAGAAAGAAAAGCTTTTAAAGTTTCATCGTTTTATGATGCCTGCTTTGTTCAGGATTTTAACCTCACGGTTTTCTCTGTTAGTTCTTGTTTCTTTGTGCTGGTCTTGATTCCCTTCTTTTGTTGCTGTTGTTTTTGTGTGTGTGTGTTTTCTTCAGGTTTCATCTGCATAGAACAAGCCTTTTCCATATCACTGCAATTCTGTGCTCTTCCATTAGATTGTACAATTTTGTCTTTTAAAAAAAACATAATCTTTGGGTTTTTTTTCCTTACTTTTCTTCAATGTGTTGCCAACTTGCTTTTCTTTATCCTTTGTTTGCTGTTGCTGTTATTGTTGTTGTTGTTGTTGTTGTTGTGTTGCTGTATGTGATGTTGTTGATGATGACGTTGTTGATGACGACCTTATTGTTGTTGCCGTTGTTGTTATCATCGTCAATACTGATGCTTTGATGTATTTGCCCTCGCTTTTTCTGGTTGTTGTTGTTGTTGTGTCCATCATAGTTGCTGTCGTGACTGTCATTATTGTAACTGTTATTGGTGGAGGATATAAGTGGTGGTGATGGCAATGTTTATGTCGTTGTGGTAGTATGTCAATAGTACTAGTGTTGTTGTTGTTACAGTCATGATGGTAGTTATTAAAGGTTTTGGTTTGTTGTTGTTGTTTTCATTATGCTGTTGGTGTTGTTGTCATTGTTGTTATTTCTTCAGCTGCTGCTAGAAGTGGCAGTGGTGGTGGTGATGATTTTTGTTGTTGTTGTGGCAGTGTGGTGATTAGTGATAGCGTTGTTGTATTTATTGTCGTTGTTCATTTTGCAGTCGTTGGTGTCGTGGATGTTGGTGGGGGTGGTAGCGGTGTTGATGGTGTCTTCGGTGTTGTAAAAGATTTAAAAGAGAAAATCATTACTGAATAATTCTCACGCCTCATTTACTGTGAGCAGACAGCGGTGCACAGAAACACAGGAACTGTAAAGAGGAGGAAAGCTTCATATCATATCACAGAAGACAAAACCAACTCAGTCAGTGACACATAGCAAAAGGATCCAAAGTGCCGAACTATATAGTTTATCTAGATACTTGTTTATGCTACCGATCGAAGGAAAGAGAGAGTGAGCGTTTTATTTATTATTTTTATTTTTATTTTACTCTTTTTTATATCGAGGATAACAGAATAAACAATCATGTGCTTTTTTTCATCCGGTCCCCGTGTGTATGCAGTTTTTGTAAATATTGTCATCTGTTCCCACCGGCACACGATGGCCTACTCTTACGAAAAGCGGAACAGGATTTAACCTGTGCGCAAGATGTTCTGCGTGCGTTCGCACACGGGGCCTCGGTTTAAAGTCTCATCCGAAGGTACTTTTGAGGAGAGTGGAGTCAGCACTGATGTTAACTCCAGGAAGAAAATTTCCTCGACCGGACTCGAACCCAGGTCTTCAAATTGCCAGCGCAGTGTTCTGACCACTAGGCTATCCGCCCCCCAAAGGCTAGTGAGTGAGCGAGTGAGTGAGTGAGTGAGTGAGTGAGTGAGTGAGTGAGTGAGTGAGATATATATATATATGTATATATATATATATATTGACTGATTGATTGATCGATTGACTGATTGATCGATTGATTGAGGGACTGTGGTTGATTAGTTGCCTTGCTGATTGGTTGACTGGTTGATTGATTTATTGACTGATTGA
>CM060348.1:13248788-13273788 GCA_030674155.1 Stramonita haemastoma
AAACCATTGATTTACTGAAGAAAACCATTGATTTACTGAAGAAAACCATTGTTTTACTCAATAGCACAGCGCGGAACAAAAGTTTTTGTCAGTAGTAACCACAGTGCCTAGGCCCACATTACAATAGTGGGATTGGAAATGGTATTTCTCTCTCCCCCCTCTCTCCCTCTCTCTCTGTCCGCCTTTTGCTCTCTCTCTCTCTCACTCCCTCTCTCCCCCTTTCTCTCCTTTTCTCTCTTCCCCTCTCTCCCCCATATCTCTCTCCCCTCTCTCTCCCTCTCTCCCCCTCTCTCTCCCCCTCTCTGGCCTCCAGCCTTGACAAGGTTTTAGCATGGCTACCTATGTCCTCCAGAAAGAGACAAGAAAAACCAGACCGAAGATTCCAAGTTGCAGCCATCTCTCTCAGGGAGAGCGTGTCACCACAACCACGACCCCATCTTTTTTTTTTCTCTCCAGGTTTGGATTTGTGTGTTTGTACTACCCCAGTGGCTTCATGTAAACACAACTATGTCAAGGACAGCTCTCATGTTATGTCAAGGACAGCTCTCATGTTATGTCAAAGACAGCTCTCATGTTATGTCAAGGACAGCCCTCATGTTATGTCAAGGATAGCCGTCATGTTATGTCAAGGACAGCAGTCATATTATGCCAAGGACAGCTCTCATGTTATGTCAAAGGACAGCTCTCATGTTATGTCAAGGACAGCATCATGTTATGTCAAGGACAGCAGTCATATTATGCCAAGGACAGCCCTCATGTTATGTCAAGAACAGCCCTCATGTTATGTCAAGGACAGCAGTCATATTATGTCAAGGACAGCAGTCATATTATGCCAAGGACAGCTCTCATGTTATGTCAAGGACAGCCGTCATGTTATGTCAAGGACAGCCGTCATGTTATGTCAAGGACAGCCGTCATGTTATGTCAAGGACAGCTCTCATGTTATGTCAAGGACAGCCGTCATGTTATGTCAAGGACAGCCGTCATGTTATGTCAAGGACAGCCGTCATGTTATGTCAAGGACAGCTCTCATGTTATGTCAAGGACAGCCGTCATGTTATGTCAAGGACAGTCTCATGTTATGTCAAGGACAGCTCTCATGTTATGTCCAGGACAGCCCTCATGTTGTGTCAAGGACGCACGCAGAGGAAGAGCAGATAAAAGTTTGGATGGTGAGTCAGGTGTGGAGGGTGGTGAAGGAACTGGGTTAAGCAGGGGACTTGAATCTTGGCACACAGTATGAAACACATTATGAACAGGAAAAACATTGTCAGAGTCACAGAAAACAATACCTGAGGGAAGCATGTCACGGGGAGTGAGGCAGTGTGGTCAGTGGTTACGGTAGTTGAGGAAGTGACGTCAGAGGTGAGGGGGAGACACGTGGAGGCTGAGTGCACTGCAGGCGATGACGTTTGCCTGCACGTGTTCCTCTTCTGGTTTTTCGGCGATTGATGCCCAGGTTGCATCAAGTCTATTCTGTTTGCGGCCTATTTGACGAAATGACAATATTCTGGAGCTTACAGCAGTGAGTATCATTGAGGTGGAGTGAGGAAAGCTGGATGGTAGTGGTGGTGGTGGTTGAAGTTCATGAAACACGTGCAGTTTACCACGCTACAGCAGGGTCAGGGTAGGCAGGGACAGCAAGGTCAGCACAGTCAAGTAAAACACAAATCATTGTTCAATATTTGCATTCTGTATGTAACTGTGTTCCTTCAGTGGAGGACTTGCTACGGAAAGCTGAAAACTGCAAGAAGTGAAGGAAGCTGGTTGAAAAATCTTCAGTGGTGTCCGATAGTCTGTTAGACTAAGGAATAGGTGGGGGGAGGTGGTAAGTGTTTTTCCATCTATTTTCTCGGTTGTCTTTTACGTTTGTCTACTTCTCTGTTTGTCGTCTGTCTGTCTGTCTTGTCAGTAGGTTGCTCTCTCTCTCTCTCTCTCTCTCTCTCTCTCTCTCTCTCTCTCTCTCTCTCTCTCTCTCTCTCTCTCTCTCTCTCTCTCTCACGTATTTATAGAAACTTATTAGATATTGTCGGTTGAAGATAGTAGCAGCTTTGAGCTTCTCTGAAGCTTTCAAGTTGGTAACGTATTTCACCGATATCACCATGCAATGGTTTCTGGCTTTTTGTTGGCTTTTTGGTTTTGGTAAAGTTGTATCAGATGTACTTTTTCTCTCTGTTTTTCTCTGTGGCTGTCTCTCAGCCTGTATTTGTCTCTACATGACTGTCTCTGTATATTCTCTGTTCGCGTCTGTGTTTGTTTTTTGTCCTTTTCTTTGTTATAAGTCTTTCAATTTCTCTGTTTATCTGTCTATGTTTCTCTCTCTTTCTGTGGTGTCTGTACCCTTGGAAATAAATATCAATCAATCAATCAATTAATCAATCAATCAACCAACCAATCAACCAACCAACCAACCAAACAACCAACCAACCAACCAACCAGCCAACCAACCAACCAACCAACCAACCAACCAACCAACCAACCAACCAACAACAATCAATCAATCAATCAATCATCAATCAATCAATCAACCAACCACCATCCAACCAACAACCAACCAAACAACCAACAACAACCAACCACAACCAACAACCAACAAACCAACCACAACCTCAATCAATCAATCAATCAATCAATCAATATCAATCCAACCATCCACATTAATCAACCATAATCACATCATCACCAATCAATCAATCAATCAAACATCAATCAATAATCAATCAACAATCAATCAATCATACTCTGTCTCACACTATTTCTGTCTCTCTCTTATTCTCTGTATTCTTTGAGGGTAAGTGTGCGTGTGTGTGTTCATGTTTTAATATAACGTCTTTTCACTTTAAGTGATATCAGACAAGTGTGTGAATTTTATTTATTTATTTAATGATTCATTTATTTGTTTACTTAATTTCGAAGATAATGGAATAAGGAACTCAAATACTTTTTTTAACATCAAGTTCCCGTGTGTATGCAGTTTTGTAAATGTTGCCATCCGCTCCCACCGGCACTCAATGGCCAACTCTTCCGAAAAGCTGAACGGGTTTTAAGGTGTGTGCAAGATGTTTTGCGCGCGCGCGCGCGCGCGCGTGTGTGTGTGTGTGTGTGTGTTGTGTGTGTGTGTGTGTGTGTGTGTGTGTGTGTAATAATGGCAACACTTAACTTTGAATTTTCAAATCCACTTTCTAGAGACTGCTCTGAAAATGTAGCTAAAAAGGTTTTACAACAGGGCACTCAATTATGATATGGATATTGTAAATATGATCTCCGCATAGACGTTTGACGTTTTTTTCTCAAAATTTGGTAAGGAATGCATTTAATTCCATTGTAAAATATAATGAATTAACCCGTTTAGAAAACCTGAATTGTTTTAAGAAGGAGCCACATAACAAGAAATATAGGCAGTAGTCAGACGACTATTTAAATATCGTTCCTTGAATTGATAGGACTCTTACTGACATCATGACGTTTGTTCTGATGTACGGTATCTCTCCTGCCTAGATAATTATGGCGGTCTGTGTCATTCCAAATGAAAGGAGATGATGTGAAGCTTCACAATGGTGGTGACCTTCATTTCAGCAAGGAATCTTCACTATCTGATACTACTGACTTTAGAAACAGACATTAATTTTGTCAAAGCAATTTCTCACTGGAAGTCAGCTTATAATTTCTTGTCAAATGTCTTGCGTTAATGAGAAAGAGAGGCTTCAGTTATCAAAATGTAATAGACTGTGTAAAGGCTGTAAGGAATCGATGTCTGCAGTGTGTTGAATTCCTGTTGCCTTGTGTCTGTCTGCATCTTGCTTTAGTATCTGATGGTCATGTTTAAAGTTGCCTTGTGTCTGTCTGCTTCTTGCTTTAGTATCTGATGGTCATGTTTAAAGTTGCCTTGTGTCTGTCTGTCTGCTTCTTGCTTTAGTATCTGATGGTCATGTTTAAAGTTGCCTTGTGTCTGTCTGTCTGCTTCTTGCTTTAGTATCTGATGGTCATGTTTAAAGTTGCCTTGTGTCTGTCTGTCTGCTTCTTGCTTTAATATCTGATGGTCATGTTTAAAGTTGCCTTGTGTCTGTCTGTCTGCTTCTTGCTTTAGTATCTGATGGTCATGTTTAAAGTTGCCTTGTGTCTGTCTGTCTGCTTCTTGCTTTAGTATCTGATGGTCACCCTTCCTACATACCTCAAAAGGAAGCGAAAGGAATAAATCATATCGTTGCTACAGTGTGTGTGTGTGTGTGTGTGTGTTGTGTGTGTGTGTGTGTGTGTGTGTGTGTGTGTGTGTGTGTGTGTGTGTGTGTGTGTATGTGTGTGTATTGTGTGTGTGTGTGTGTGTGTGTGTGTGTGTGTGTGTGTGTGTGTGGTGTGCGTGTCCGTGTCCGTGTAAGTACGTGTATTTGTATGTGTGTGTGTGTATACGTGTGGGTGTATATGTGTGTGTGCATGTGTGTGAATATATGTAAGTTTGTTTTTATTTTTTATATGATTTATTTATTCGTTTATGTCGAGGAAAATGGAATAAGCACTCGTGCTTTTTTACATCCAGTCCCCATGTGCATGCAGTTTGTAAATCTTGTCATCTGTTCCCACTGGTACACAATGAGCTACTCTTACGAAAAGCGGAACAGGATTTAACGTGTGCGCAAGATGTTCTGCGGGCGTTCGCACACAGGGCCTCAGTTTATAGTCTTATCCGAAAGACTTTTGGGGAGAGTGGAGTTATCACTGATGTTAACTCCACGGGAAAAATCCCCTCGACCGGGAATCGAACCCGGGTCGTCAAATTGCGAGCCCAATGCTCTGACCACTAGGCTATCCCGTCCCCCTGTGTGTGTGTGTGTGTGGGGGGGGGGGGGGGTATGTGTGTGTATGTGTGTGAATATGTGTGTGTATTGTGTGTGTGTGTGTGTGTGGTGTGTGTGTGTGTGTGTGTGTGTGTGTGTGTGTGTGTGCGCGCGCGTGTACGTCGCTGACCTACATACACGTTTCTCTTTCAGTCTGTTTCTCTCTCTTTTCCCTGTCCTTTTTTCAATCTCTCTGTCTCTTTCTCTTTGTCTCTCTCTGTCTCTCTCTCTGTCTCTCTGTCTTTCTGTCTCTCTCTCTGTCTCTCTCTCTCTTTGTATACCCTCTCTATCTGTCTCTGTCTCTCTGTATCTCTGTCTTTGTCTTTCTCTCTCTCTCTCTGTTTATCTGCGTTTGTCTCTGTCTGTCTGACCCTTTCTTCCTCTCTGTCTCTCTGTCTCTGTCTCTCTCTCTTTATCTCTCCCCCTCTCTCCTTTTATCAGTATGCTCTCTCTCTGTCTCTGTCTCTCTGTCTGTGTCTGTCTGTCTGCCTCTTCCTTCTCTCTCTCTCCCCCTTTCTGTCTCTCTTTCTCCCTCTATCTTCCCCCCCCTCTCTCTCCTTCTCTTTATCTGTTTGTCTGCTCCTTCCCTCTCTCTCTCTCTCTCTCTCTCTCTCTCTCTGTCTCTCTGTCTCTCTCTCTGTCTCTCTGTCTGTCTGTCTGTCTGTCTGTCTGTCTGTCTGTCTGTCTGTCTCTCTCCCTCCCTCCCTCTCCTCCCTCCTCTCTCTCTCTCTCTCCTCTCTCTCTCTCTCTCTCCTTCTCTCTCTCTCTCTCTCTCTCTCTCTCTCTCTCTCTCTCTCTCTCTCTCTCTCCCACCAGTTCCTCAGTCTCTTTACCTACGCTCATTTTTAGCGTTCTCATTTTCTCTCCTCGCTCGCTCTCTGGTATGTTCGATCGCGGCAAACTCGCTCGCCGATTGGTGAGTTGCGACCAAATCTTTGGAGTGTCTTTGCTTCTGAAGTGAGAGGTATACTAGTGCCCCACACTGCGTCTTTCCTCCCCAATTGGTCTTGATGTTTCGGAAAGAGTGCATCGTATGTCGTTTTCTTCTTTTTTCTGTTTTTTTTAATTTTGGTTGATGATCTGGGAATTATTTATGTGTGTTTCATTTTAGGTTGGTGATTTGTGAGTTATTGTGTGCGTGTGTGCTTTTGAAAAAAAAACAATCTGTGTTTGATTTAAGCAGGTTTGTTTGTAAAGTATTGTATAGGTGACGTCGATTGTTGAAGTTTAAGATTGGATTGGTTATGGAGTAGGTTTCTTTGGAATGGGTCGGTGGGTGGGGAGGTGTATATATATACACGTTGGTGTTGGGGTTTAAAATCCGGGTAGTAGCGTGTGCGTCGATATTTTGCAGCAGGTATGTGTGTAAATGTTTACTTGGTCGAAGTTTTTGTCTGTCTGTCTGTCTGTCTGTCTGTCTGTCTGTCTGTCTGTCTGTCCTGTCTGTCTGTCTGTGTTTTCTGTATATAGGTGTCTGCTTGTTTTGTTCTTTTGTTTATTTGTTTGTTTGCTTGTTTGATTACTTGCTTTCTTGTATGATTATGGTGTGCATAACTTCCCGTCTCTGTCTGTCTACCTGCATTGCTGTTTCATGTTTGGTTGTTACTTTTTCTGTATGTATGTATGTATGTAATGTATGTATGTATGTATGTATATATGTATGTATGTATGTATGTATGTATGTATGTATGTATGTATGTATGTATATGTACGTATGTATGTACGTATGTATGTATGTGTGTATGTGTGTGTGTGTGTGTGTGTGTGTGTGTGTGTGTGTGTCTGTGTCTGTGTCTGTGTCTGTGTACTTACCTGTCTTCCTGCATAGTTGTTCGTTTGTTTGTTGTGTTCTGTATGTTTTGGCTTTATCGACCTGTGCATTTCTTCTGGTATTTTGTTTTTTCTGTCTGTTTTGTATCTATCTTCTCTCTTTTTTGTTATTGTTATTTTGTGCTATTATCTATCTGTTCTCTGTCTGTATCTATTATCTTGTATCTATTCATCTGTCTGTATCTATTTCTGTCTGTATCTATTCATCTGTCTGTATCTATTCATCTGTCTGTATCTATTTATCTGTCTGTATCTATTCATCTGTCTGTATCTATTCATCTGTCTGTATCTTTTTCATCTGTCTGTATCTATTCATCTGTCTGTATCTATTCATCTGTCTGTATCTATTCATCTGTCTGTATCTATTTATCTGTCTGTATCTTATCTGTCTGTCTTTTACTGTCTGTATCATTTATCTCCTCTGGTCTGTATCTATTTATCTATCTCTCTGTCTGTATCTATTTATCTGTTCGACTGTTTCTATTTATCTGTCTGTATCTATCTATTTGTATCTATTTATCTGTCTGTCTGTATCTATTTATCTGCGTGTCTGTATCTATTTATCTGTCTGTATCTATTTATCTGTCTGTATCTATTTATCTGTCTGTATCTATTCATCTGTCTGTATCTATCATCTGTCTGTATCTATTCATCTGTCTGTATCTATTTATCTTTGTATCTATTCATCTGTCTGTATCTATTCATCTGTCTGTATCTTTCATCTGTCTGTATCTATTTATCTGTCTGTATCTATTCATCTGTCTGTATCTATTCATCTGTCTGTATCTATTTATCTGTCTGTATCTATCTGTCTGTCTGTCTGTCTGTATCCATTTATCTCTCTGTCTGTATCTATTTATCTCTCTGTCTGTATCTATTTATCTGTTCGACTGTTTCTATTTATCTGCCTGTATCTATCTATTTGTATCTATTTATCTGTCTGTCTGTATCTATTTATCTGCGTGTCTGTATCTATTTATCTGTCTGTATCTATTTATCTGTCTGTATCTATTTATCTGTCTGTATCTATTTATCTGTCTGTATCTACTTATCTCTCTGTCTGTATCTATGTATCTCTCTGTCTGTATCTATTTATCTCTCTGTATCTATTTATCTGTTCGATTGTATCCATTTATCTGTCTGTCTATACCTATTTATTTGTTTGACTGTATCTATTTATCTGTCTGTATCTATTTATATGTCTGTATCTATTCATTCTGTCTGTATTTATTCATATGTCTGTGTCTATTTATCTGTCTGTATCTATTTATCTGTCTTATCTATTTATCTCTCTGTCTGTATCTATTATTTCTCTGTATGTATCGATTTATCTCTCTGTATCTATTTATCTGTTCGATTGTATCCATTTATCTGTCTGTCTATACCTATTTATCTGTTTGACTGTATCTATTTACCTGTCTGTATCTATTTATCTGTCTGTACCTATTTCTCTGTCTGTATCTAATTATCTGTTTGTCTGTATCTATTTTTCTGTCTTTTTGTGTATTTGTTGGGATTGTTTGTTGGGATTGAAAATATGATTTGAAGAAACTGTAAGCTTATCCATTATAAACATTTTTCTATTCGTGTTGGTATTGCTCTTCCACTCTCTCTCTCTCTCTCTCTCTCTCTCTCCTCTCTCTCCCTCTCTCTCTCTCTCCTCTCCTCTCTCTCTCTGTCTCTCTCTCTCTCGTCTGTCTCTCTCTCTCTCTCTCTCTTCTCTCTTCTCCTTCTCTCTCTCTCTCTCGTCTCTCTTCTGTCTCTCTCTTCTTCTCTCTCTCTCTTCTCTCTCTCTCTCTCTCTCTCTCTCCTTCCCTCGGCGGCTCTCCTCTCTTGCTCCTCACCTTTCTCCTTCCCTGCTGGTGGTTCTTTGTTGGTTACTAAGATGCTTACTCTCCAGTGTGTGTGAACGTTTTTGTGGCATGCTAATCGTTTGAACTCAAAATGCACATGCATACTTCCGCAACGGTGGAAGCGCAAAGCTGCACTCACAGGTAGACTGTTGTCATTCTTCGTTTAACAGGTAACAATGCCGGCCATTCCCTTGTCACGCCTGTTCAAAATACAACATATAGAAAGAAGTGCCCGTCGCAGATGAACAGGGACAGAAGAAGAGCGGCAACTTAACAGAACAAATAAAGAAGAAGAAAATAATGAACAGGCTTCGTCCCCCTCTGGCTTATTTTTACTCACCCCACCCAGCTTGTATTATGACGCTAGCCACCGTAATAGCAATAGCAATGATGTGTTTATGTGTGAAGACCATTACCCTCCCTCCTCAAGCAGTTGCCAGAATGAGTGTATTGATATGAAAGAACATGAGATAGACAAACAGTGACAATTTCTTGCAGTGATATCTGTGCTTGTGGGAATGAAGTGAGAGACAGAGGCTGTGATGAAGGGGGTGAATGTAAAAGGGGAAACGAACTTGCAAAGAATGAGACTGAAGAAGAGTATGTAGAGAAAAAGAGTGAGGAAGAGCGTGCAGTGAATGAGAGCGAGGAGGAGTATGAAGAGAATGAGAGTGAGGGAGATCGTGTAGAACGTGAAATCTTGGAAGGCGTGCGAAAATTGGCAAAAACTGTGGACACTACTAGGTCCATGCTGCAAGAAGTGAAACAAAGCCTCACTGATGGAGCCGCTGCTGTATCAAAAGGAAGGCTTTCTAGAGATGTGCCTTGAAGACTGTGTGAGAGACCTTCATACACACTTAACGTAAAGACACTGTGATTGGAACAACCAACAGTATAATTATATATAAAGACAGTATCAATATTCTGCTAGATTATCAAAACCATGGTTTGGAATCCATGCCATGTGGACAATTTTGGGTTTGATTAACTATGTTTGTTTATTGTGTATATGTGACGCTCCACCACATAATGAGACGCATTGCACCAGAGGTCAATTTTTAGTTATTCACATGTTATCAAACTGAAATAAAATGGCTATACAATACAAAAAACAGATTGGATATCGGACAATTCTAGGAAAAGATATTGCAAGTTGAAATGCTAGACTGCAGGAAATGACAAAATGAGAAATTGACAAGTTTAGCATCCTAATAGGTTTTCAGAATGAGGGTTTGGGTATTTTTAAAACACGTTTAAAGGCAAAAGGAAACAAAATTATGATTTGATATTTCATTGTAAGGTAGATTAATGGCTATACTTTAATAATTCATCAAAATATCAAAATTGCCAACTTGACCCTACCTGCCTTTAATGGCTCCTAGCGGGAAAGTGGGTTATGTGCTAAGCGACTCATTTCGTGTTGGAGCACCACATATGTGTTTTGTGCCCAGCCCCCACCCCACTGTTCCCTTGTGAATGGGCATAACTGCTTTACACAATAAACCTTTGTCATTGTCATTGTCTCCCTCCCTCCCTCGCTCCCTGTCTGTCTGTCTGTCTGTCTGTCTGTCTGTCTCTGTCTGTCTCTCTTTGTGCGTGAGTGTGCGTGTATGTGCGTGCGTACGTGCGTGCGTGCGTGCGTGCGTGTGTGTGTGCGTGCGTGCGCGTGTATGTGCAAAAATAAGAAAATGTGTGTGTAACTTGCGCGTTTTTTTTCCCCTCTTTCTAACACACACACACACACACACACACACACACACACACACACACACACACACACACACACACACACACACACACACACATTTGCAGACATCATCAGTCTTGTGGTGAAAACTACGACATTTTGCGTTATTTTGGAAGGACAGTTGACAACTGTTGCTGGCTGTGTAACAAAGATCTGTTTTGATGACTATATATATATATATATATATATATATATATATATATAATATATATATATATATATATAATATATATATATATATATATATATATATACAGGGTTCGCGCTAGGATTTTTTAAAACCGGTACTGCGAGTTGCCGTTTCAGAGATATCTTGACCAACTCCCCCAAAATCGGTTCCCAGAAAATAAAATCCGGTACGTACTTTGAACAAAACGAAACTATTCAGTGAAGGGGGGGGGGGGGGGGGTGTTCGGCAGCAAAACTAAATCTAAATTGAACGCAAATCTCTCAGACTTTGACTGCCGTGCTGCTGCCACTCGCTTCTTCGGCACGAAACCACGCAGGAAATAGGATTTTTTTTCTAGCGCCTGTGCCACTGTCTGTGTCAGTCTGTTGTTTTGCACGACATCATTCGTGTGACTTAGGCCTATATTCTTCTTTCTTGTTTCTATGCTTAGCGCTCATCTAGATCTTTCGTTCAATTTAGATTTTGTTTTCGACTCTTCTCTCTCAAAGCAACGCGCAAATTCAGTCATAGACCCTCGCTTTTCGCTTTTGGTTAGAGTAGGCCATCGTGTGCCGGTGGGAACAGATGACATTTACAAAACTGCATACACACGGGGACTGGATGTAAAAAAGCACAGGAGTGCTTATTCCATTATCCTCGATATAAAAGATTAAAAGAATAAAGAATAAATCAATCTAGGCCCCATTTACTCATTGTGAATGGAAAAGTCACTGTCATGCCGAGAAGAGCGCGAAGCTTTGTTCTTTCACAGTAAAAGCTTGCTGTTCTGCGTGCTAGGCTAATAATGAGGCTGGCGCCAAAGTTCGTCGGAGGGGGGTGGAAAGGGGTAGGTGCGTAAGCACAGTACAGGCGCATGACAGACTGTCAGAAAATGTCACTTCAGACTCTTTTTTTTTTTTGAGACGGAAATCTAATCGGTCACAGGCAAACAGAATCGGTACCGCGTACCGGCTGCTTCGAAAATTTTCGGTAATCCCTGTTTACAATCGGTAAAATACCGACAATTACCGGTTATCGCGAACCCTGTATATATATATATATATATATAATAGTTTATTCATATTATTTATTTATTCTTTTATATCGAGGATAACAGAATAAGCAGTCATGTGCTTTTTTTCATCCGGTCCCCGTGTGTATGCAGTTTTGTAAATATTGTCATCTGTTCCCACCGGCACACGATGGCCTACTCTTACGAAAAGCGGAACAGGATTTAACGTGTGCGCAAGATATAGTAGTAATAGCAGCAGTAGTAGTAAGCAGCAGCAGCAGCAGCAGCAGCAGCCAGCAGCAGCAGCAGTAGCAGTAGCTGCAGCTGTTAGTGAGTGGATAAAGCGCTTGGCTTGTAAACCCGAGTCTTGAACAGTTCCTGGTTCGAGCCACCACTGTCTGTTGGTTTATGCAGGTCAACTTAACAACAGACCTGCCAGTGCCCCAGTCTGCGTAGTGTGTGTAGGTATACATAAGAACAGGACAACCTACTCCTTTAACTCCATGGAAAAGGATCAGGGATACAGCGCTGAAGTGTTCAGGCAGTGTTTTGTAGGCAAGCCAAACCTGGTGGAGCCCATCCCCCTACAGGGAGCAGGATGCATGCTGGGCAGATTCGTATCATCCATCCCACCGGCCACAACTGGCTTACCCTTACGAAAAGTGGAAGAGTTTTTACCAGCGTGAGTACAAGATGTTCTCCATGCATTCGCTCACAGGATCTGGGCTGACAGTCTTATTTAAGGCTTTAGGAGAGAGGAGTTAGTACCTATCTTCTGCAGGACAAAATCCTCTGCAACGATGACGCCAGGAGAGATTTGAACTCCTGTCCTCAGTGATGGTTAGATAACAAACACCATACTCCCCGCCGAGGTTGGAAGCGCTGGGCTTGACTGGTCAGGCGCTTAACGGCAGTGCAACGCTTTTTTGAAAAACTGTCATTATGAAAGATTGATGCAGTCTGAGCGTTCGACGAGGAGGACAAGAAGCACGATATTGTAACACATAGACAGTCTGCTCCTGCGTCTGTACATACATGCAGAAGAAGGCAGACAGGCAGGGGGAGAATCCTAGCGACGTAAATGAGGTGTCATCCCCAGCTCTGTGACGTCAAGAAGTCCACGTCAGCAGAAACTCACTGCCCAGTCACCACAGCTCGCAGCAGGGCAGGTTGCATGACACTGCAGTGCAGTGTGGCGGAGGTCTGCACTTCCACAGACACTGCAGTGCAGTGTGGCGGAGGTCTGCACTTCCACAGACACTGCAGTGCAGTGTGGCGGAGGTCTGCACTTCCACAGACACGCAGTGCAGTGTGGCGGAGGTCTGCACTTCCACAGACACGGCAGTGCAGTGTGGCGGAGGTCTGCACTTCCACAGACACGCAGTGCAGTGTGGCGGAGGTCTGCACTTCCACAGACACGCAGTGCAGTGTGGCGGAGGTCTGCACTTCCACAGACACGGCAGTGCAGTGTGGCGGAGGTCTGCACTTCCACAGACACGGCAGTGCAGTGTGGCGGAGGTCTGCACTTCCACAGACAGAGCGCTGCACACAGTGCAGGATGTGGCGGAGGTCTGCACTTCCACAGACACGGCAGTGCAGTGTGGCGGAGGTCTGCACTTCCACAGACACTGCAGGCAGTGTGGGGAGGTCTTGCACTTCCACAGGACACTGCAGTGATGTGCGAGTCTGCACTCCCGAACACTGCAGTGCAGTGGGGCGGAGGTCTGCACTTCCACAGACACCTGCAGTCAGTGTGCGGAGGTCTGCACTTCCACAGACACGGCAGTGCAGTGTGGCGGAGGTCTGCACTTCCACAGACACTGCAGTGCAGTGTGGCGGAGGTCTGCACTTCCACAGACACTGCAGTGCAGTGTGGCGGAGGTCTGCACTTCCACAGACACGGCAGTGCAGTGTGGCGGAGGTCTGCACTTCCACAGACACGGCAGTGCAGTGTGGCGGAGGTCTGCACTTCCACAGACACTGCAGTGCAGTGTGGCGGAGGTCTGCACTTCCACAGACACGGCAGTGCAGTGTGGCGGAGGTCTGCACTTCCACAGACACTGCAGTGCAGTGTGGCGGAGGTCTGCACTTCCACAGACACTGCAGTGCAGTGTGGCGGAGGTCTGCACTTCCACAGACACTGCAGTGCAGTGTGGCGGAGGTCTGCACTTCCACAGACACTGCAGTGCAGTGTGGCGGAGGTCTGCACTTCCAGGGGCGGCAAGGCCTAGTGGCTAGAGGGTAGCTCCTCACCTGACGGCCCGGGTCTGATCCTCCCCTGAGGGAGGGACTTTTCTCCTGGAGGCAACGTGAGAACTGATGTCATTCCCCCTGAACATCCTGTAAACCCAGGCCCCGTGTGCGAAAGCACGCAGAACACCTTGCGCACACATTAAAACCGGTTTGGCCTTTCGGGAGAGGAGGCCATTCGTGCCAGTGCCTTTAGGATGACAAACTCTGAAGAATGCAAACCTCGCACTCTCAAAGCATCTCCTGTAGCAGTTTGTCCATGTCGGCAAGACAGGTCTGAAGGAACAGGGGGGCTGCTTGTTCTGAAGTGGAGACGTGTCGGCTGAGGCAGCAGACAGACCTCGTGCAGAACTACAACACAAAACACAAACAGAACACACACAGAACACACACAGAACACACACAGAACAGAGCAGAGCGAACCTTCTCCACACTACCATCCAACAGATTGGTTGTCTGCTTTTTTACAGGAGGGAAAGCGAAGGAATAGAAGGAAGGGTGAAAGAAAGACGAAATAGATGGATGGAGGAAGGACAGAAAGAGGGATGAATGGAAGAGAAAAAGAGAGAGGGAAGAAAGAAGGAAGGCTGGAAGGCTGGAAAGAAAGAAGGAATGATGAGAGAAAAGGAGAGAGAAAAGGGAGGAAGGAAAGAGAGAAAAAAAGGATGCAAAGAACAAGGGCAGAAATAAAGTAGGAAATGAAGTAGGGAAGGAAGTAGGGAAGGCAAGAAAGATGAAAATATGGGAAAGAATAAAGAAAAGAAGGAAGACAGAAAAGAATGAAAGAAGAAGAAAAGGGAATGATAAATAGATAAAAGACAAAAAAGATGAAAGAAAAAGCAGGAAAGAAAGTAGGAAGGAAGAAGGCTACAGAAAGGCAGCCTACCCAGAACCCCGCTTAGGCGGCGTGTAGACATTGAGTTAGACAGTTGCTTCTGCCTTTAGGAGGCGCGCTCCCTGCCAAATGTCGTACAACATAAATGAAATATGCTTCGTGAGAGAGAGAGAGAGAGAGAGAGAGAGAGAGAGAGAGAGAGAGAGAGAGAGAGAGAGAGAGAGAGGGGGGAAAGGATGGAATGAATGAAGAAGGAAAGAAAAGGAAGGAAGTAAGAAAAGACGGAAGGAAATTGAAAAAAAAATAAATGAAAAAAGGAAGGCAGGCAGGAAGGAAGACAGGAAAGATCAAAGACAAGAATGAAAGAAGTAAAGGGGGGAGATAGGTGGAAAGGAAGGAAGACAAAAGCGAGTAAAGAGTAAAGGAAGAAAGAAAGGAAGAGAGAAAAAGAGGAAGGAGAGAGAAAAGAAGAAAGGGAAAGGAAAAAAGGCAAAAAGGAAAGAAAGAGAGGAAGAAAACATATAATGGCAGGAGGAATAAAGAAAACAAAAAAATGAACAAAAGAAATAAAAAAGAAAGAAAGAAGGAAGAAAAAAAGGAAGGGAAAAAACGGAAGCAACAATGTAGAAAAAAAATGAAGAAAGAAGAACGCAGTGAAGACAAGCAGAAAAGACTGGTAGAAATCAAGAAACAAAGAATAAGGAAAGAAAGGAGGGAAGAAAGGAAGGAAGGAAGGACAGAAAGAAGGACGGAAAAAAGGAAAGAAGGAAAAAAGAAAGAAGGAAGGAAGGAAGGAAAGAAAGAAGGAAGGAAGGAAAGAAGGAAGGAAGGAAGGAAGGAAGGAAGGAAAGAAGGAAGGAAGGAAGGAAGGAAGGAAAGAAGGAAGGAAGGAAGGAAGGAAAGAAGGAAGGAATGAAGGAAGGAAGGAAAGAAGGAAGGAAGGAAGGAAGGAAAGAAGGAAGGAAGAAAGGAAGGAAGGAAAGAAAGAAAGAAGGAAAGAAAAGAAAGAAAGGAAGGAAGGAAGGAAGGAAAGGAGAATATAGAAAGAGGGAGGGAGGGGCATACCAAAACAGACCTTAGGCGTCATGGCTATATCAGGTTAGGCAGCCAGCTATGCATTTAGGGAGAGTACTTTCTGGCAAATGGAAATATACGTAAATAAGAGAGAGAGAGAGAGAGAGAGAGAGAGAAGAGGAGAGAGAGAGAGAGAGAGAGAGAGAGAGAGAGAGAGAGAAGAGAGAGAGAGAGAACGAAAAAAAAGAAAATGACAGAAAAATCTAAGAACAGAGAAACAAGCTCACAAACTGAGGAAAGCCATATTAACTAAATTAACCGAAAAAATTGAAAACGTAAACAAAACCGAAAAAAGATAGAAAAACCCCATGAAAGTGGCGAGTACATATTAACGTGTTCAAGAGGAGGAGGTGAATAAGAACATACATGCACACACAACACACACACATAGGCGCGCGCGCGCACACACACACACACACACACACACACACACACACACACACACACACACACACACACACACACACACAGCACACACACACACACACACACACACACACACACACAGAGAGAGAGAGAGAGAGAGAGAGAGAGAGAGAGAGAGAGAGAGAGAGGAGAGAGAGAGAGAGAGAGAGAGAGAGAGAGAGAGAGTCCACTAGAACCAAAGAGTAATCCAAGATAACATAATTGTCTGCAAATTCAGTTCTACCAAGCTGGTTTAGAGCCAGACGGAGAATAAAGAGGACAAAGCGGATACAGAGTAAAACACACAAAAGAAACAACAGAAAAAAAAAAATTCAAGCATAAAGAACAAAAAGAAAAAAACCCAAACCAGCAGAACCCCCCCCCCCCCCCCCCCCAGTAAATTAATCAAACTGCAAGCAAGTAACATAAAAGTTTAATCCAAGACTTAGCATTACCTTAATCAATCTTTTTCTTTCTTTCTTTCTTCTTTCTTTCTTCTCTTTCTCTTCTTCTTCTCTTCCTCTTCCTTTCCTTCCTTCCTTCCTTCCTTCTTCTTTCCTTTCTTCAATTTTTCTATCTCTCACCTTTTTATTATTTTTTTACCCCCCTTTTCTTTCCTTCCTTTCGTTCTCCCTCCCCTCTTTCTTTCCTTTCTTTTTCTCCTCTTTCTTTATCTTTCTTTTTCTTTCTCTCTTTCGTTTCTCCTCCCTCGTTTTTTCCTTTCTTTTTCTTCCTCTCCTTCTTCTCTCTTCTTTGTTTTTCTCTTTCTTCTGTCTTTCTTCGTTTCTCTTCTCTTCTTTTTTGTTCTTTCCTCCTTCTTTCTCTCCTTCTCTCTCTCTCTCCTCTCTCTCTCTTCTCTCTCTTCTCTCTCTCTCTCTCTCTCTCTCTCTCTTCTTCTCTTCTCCCTCTTTGTTGTTTCTTTCTTCTTCTTTCAATCCTTCCATTTTTCCTTCTTTTTTCTTTTCTTCTGTCTTTATTATTACTTTCCTTCCTTCTTTCTTCCTTGATTTCTACCTTGCTGTCTGCCTTGCCTCCTTTCTTTCTTTCTTCCTTCCTTTTTTTCTGTCTGTCTGTCTGTCTGTCCTGTCTGTCTGTCTGTCTGTCTGTGTCTGTCTGTCTTCTGTCTTTTCTCTGTCTTCTTTCTTTCTTTCTTTCTTTCTTTCTTTCTTTCTTTCTTTCTTTTCTTCTTTCTTTCTTTCTTTCTTCTTCCTTCCTTCCTTCCTTTCTTCCTCCCTTCCTTCCTCCCATCTTTCCTTTCTTCTTTCCTCTCTTCGTCCTTTCTTTTATTTTTCTTTCTTCCTCCTTCCTTCCTTCCTTCTTCTCTTTCTTTCTCTTTCTTTCTTTTTTTTCTTTTCTTTCTCTTTCTTTCTTTCTTTCTTTCTTTTCGTCCTTCCTCACTTTGATTCTTTCTTTCTTCCCAGGCTTTCTTATTCTTTCATTCCTTTTTTTGCCCTACTGTTTTTTCTTATTACTTTGATTCTTTCTTTCTTTTTCTTTTTCTTTTCTTGTTGCTTTCCTTTCTTTCTTTAATTTTTTTCCTTGTTTCTTTCTTTTGACTGTCCTTCTTTCCTGTCTATCTTTCTTTCAAAATCTTCCTTCCTTCCTCCCTCCTTTGTTCCTTCCTTCCTTCCTTCCTTCCTTCCTGCCTTCCTTCCTGCCTTCCTTCCTTCCTTCCTGCCTTCCTTCCTGCCTTTCTTTCTTTCTTTCTTTCTTTCTTTCTTTCTTTCTTTCTTTCTTTCTTTCTTCTTTCTTTCTTTCTTTCTTTCTTTCTTTCTTTCTTTCTTAATATTTCATTCCTTCCTTCCTTCGTCCAGGATGCAAAGATGTTGATGCTTTCTAGGAATCATACAGGTATTCATACCCATAAAAGATGCTTTCAATAAGCTATAAATTATTCATACCCATAAAATATGCTGTCTATAAATCATGCAATGTTTCATACCATAAAAGATGCTTTCCGTAAATCATACAATTATTCATACCATAAAAGATGTTTTCCGTAAATCATACAATGTTTCATACCCATAAACAGATACTTTCTATAAATCATACAATATTTCCATACCCATAAACAGATACTTTCAATAAATCATACAATTATTTGTACCATAAACAGATACTTTCTATAAATCATACAATTATTCATACCATAAACAGATGCTTTCCGTAAATCATACAATGTTTCATACCCATAAAAGATGCTTTCCGTAAAACATACAATTATGCATACCCATAAAAGATGCTTTCTATAAATCATACAATATTTCATACCCATAAACAGATACTTTCAATAAATCATACAATTATTTATACCATAAACAGATACTTTCTATAAAATACAATACATACCATAACGATATTTCTATAAATCTACATTCATACAAAAGATGCTTTCCGTAAAACATACAATTATGCATACCCATAAAAGATGCTTTCTATAAATCATACAATTATTTATGCCCATAAATAGATGCTTTCCGTAAATCATACAATGATTCATACCCATAAACAGATGCTTTCTATAAATGATACAATAATTCATAACATAAATGCTTTCTATGAATAACAATAATTTATGCTCATGAACATATTCAGTCTCATGCATATAAATCTTGTACAGAAAGGGAATGAAGGCACCTGCAGGTCTGCGCTTAAGCGGACCTGGAAGATTGTAAAAACCCTCACCCTTAATTTACTTCACACCGCTGCCGAGATTGGAACCTACGGTGTTTTGGTCCATGGTACAGAAGTCAGGTTCTGATCCACTGCGCTACACAGCAGTGGGAACGAAAACATGTGGTATGCAAGAATTGAGAAATGAAATCAATAACAGCTGTCAACATGCCAGGTTCAACTTGCCCATGGAACACTGCCTGAACACTTCAGTGACTCCTGAAGGAGTGAAGGGAGAAGTCAGCGTGCAGTCAGCATGCGTCAGTCACATAGTTACCACCCTGACAGCGATACCGCAGAGAAAAGAAGAGAGCCACACTGGTTATGTCCGTCAGTTTGCAGTGTGCGTCTTCTACTCTGTTTTGCCGAAACAGTAAAAAAACAAAACCAAAAAAAAAACCGCTTAAAAAAGAAAGAAAGATGGACGCAATAGCCGAGTCATGAAGGCCGTTCGACTTCAATCCCTCGGGCCTATAAAATCGTGGGTTCGAATCTTGGTGGCACCAGGTGAATTAAAGGAGGGGATTTTTACGATCTCCCAGGTCAATTTCAAGGGCAGACCTGTTGATGCCAACGCCTTTACTCCCTTAGTGTATGTACACATGCAGACGATAAGAGATCCACGTTAAATGCCCCGTCATTCATGTCAGCATTGGTCGGTTACGGAAGCACTAACATACCCAGCATAATTACCTCCCCGAAGTTGAATTGCAGCTACCTTCGTAGTGGGCAGAAGCGGTCACATTCACAAAATCTCACCAGTGAACGTCGGAGCTCTAGCAAAACAACCCCCCCCCCCCAAAAAAAAAAAAAAAAAAAAAAGAAAGAAAGAAAGAAAAAAAAAAATCAACAAAACCTCCCAAACCAAACTAAACACAATTGACCGAAATTATTTTTCTTTTTCAAATTCCTAAGTGTTTTGACTTGAAATACCTTCCCTATGCACTGTCATATCTTTAAAATGATGTTTTCAAAGTTTGTTTTGTTGAATATCTTGGCACTGCATGTAGAAATACACATCCTTTGACATAAGTAGGGTAGATAAGCCTTAGTCAATGAAAATCAACTCTCTCTCTCTCTCTCTCTCTCTCTCTCTCTCTCTCTCTCTCTCTCTCTCTCTCTCTCTCTCTCTCTCTCTCTCTCTCCTCTCTCTCTCTCTCTCTCTCTCTCTCTCTCTCTCTCTCTTCTCTATTAACTTCTTCTGCTTTATTTCTCTTATCTTCTTTCTCACGTTTTTCACCTCCACTCTCCATTTTCTTTGCCATTGCTGTCTGGCTGATTGTGTGTGCGCGCGCGTGTGTGTATATGCGTGTGCGTGCGTGCGTGTATGCACGTATGTGTGTGGTGTGTGTGCGCATGCACGCATGTGTGTGCATACTTGTAATCGGACACAGGTGTATGGTGCTTGTATACGTGTATATGTGTGTTCCTGCATGCATACTTCCGTTCATACATATCTGTGTATGTATGTGGGCGAGCACACCTATATCCATGCACACATGCATGTCTGTATCTATCTCGATCCGCACAGGCACACGTGTACAAGTACACTTCGTGTGAGTTCCAACAAGCTGTAGGCTACTAGTAGTGCTCAACAAGATGAACTGAGACAGTCATTCTGTAGGCCTCTAACAGACACAAGAGGAAAGCACTTCTTTCCCAACTACAGGCATGTGTGTGTGTGTGTGTGTGTGTGTGTGTGTGTGTGTGTGTGTGTGTGTGTGTGTGTGTGTGTGTGTGTGTGTGTGTGTGTGTGTGTGTGTGTCTCTCTCTCTCTCTTCTGTCTGTCTGTCTGTCTGTCTGTCTGTCTGTCTGTCTATGGTGAAGGAGGCAGGCAGGCAGGCAGTGTCTTGTGTTCTCAGCATGTGTGGACACCTCAGCCCAGGCAGTGCAGTGCAGTGCAGTGCAGGACATCCTCCAAAGTTGCAGTCCTCTGTCAACAGCTGCTGTGGCGTGGTGGTTAGCGTGTTGACTTCGTGTCTGGGAGTTGAGGGTTTCTATTCCATATGCCTTTGGCTTTTGCTTTCGTTCCTCGGCTAGAGCTTGGAGGTTCACCCATGGTGAGATGTTCGTGTATACTATTGTTTTGCCCACCATTGATGTAACCGCATTCCGACTTCGGGGATCTTTTTTATTTGTTTGTTTTTCAGACATTGGCGTTCTCTAACCCGGGTACAAGGTAAATTTGTTATGAGCGTTTACATAAACAGACTGACTGACAGACAGACAGACAACACGCACACACACACACATACACACACACACACAGACAACACACACACACAGACAACACACACACACGCACACATACGCACACACGCACACACACACACACACACACACACGCACGCACGCACGCACGCACACACGCACGCACGCACAAACACAGAGGACGGGATATGCTAGTGGTTAGAGTGATGCGCTCATGATCTGCTGACTCAGGTTCGAATCTCATTCAAGAGGAGTTTTCCTCTGGAGTTAACGTTTGTGCCGACTCCACTCCGTCAAAAGTCCGGATGAGACTATAAACCAATGTCCCGTGTGCGAACGCACGCAGAACATCTTGCGCAAACGTTAAAACTCGCTCCGCTTTTGGGAAGAGTAGGCCATTGTGTGCCGGTGGGAACGGATGACAAATTTGACAAAACTATATACACACGGGGACTAGATATAAAAAAGCACATGAGTGGTTATTCCATTACACAACACACACACACACACACACACACACACCACACACACACACACACACACACACACACACACACACACACACACACACACACACACACACACACACCACTCCCACCTCTCTCTCTTCTCTCTGAGGAGAAAGTGTGTATGTTTGTGTGTATGTGTGTGTTGTGTGTGTGTGTGTGTGTGTGTGTGTGTGTGTGTGTGTGGTGTGTGTGTGTGTGTGTAGGGGGGGTGCATATGTGTGTGTGAGAGAGAGAAGAGAGAGAGGAGAGAGAGAGAGAGAGAGAGAGAGAGAGAGAGAGAGAGAGAGAGGAGAGAGAGAGAGAGAGAGAGAGGAGAGAGAGAGAAAATAGCTGAACCCGACATGCCTCCTGGATGATCACGGATCTGTCACGTGTTAGTGGTGTACAGTTGCACAAGCCATGAAAAAAGAGGGAAGAAGAGACATGGTAACATAGTTTTCTTGTCGCTGACCAGTTTGTTGTTAGATGTTGATATTTGGATTTGTACAGTTTTGTGGAAATTCCTCCCCCTTGACAATTTCAGTTGTAAGGGTTAATCAAAGCTTATGAAAAAAGGATCTAAATCTATGATGCAACAATGTTATGGCATCCATGACATGATGACCTTTTGGGTTGTAATTAAGGAAGTTCTCAATACATGACATTTTGTGTGTTGTGCCCAAACCCCTGCCACTGTCCCCTTGTTAATGGGCATCCTGCTTATAACAATAAACTTTTGTCATTGTCATTGTCATTGTCTGTCATTGTCATTTCTCTCTCTCTCTCTCTCTCTCTCTCTCTCTCTCTCTCTCTCTCTCTCTCTCTCTCTCTCTCTCTCTCTCTCTCTCTCTCTCTTCTCTCCCTCTCTCTTCTACCTGTCTTCTCTCTCTTCCTTTCTTTGTTTCTCTCTTTTTTTCTAAGTTTTTTAGTTTCTTTCTTTTTTCTTTGCTCTTTCACTGTCAACAAAACCGTTTATATGTTTTTTCATTTTGTATAACTATGTAACTAAAAACTGAATTAAAAAAAGTTTAAAAATCCAACAAAAAACAAAACAAAAAAAAACACACACCAAACATGCATGCACACATGTGTGCTTAGACAGACAGACAGAAGACAGACAGACAGACAGACAGACAGACAGACAGACACACACACACACACACACACACACACACACACACACACAACACACACAACAACACACACACACAAGCCATACGCACGCACGCACGCACGCACGTACGCACGCACGCACACACACACAACACACACACACACACACACACACACACACACACACACACACACACACACACACACACACACACACACAGAGGATACCGGATAGCCTGGTGGTTAGAGCGTTGAGAGCAATGCTCGTGATCTGCTGACCCTGGACTTAACATCAGAGCCAAGTCCACTCCCCGCAAAAGTACTTCTGATGAGACTGTAAACCGAGGTTCCATGTGCAAACGCATGCAGAACATCTTGCGCACACGTGAAATCCTGTTCCGCTTTTCTGAGGAGTAGGCCATTGTGTGCCAAAGGGAATGAATGACAAAATTTACAAAACCGCTTCCACACTGGGACTGGATATAAAAGCACATGTTTTATTCCATCATCCTTGAGATAAAAGAATAAAAAAACCAAGATGAAATAAAACACAAAGAGAATGGCCTAAGTAATAAGAGTTGTCTGCTTCTTTTAATCTAAATCTTCATTTTATCTTTTTTTTATTTTTTTCTTGATGTATTGGAGTTGTACATGTGTATTATCTCGTCTCACTCCTCTTGTTTTGATTTGTATTGATTTTTCTCTCTCCCTCCCCCCCCTCTCGATATATCTATATATATAATATATATACAAATTATATATATGTATGTATATATATATATATATATATAATATATATATATATATATATATATATATAATAAAAGAATAAAATCAAAATTTTATAAAAAATATCAAATCTCTGTCTGTCTGTCTGTCTCTCTTTCTTTTTTTCTCTCTCTCCCCTCTCTCTTTCTCTCCCTATCTCTCTCTCTCCACCTATCTCTCTCTCTCTCTCCCTTTTTGTCTCTCCCTCTCTCTCTCCATTCTCCCCCCTCTCTCCCTATCTCTTTCTCCCCTTCTCTCTCTCTCTCTGCCTATCTCTCTCCCCCTCTATCTCCCTCTCTATATCTCTTCCTTTCTTCTTTGCCTGTGACCAGGTGACAGTCTGATAATTATGGTTTCTGTGGTGGGCATGGATATGGTGTCTATGATATATGATTGATTCTCCTCCCTTTCTTCCTTTTTTATTTCCTGGTTTTGTTTTTGCCTGTCGTTATTTTGTTTTCCTTTCTTTCTTTTCCTTCTTTGCTCTCTCCCTACCTACCCTCCTCCGTCCCTTCTTCCTCCCCCCTCCCTCCTTTCTATTTTCCTTCCTTCCGTCTGTGCTTTCTCTGTTTCTCTCTATCAGGTACTTCAGATGAGTTTCAACCCTACCTTTCTAAAGCAGAGCAGTTAAAAGTCAAACCTGCCATTGCCTCTAATATCCACCATCATCATCTAGACAAGAGATCCACTCCAGATTTTTGACGGTGTCTGGAAAGTCATTGGGTGTAGTGGTGAATTTGTGTTCTGTAAGATGGGAGTTGGGTTCCAGTCTTTCCGAATGAATGCTTGTTGCTGGGCGTTTCCCAGCTGAACACAACAGCCTGGCGTTAACCCAGAACATGCACTCTGTCTCTCTCCTCCCACCTGGAACCACTGTGAAACAGCTTGTACACACTGGAACACATCGTGCTGCTTGCTTTCTTCTTCTTCGTGGGTCTCTGTTTGTTTACACACTATTTTCTTTCAGAAAGTTGCCCCAGGCCAAAAGCTGTGTAAGTTAACGATGTCAGCTAATTGACAAGGCCTACACTAAAATGTTCTGTTGTAAAATGTTGTGTTGAGATTGCTTTCAGCCATGACAAACTCTTAAGATAAAAACCTGCACTCTCCTTAATAGGAGAAAAAAATCCTCTGAAGTCGGAGTTTGGCTGCCTATAAGGGGGGGGGGGAGGTACTTGAAAACTGTCGTGCATGCAAACTCCCCATTCAGTGTGGAATTTCAATCGCATAGTGATTCCCCGTTGGGAAGAATGAGTCAGAGTACACATTCTGGGTGACCCCCAGACTGTTAAGCTGGGGAACACACAACAACAACAACATTCAGAAAGTTATACATACAAAAGAGCACCAACAAGCCAAAAGGTTATAATGTGCTCAGATTTGCGTGTATGACTTATTTCATGCACCTCATCATATAGGCAGCCCTACTCTGACTTCAGAAGAATGTTTTTTTTTCTTAGGTGGACAATAGAGACTGTTGTTGCAGGAATGCTTTTTTTCTTAGGTGGACAATATAGATGTGTTCAGGAATGTTTTTTTTTTGCAGGAAATGCTTTTTTTCTTAGGTGGACAATAGAGACTGTTGTTGCAGGAACTTGTCCTGGCTGAAGACAGTCTCAGCCTGCCATTTCACAGAATCCCAGCATGGCCTTCAGGCTGTGCTGACAGGAGTGACTGCCAGGGAGGGAACTAGATATCGACAAGTGACCTCACAGAAGAGGAGGCCCCCCCCCCCCCCCC
>CM060348.1:13278788-13281288 GCA_030674155.1 Stramonita haemastoma
TGTTGTTTTTTTAGACTTCTGGGGGAAAAAAAGAAATCATAAAGTCAAGCAATTTTATCAGGTTACAATATCATCCATTCTACATTCATACTTTATGTATAAAAAAAAATCCTAAAAACAAGCAAACAAAATAAAACCAGAAAAAAAGCAGGAACAAGCATCCTAAGAATTGATACACAATATATCAACAAAATAAATGATGTAAATCATGACTTTTTCATAAGAGGGGAGACGAAAAAAAAGACAAAAACAAAAACAAAGTTCAAAACAAAACAACAACAAACAACAAAAAACAACCAAGCAAACAGATACACACACACATATACACACACGCATATACACACATAAGACTCTTAAGGCAGCTCTTTACAGAACAGTACTCCTAGGGTAGTTCCTTACAGACCAGACCAGACCAGACCAGACCAGAGAGAGAGAGAGAGAGAGAGAGGGGGAGAGGGGGAGAGAGGGGAGAGAGAGGGAGAGAGGGGAGAGAGGGAGAGAGGGAGAGGGAGAGAGAGAGGAGAGAGAGGAGAGAGAGAGAGAGAGAGAGAGAGAGAGAGAGAGAGAGACAGACAGACAGACAGACAGGACAGACAGACAGACAGACAGACAGACAGACAGACAGACAGACAGACAGACAGACAGACAGACAGACAGACAGGACTCCTTGCCTGACACCCTGAAGTGGAAAGCAGGTACTAGTGGCATGAGGACACTGGCACTCTCTCTCTCTCTCTCTCTCTCTCTCTCTCTCTCTCTCTCTCTCTCTCTCTCTCTCTCTCTCTCTCTCTCTCTCTCTCTCTCTCTCTCTCTCTCTCTCTCTCTCTCTCTCTCTGCGAACGCACGCAGAACATCTTGCGCACACGTTAAATCCTGTTCCGCTTTTCGTAAGAGTAGGCCATTGTGTGCCGGTGAGAACAGATGACATTTACAAAACTGCATACACACGGGGACTGGATGTAAAATAGCACAAGAGTGCTTATTCCATTATCCTCGATATAAGAGAATAAATCAAATCAAATCAAATCAAATCAAATCTCTCTCTCTCTCTCTCTCTCTCTCTCTCTCTCTCTCTCTCTCTCTCTCTCTCTCTCTCTCTCTCTCTCTCTCTCTCTCTTCTCTCTCTCTCTCTCTCTCTCTCTCTCTCTCTTGGGGGGCGGATAGCCTAGTGGTCAGAACATTGCGCTCGCAATTTGAAGACCCGGGTTCGAGTCCGGTCGAGGAAATTTTCTTCCTGGAGTTAACATCAGTGCTGACTCCACTCTCCCCAAAAGTCCTTCGGATGAGACTTTAAACCGAGGCCCCGTGTGCGAACGCACGCAGAACATCTTGCGCACACGTTAAATCCTGTTCCGCTGTTCGTAAGAGTAGGCCATCGTGTGCCGGTGGGAACAGATGACAATATTTACAAAACTGCATACACACGGGGACCGGATGAAAAAAGCACATGATTGCTTATTCTGTTATCCTCGATATAAAAGAATAAATAAATAAATAAATAAATAAAATAAATCTCTCTCTCATAACCTAAGGCTCTTAAGGTAGCTCTTTACAGTACAGTACTCCTAGGGTAGTTCCTTACAGACCAGAAGTACACAGTATAGTACTCTTAGGGTAGCTCCTTACAGTACAGTACTCATAGGGTAGCTCTGTATAGTATAGTACTCTTTGGGTACCTCTTTACAGTAGAGTACTCTTAGGGTAGGGAGGTGGGATAGCTCAGTGGTCAGAGCGCTTGCTTTCCCCAAGTCAAGTTACGGAGCGTTGAGCGTGGTTACCATTTAGATGGGTGACCTCTTTAGGGTCAGGGAAGGTAAAGCAGCGAGGGAGAGGAGATGGGCGCCGCCCTCAACATGCTGGCCCCTAGAGAAGCTGAGGTCTCTGATGCCTTGCTCTCCTCCGACCGCCTAGGTTATGGAACACCTTTACCCTTTTTTCCTTTTACTCTTAGGGTAGCTCCTTAAAGTATAGTACTCTTCGCATACCTCTTTACAGAAGAGTATTCGTAGGGTAGCTCCTTACAGACCAAAATTACAGTATAGTGCTCTTAGTGTAGCTACTTATATCTATCTATCTATCTATCTATCTATCTATCTATCTATCTATCTATCTATCTTTTATCTATCTATCTATCTATCTATCTATCTATTATCTATCTTATCTATCTATCTATCTATCTATCTATCTCTCTTCTACATCTCTCTATCTCTATCTATCTATCTATCTATCTATCTATCTATCTATCTATCTATCTATCTATCTATCTATCTATCTATCTATCTATCTATCTATCTATCTATCTATCTATCTATCTCTACATCTCTCTACCTACCTACGTATGTACGTACGTACGTATCTATCTATCTATCCATCCATCCATCCATCCATCCATCCATCCATCCATCCATCCATCCATCATCCATCCATCCATCCATCCATCCATCCATCCATCCATCCACTGAGATCCTGTGAGATACTTGCAAAAACAATACTGCAAAGC
>CM060348.1:13288788-13301288 GCA_030674155.1 Stramonita haemastoma
ACTCGGTGTGTGTGTGTGTGTGTGTGTGTGTGTGTGTGTGTGTGTGTGTGTGTGTGTGTGTGTGTGTGTGTGTGTGTGTTGTGTGTGTGTGTGTGTGCTGAACGTTTATTCTTGACTGCTTTGTCACATGTTGGTGTCTACCAGATATTTCCGAAATGCATATTTGATTTACACGTATTTATTTTAGGGATAAACAAACTAGCAGCTCGAAGGATGGCTTCAGTAAAAAATAGAATAGAAGTGGTCCATATCATCAGTTTCAAAGCTCTTAGTATTGTAGGCTGCAAGAAAGCTATACATTTTTTGTCCAAATCAGCTTGTTTATAGTTAAATCTAGGAATTTTGTCTGCAAGGGTGTCACAAGTAGCAGTTGGTCTATGAAGAGTTATAATAACAGGCAGGTGGTCACTGCCAAGGGTGTCTTTGTGTGTTGTCCAGTCACATTCCGGAGCTAGTGCAGGAGATACAAATGTTTAATGTTAGGATGATGCTCTATGAGTAACAATGTCTGGAATTCTGGTGACGCTGCCACTATTTAGACAGATATTTATTTAGGCAGATACAACAATTAGCACTAAATCCTCTGGAAACTTTACTCTTGCTGCACATGAATGTACATCAAGCACTTGGTTGGGCACTGGTGAAGAAAGAACACTATAATCTGTATAGAATCAGAATCAGAATCAGAAAAACTTTATTGCCATTAAGTCAGAACGAGACTTATTTGACACCAAACGTAAACGTATTTAACATTCTTAAAAGATGTAGATTCTTTCTTATGTAATGTATCTATGTTCTTGCTCTTCTGGAAAAAGAATCATGCACATATTTGATCATATCTAGCAGACAGTCCTCGTTGTTGAAAAACTTACTCAGATTCTTGTAGTTATTCATATTATTCATTTCCTTAATATTGACATTAGATATAAAAAAAATTTCTTAAATCATCATATAATGTACAAACATCAAGTAAGTGATACTCGTCTTCTATTTTGTTACACCATTTGCATTTCTTTCTTCTTTCGGTATATTCATATATCTCCCTTGCTCTATCATTAAATCATGGGAGCTGGTGCGAAATCTGCTGAATAGGCGCCTATAATTTTCATTCCTGCATATCAAAAGATACGGCTCCAATCTGTAAACATGTGAAACAGAGTTGTAAAAATTCAGCTTAGAAAATAACTTTTTTTGTTGATTCCAAAACAGTCTGTATAATTCTTCAAGTTTTGTTTTTATAGCATAGCATAATCTTTTCATATTTAATGTACTATGATTATTCCACACATGCTTGAATCCAATCTTATGAATTATTGTTTTGATAAAATAAATCCAGTGACCTTTTTCATTGTTTTGGTGCATTTCATTATATAACAATTTCAAATAGCTATTTTCTTTTGAATCTATTATGTGAATCCAAAAATTTATTAAATGACTAATAACTTTTAACGTTAATGGGTATCTGCCTAAGTCTCCGAAAACTGGCAAGACCATTGTTTTTTTGTGAACTCCTAATATCTGTCTGCAAAATTTTGCGTGGGTGCTTTCAAAATGAAACTGACTGGTTAAGCACATTTTAAATAAATCATCTATTTTGAAGTTATCTTTTACATTACAACCATAAGGAAACCATATTTCACTTCCATACGTTAAAATAGGCATTATTAGGGCATCAAACAACTGCATAACAATATTTATTTTTAGTACACCTCCTTGTAGAGCTCTTTTCAGCGAATAAATAGCTTTGTTACTTTGTTTGACTAAGTGTTCCTGGGCCACATCAAACTTTCCTGACTGATGAAAAACTATACCTAGATATTTATACCTATCTGTAGTTTCAATTACGTTTTGTCCACATTTAAAATGAATAGGAATTTTAGGTACAGATTTTGTGAAGATTATAACTTTGGTTTTTTCTTTGTTTACTTGGAGTCCCCATTTTAGACAATACTCATGTAATTTATCCAGTTTTGATTGGAGACCTGATTTTGTATTTGATAACAATATAAGATCATCTGCATACATTAAACCTGAGACTACATCATTTTTCGTTATATATGGAGAATCAATCATTCCTATATGTTGAAAGATATCATTAATGTAGATATTAAAGAGTGTGGGACTTAGTGTGTCGCCTTGATGGACCCCAACTTTTACTTCTATTTCTTCAGATAACGTATCTTTTACTTTTGCATATATTGTGGCATCTGTATACATATCTTCAATCAGATTGAAACATTTACCAGTTATTCCAATTGCATGCAGTTTCACCATTAAAGCTTGATGCCAAATGCTATCGAAAGCCTTCTGAAAATCCACAAAACAAGAATACAACCTTTTATCTTTTGTTTTGCATATGTTATCAACTAGTTTACTTAAAATGAAAATATTGTCTGAAGTTCTACATTTCTTTCGAAATCCAGCTTGTTCTTTGGCAAGTTTGTTATTTTCTTCTAGATAGTTGCATATTCTATTGTTCAGTATCTGGCAAAATAATTTACCGCAAGTGTTTGTCAATGTGATTCCTCTGTAGTTTTCAGGCTTTAGGGGGCATCCACCTTTGTGAATAGGAATACTGATGCCTACTTTCCATTCATGTGGATACAACCCTGTATCAAGAACAACATTAAAAAGTAACTCCAGTATACCTAGTATATCTGGGGTGATGGATTTGATCATTTCATTTAATATACCATCCTTGCCTGGAGATTTTTTGTTTTTTAAAGTTTTTATTCCTTCCGTGATTTCTTTTATAGTAAAGGGCCTGTCTAAGTACGGGTTTTCGCGTCTTGTTAGTAGTTCGTACATGTTTTGCACTTGTTCTTTTCTCTTTTCATTGACAGAAGGTTCTTTTCCTATCAGCTTTTTTAAATGTTCCATCCATTTTGTGTTATTGAGGAAATTTGTTTCTCTTGTATTTTTTTCTTCACTTATCCTTAATTGTTGCAGAGTTTTCCATAATACACTAGGATCCTTATCTATTGCGTTATGCAGGTTCGAAACGAGACTGCTTTTGAACGATCTCTTTTTCTCTTTTAAAAGTCTATTGTATTCTTTTCTCTTTGAAAAATACTTTTGTCTAAGAGCAACTTTGAATGGATACCGATTGATGGCGTTAAGTAAAGATTTTATTTCTTTTTTCATTTCTGCACAATGTCCATCAAACCACTTTTTATTGTTTTTCTTTTTTATTAAAATGTTTCGTTTTTTAAGTTTCAAACTTAATCTTGCTGCATCAGTGAAAATTACCGACAAATTTTCAGCACACTCATTTACTGACTTTTGCACATTTTCTGAATCAACATCTTCTTCATTTTGGTTATATGTGTTTAATGTTATACACATTTTGCGTTTTATATCTTTTATACGTGACTGTACGGTCGACAGTTTAAAAGAGGTTTGAAATCTCTGTTTTGAATTTTCATCCCAGTAAAAACTGGGTGGTAAAGCATTCTTTGTAATTTTCTTATTATCTTTAGTATTACTGTGTCTATTTTTTCTCAGATCATTCCTTTTTAACACTTTATAGTTATCTATTCTTGGTATTGAAATGTCTAAATGGACTGGGCAGTGATCAGAGTACTCTGTTAATTGATCGACTTTCATATGGCGCACTTCCTTTTGGATAGATTTAGAACACGCAAAATAATCGACAACACTACAACCTTGTGGCTGAAAACATGTGAAATGTCCTTGCAGATCTCCCAGTGTGCGACCATTTAATATCCTCATTTCATAATCAACACATATATTTATAAGTCTTTTACCATTTCTTTGAAATATTTTATCCATAGAGCACCGTTCATAACAGTTATCATAACTGTAATTGCATGGTAACTCATAATAGTTTTGTGGATAGTCCATTTGAAAGTCTTCTAAACAACCTGTTCTTGCATTGAAATCACCGCAGAGAATGATAGTATTTTGTTTAGATAGATATGCAACGTCTTGTTCTAGTTTATTCCATATGTTCATTGTGTGACGTTTTCCAAAGGAAGAATATTCAGGTGGGATATACACTCCACCTATACATGTATCATTATCATAAGGACCATTTAAGATTTGTACCCATGCTATATCAGCATTATTTTGAGGCAAAAATTTTTACAAATTGACGATACTTTTCCTTTACAAAAATGGAAACACCACCAGAAGCACCTGATGCTTTACTGTTCAGTAGTCTGCAGTAATGTACAGATATATATCCAGGGAGCATTATACTATCTGTGTCTTTTTTTTCTAAGTGCGTTTCTTGTAAGAAGATTAAATCATAGCGCATTAACATATTTTCTACTTCTACATCCTTAAGTTTATTTGTGTTAATTCCATCAATTTTCCCATGAATACTTCTGATATTCCACGATAATATTTTCATCTTTAAAGTAGATATCGTAATGTTAGTATTTCTTTTCTTTTTTTTCTTTCTTTTCTTTTCTTTTTCTTTTTTTTTTGAGAGAGAGATGAACTAGAATGCAACTGATACCTATACAATTCTACCTCTTTTAATCTAATTTTTGTTTACATGTCAAAACATTTTTCATTAACAATTAACATTTTTAAAAGAGTAAATATGACAAGCAAGCAAGCATTAAGAAAAACAACCAAAATTCATGCTGTATTACTCTATCGGCATGAGAAAGCAATATGGAGCACAATACAGTTATCATTCATTCAGACATATTCTTGCTAGAAGCCATCTGCATATTAATACAAAACGGTCTTCATTCCATTCAATAATAAACACAACTTCCAAGGTATTTTCAAATCTGAAAATCCATACAGTGAATAGATCCAAGTCATTGGGGGGGGGGGGGGGGGGGGGGGGTGAACCACTTGAAAATGACGCCACTGACAAGTTACGTCATTATAATTACATAAAAATATTAATGACATCATCAGTTACGCAGAATATTTTAGCCAAATGCTGGAAGAAAGTAGTAAGTCTGTTACAGTGATCCTTTTTTTTTTTTTTTTTTTTTTTTTTTTAAAATTTCTCACCCTACTGCATTCCCTTGTAAGGAATTATTTATTAAATATTTTATTCCACATTTACATGCGGGCGGGTGTGTGTGTGTGTGTGTGTGTGTGTGTGTGTGTGTGTGTGTGTGTGTGTGGTGTGGTGTGTGTGTGTGTGTGTGTGTGTGTGTGTGTGTGTGTGCGTGTGTTACATTGTTTGCGTGCACGTGCTCGGGCATGTGTGTGCATGAGTGTTACAGTAGGGATGGTAGAGCCAATGATGTAGGTGACGGATGAAGGTGGTGGTGGTGACAGTGGGGGGGGGGGGGGGTGGTGTGTGTGTGTGTGTGTTGTGTGTGTGTGTGTGTGTGTGTGTTTGCGTGAGTGTGTGTGTGTTTGCGTGAGTGTGTGTGTTGTGCGTGGTGTGTGTGTGTGTGTGTGTGTGTGTCGTGGTGGTGAGTGAGTGATGTGAGTGAGTGAGTGTGTGTGTGTGTGTGTGTGTGTGTGTGTGTGGTGTGTGTGTGTGTGTGTGTGTGTGTGTGTGTGTGTGTGTTGGATATGTTTTGTGGAGTAAAGGAATGACGGTGGAAATGTCGTGATGCAGACGATTGTTCAGTCTGCTGTTTCTGTACTGTCTGTACTGTCTTGGTGGCTCTTCTCGCTGTCTTTGGTTCAGTGCAGTTCTGGTCAGCATCTGTACTCCAGTACTGCCTGGGAACGTACTGGTCACCTCTCCACTGCCAGCGTTGTCGGTGTCCGTGGCGATGGCCGTATCTCCAGTCCGCCCAGTCTGATCTGTGGGACGCTGGCCTTCTGCCAGTATCTAGACCTAGAGTCTTTCTCATAGAGGCCATCGGCCCACTCCTCTCCAGGTTGTCGGTCTCCAAGGGGCTGACTAGATCTCCAGTCGTGTCTCCATCTTCCTGAGGCCCCAAGTCTCCAGTCGTGTCTCTTTCCGTTGGTAGCGATAGGTGGGCCATGGTTTCTTGTTTGTTCATTTTCTTCCGCGTTCTTTCTTCTGTTGCTGTTGATGTTGTCATAATAGTTTTTTTCTACTCTATCTCTCCAAGGTTGTTCCTGTCCCCGGTTCCTATCGTTCCAACTTTTTCTTGTTCGTTGATGTTGATTTTGTTTATTGCTCCAAAGAGTTTTGCCGAAGTCTTTTGACTCAAAAGCCCAAGGTTTTGAGGTATTGAACATCTCTTGGGATTGTGAAGTTGATCTGTTATTTGAAATTCTTTGAGAGCAGAAATCTGGTTTGAGTTTTGCAGTGTTTCTGTCATATTCAATATATTTCGTCACCTTCTTGATAATTTTCTCTTTTAGATTGGTCAGTAATATGTCCATGACATCTGTTTGAAGTCTCGTTTTCTCTTGAGGTAAATGGAAAATAATTTCCAGCTGCAGAGTCCAGCTGCCTTCGCTTTGGTAAGTTAGCAAACTTTGGTCTTGGCTTTCTTTTCCGTGCTTGTTGCCAAAGCAGGCTTTCTAAACAGCGGCCAATTGTACTCGCAAGGATACTGCTACCTCGAGCAGAAGGATGAAATTTGTCCCTGTATAATCTTTTGTAGCCTGGTTGGATATTGTGCTCTACAAAATTGACATTGTCTTCCTGGCCAAAGTTCACTGTAGACAATGGCGTGATTATAATTATAATTGACATAATCTATCCTTTCTGTAGACAATGGCGTGATTATAATTATAATTGACATAATCTATCCTTTCTTGGATATAAATTGCTGCACTAAGTTTGGTAGCAGCATCAGCTTGCTGATGTACAGGTGGATAGTAATAACCAGGCAGTTTAGGATTGTAATACGACAGCTTGATAGTGATTGTCAGCAAGATGCTGGACTAAATAGGGCAAAATAAGTGGAGGCTGACCCAGCATTCCACTGCATGATCTTAAGTGGATGTTGGTTGTTTTAAAGACATTATCGGATACAAAATCTAAGTTGCAAAATACATGGAAAAACGGCCAATAATTTAAAAGGAAAAGAAGTAAAAAAAAATTCTTAACTATACAAACAACTAACCAAACAGATGTAAATGAAGCACTTCTCAATTTAAAGCATCCAGTCTCCATACAGATGGGGAACACGAAATCAGTCAAGTGCTAGCAGCTAGTGCAGATACAGGGGGATAAAAAAACAACAACCCCGCAGATCACTACAGATATGTAGCTAAATAGTCACAGAGAAATGACAAACTAACTAGTTAAAATTGTAGCACAGACTACATAATAGATTAACGTCTGATTCAACCTCGGCGATTGCTTGAAAGAAGCAAAACAGTTACCATGGAATATAAGGCCTGCTCACAGGGATGCACCAGAATCTGTGGATACGGTTGATCATATACCAGAATTGTCTGGGATAATTTCTGCGAAAATAAGATAGTGTTCTCCTATGGTCAGCGTAGCTGGACTCTTGTATGTTGTGTTTTAAATACAACCAAACTTTTAAAAAGTGGCGGCGTAGCCAGGCTGTGTGAATACACACTTTTCCCCCAGAACCATTCACACGGCCTCGTCGGGTCGGCTTCTTCCACAGAAGAGAATGCAGGTATCTCCCCAAATTTCCAGCGAGGACACTGGTTCTTCTGACTGATGGATGAGATGAGTCACTCATGTACGTTCTAGAAGTGGCTTTCAGATTTTCATGACTCATGAAAGAAGCGTTATCGTTGTTACCGATCTGCGAGTATGTGTTAATATTAAACATTGCTCTCTTTACTTCCGACTCGGCGACATAAAGTATGCCACTCGGCTTACAACCACTTGTGTTTTGGGCCACTTGTAGTCCAAAGAATTGCTACACCATTTTGCATCTGTTTTTCTTAAGGTTAATACCCAGATGGAGAACTACTGCTTCAAACTGGTCATCTGCATTATAATCTTCTAACACTTTGATACAGTCCTCAGTTTAATGTTTTTCTAGTGGTAGCATGAAAACCATATGCATTTTAAAGCTTTTTACTGTCAATCTAGTTCATTACAGAATCGTGCAGAATTAATGCAGCTGGAAGTTGAGATGCCATTTTGATAATTTTGTTTAGATCTGATTTGCCAACTTTGTTGCCATACATTGCAGTGTGGTCTTTAGCAAAGGTTTGGATCATGTACTCTGCCTCTGTGTGTGTGTGGTGTGTGTGTGTGTGTGTGTGTGTGTGGTGTGTGTGTGTTTGTGTTTACTCGTGAGGATTTTAGTTGGGGGTCTTTTTGTTTCTGTTTCCCGCGTCTTGCTTCTTTTGATCTGCATTATTTTTAGCCTAATCGATTTTGGCCTTGGCACGTGGGCTTTTAATGACGTCATTTTCTTCTCTGGTGTTGGTGTGTTTTTGAAAGGCATGCTTATTTGTAGGAAGGGATGCTGCTTTCACAGCGTCAGCATAGGATGGAGTAGAAGTGATGTGGATGCTGGGGGAACAATTGAGATGACTGATTGTGAGTATGCTGTCTGGTGATTTTGACATGGAACGGGCTCATCTGGTTCCCTGGTAACTTTGCTTGTCCATCTGTCTCCCCTCACAGCGTCCGTCACTTCGGCCATCTGTCTGTCTTTCTTTGTCAGCAGAGGTCAGGAGATCGATGCGTTAACGCAGCATAGCTGGACATTGGCTGGCTTCCTGTCTGCTCACTCACTCAGCATTTAAAGCTGTTCCACATCAACTGTTGGAGAAGCGCCATGTTGATAGCGTCTAGATCTACAGCAGCCATGTTTCTTGCTGTCTTCTGCTGAGGTAGATTTAATCTCTTCAGTGATGTCAGCAAGAATTACTCCGCGCATATCTTGTGGCCCATTGTTTGCAGGTGACCTTTCAGTTTGTTTTCATGTGAAGTCCAAGCTGGTGTTCTGGTAGGGGCAGTGGATTGGTCCAGCAGTCACGGAAAGTTCGATAGTTCATAGACTGTCAGCAGAAGCATAGAAATGGGCATTATTCTATTTTCACTGCTGATCTTAAATTCATCACGTGTCTGAAGTTTTTGGACAACACAGAACTGAGACTGTCTGTCTGTCTGTCTGTCTGTGTATGAGTCCGGTCGAGGAAATTTTCTTCCTGGAGTTAACATCAGTGCTGACTCCACTCTCCCCAAAAGTCCTTCGGATGAGACTTTAAACCGAGGCCCCGTGTGCGAACGCACGCAGAACTTCTTGCGCACACGTTAAATCCTGTTCCGCTTTTTCGTAAGAGTAGGCCATCGTGTGCCGGTGGGAACAGATGACACTATTTACAAAACTGCATACACACGGGGACCGGATGAAAAAAAGCACTTGGTTGCTTATTCTGTTATCCTCGATATGAAAGAATAAATAAATAAATAAATAAATAAATAAATATGTGAGCAATATACATTATATATATATATATATCCACCCATCTAATCTATATATCTACCTATCTATATATGTATATATATAATATATATATATATATATATATATATATATATATATCTGTGTGTGTGTGTGTGTGTGTGTGTGTGTGTGTGTGTGTGTGTGTGTGTGTGTGTGTGTGTGTGTGTGAATGTTTTCTCCTCTTTTTTCGGCCTTTGTTTTGTCTGCCTGTGTGTTTTGGGTTGTTATATTATATTACTCTGGTAGCTGATGGTGCTGTAATCGTCATCATTCTGAACAGGGTGATGACTATGTTGTTGTAGCTGTCAATATTGTCATAGGCGTTATTGATGGCATGATTGCTGTTCTTGTTGCTGCTGCTACTGACGTTATAATTAAAGCCTTTGTTAAATATGTTGTTGTTCTTACTTGTTTATGATTTTTGCTGCTTCATATCATGTGACATTCCTCTTCTGCTGTTCCTACTCCGCTCATTTCACTCTCTCCACCCCAGCCACACCCAGATTCCCTGTATTGCCTTCTCGGGGTTGGAAGTCTACATGGAGTTTATCAATGTCAGGCTGCGCGGGCCACCAGCCAGAGGGGCCCAGCACTACACCTGGTCACTCTGTTGCTGTTCAGTGGTGCCTGTTCTGAGCTAACAAACGCAGGGCACCTTCTACTAACCTCCCTAGTTTATCTATGTGTCTGTGTATCTATGTATTTATGTCTCTCTCTCTCTCTTCTCCCTTAGTCTGGCGACCGTGGGTGCACCCCCGAAGATTTGACAATCAGTTGCCTCCATTCCTCTCTCTGTTCTGCCTTTCTCAGGGTTTTGTTGAGTTCTGGGCCTGTCTATTCGCTGAATTTCTTCTCCCATCTCTTCCTTGGTCTGCCTCTTTTTCTTCCTCCTGGGACAGTGCCTTGCAGTCCTTTTGATCTTGTGACATGCCCGTACCATTTAAGTTTATGTTTCTTTATGATTGTTGGACGATTTTCGTAGGGACCAGTGGTTTGCTGGATGCCGTTATGCACGTCTTCGTTGCTTATGTGGTCTCTGTAGGAGATGCCGAAGAGTCTCTGGAAGCATCTCATCTCTACCGCCTGTACTCTTCTCTCCAAATCAGCAGGGTCCACAATTCACAGGCATACAGGAATATGGATATGACAAGGAGCGCATTAGTCTGATCTTGGAGTTGAGTGAGATTTTTTTTTTATCTTTCCAGATGAGATTCAGTTTTGACAGTATTGTTATTGTCTGTGCAATCCTGCATACTACTTCTGTCTTGGAACCCTTGTCTGATACAACGGCTCCCAAGTACTTGAAGCTTTGAACTCTTTGTAGCCCCTTGTTATTGACTCTGATATCAGTGCTGATTCCCTTGGCCCTTGGTCATCAGTTTGGTCTTCTTTGCACTGATTTCCATGCTGTATGTTTTAGAGGCCTTATTCATGTGATCTGTTAGGTTGGCAAGTTCTTGTTTTGATCCTGCTAGTCCATCAATGTCATCTGCGAAGTGGAGGTTTGTAATCGTTCTGCCACCAATACTGACTGATCCTTCATGATTTTTCAGTGCATCAGCCATGATTCTCTCAAGGATAATGTTGAAAAGATTGGGTGAGAGTAGACAGCCCTGCCTTACTCCAGCTATTGTTCGAAACCACTCTCCATTGTTACTGTTGTAGTACACTGCACTGGTGGCCTAGTTGTACAGCTCTTTGACGACTCTGATCAGGTTTGCATTGATGCTGTACAAATTCATGGTTGCCCACATAGGTACTAGGTGCACACCACACCCTGTCGAATGCCTTCAGAACAGCCAGGCAGAGAGACAGACAGACACAAGAGAGGGTTGAGCATAGTGCTCTTTCTTGCTCTTGTCAGCTGTTGACATTTTATCGCTTGTTGTTGTGTTGCTGCTGTGTGCTGACATTCTCAGCAACTGTTATTGCTATTTTTTGCACGCTGTGTGTTCTTTTTCTGTTGCAGGTCTGGTGACAACAGTGTGCCAAGAAAGGATTTCCTGCCGCTGGTATCTTCCTATTTAGTGTCAACTAACTTTTGTTTTATCAACAACGTTTAAATACACTACAGCACTGCATTGGACTCGACACTTGTCTTTACTCATCCCTTGCATGGGCGCCCTGCACTGACCAAAACAATAGCTCTGCTCATTTGGGACGACCCTGTGCCATTGCCTGGTCTCAGCGAACAGTTAAAAACTGTACCTCCTTTTAGACATCATCTTTGACTCCTCAGCTGAAGTATTTGTTCTTCTCTGCCATTGTGGCCTTGGCTGCAAATCTGGTGTGCTGCATCTGGTGTGCTGGAAGTTGTCTCCTATATTCTTCATTGTCACCATCCCAGGAACGTGCTACTGTCTTTAACTCATTCTCCACCATATTTTGTTCGGTTGTAGTTGAAGACTTTTTTCATATCCCTTTCAGAATTCCAGCCTACAGAATGTCCCGTGGTGTGTTATAACCCTCTGTGAATTGCAAAATCTTCAGTGCTGCCTCCCCTGTCAACGGGACTAGAGGATAGCCGAAGAAGGTGGAGAAGTGGGGTGTGTCGAATCTCAAACTGATGCTGAGCCCCTGTCAGGAAATGATGACTGTCTTCAACTCTGTCTCCAAGAATACTGGCCAAGTTCTATATGGACGTTATCTTGTTTTGATTCCCTTAAAATTCAAGCACAAAGCACATTGTGTGTTGTTTAAGCTTCTGTGCCGGATGTGCGCAGTCCAGTTTTGATGTGGGTCTACAGACCTTGCTTAAGGTGAACAGCCCTCTGCAGTTCAGTGAAAACACCAGAATTTGTGCTCTACATTTTGACGTCTGAAGGGAAAAACACTGAACATATCTTTACAAAACAAACAAAAACACAACTTTGGGCTTTAGTCTGACAGCAGGACATGTGCTTCACTTATTTTGTACAAACTAATCCAGAATTTTGATATTTAAGCAATACACGTTTTTCATTAAAAAAAAAAAATCTGGAGTTCTTGCACCTGTAGAAGATCACAGATTGTAAGCTACTGGAAAAATATTCTTCAGTTCTAATGACACACGTTTTCATTTATTGTGCTACTGAAAATACAAGAGATATACACCTAAACATCGTTTGTTGGTACTATTTTCTGGTTTTCTGAAGTGACAAACTTTACCATTTTGGAACGAATATTCTGGAAAAAGAACGATTCACA
>CM060348.1:13306288-13318788 GCA_030674155.1 Stramonita haemastoma
CACACACACACACACACACACACACACACACACACACACACACACACTTATCTCTCTCTATATATATATCGTGTGTGTATTTATTATATATTATATATATGTATATTGTTCAAAGCAGATTCTTTCCTTAACTTGTAGATGGAAATTGAATTGCTGCAAGAGAAAATATGCTGGAAATGCATTTTGCACATGCGGTAATAGTATAACGGTAGATCATATATTAACATGCCGCAGTTTAAAAGGGCACATTCCCGTTTTGATGACATCTTCTACACCAGCTACAGCAGTCTGCCATTTATGTAAGACTTTATATCATTATTATTATTATTTTTTTTACATCGCTGACGTATAGTCCAGTTATTGGTTTGGACTTTCAGACACTCTAAACCAGTAATTTATTTTTTCTTTTGTATTTTTGGGGATTTCAATAGGTCTCCTGTTCACAGGGTTAAAAAAAAAAAGCTATTGTTCATTTTGTTTGGTTTTGGGGGGAAGGGGGGGGGGAGGCTTTTATAATTGGCTTCTCATTGCTGTTGCTGGGAGTTCTCGTTCTTGTTTTGGGGGTTTATTGGTCTTTTGTTTACGTTTGATTTTTTTTTTTTTTTTTTTTGGGGGGGGGGGGGTAGCTGTTTAAAAAAAATGTAGGGGGGGGGGGGGGGGGCTACTTACGATTTTTTTCTCATGTGAAATTAATTTACATTTTTTGTTGGAATTGTTGTTAGAACTGCATTTTCCTTTTTGCTCATTGTAGTTCAGTAGGTTGGTAACGTTAAGTCTGCTTCTTATAATGACACATGCAGGCCCTATTGATCCCCTGAAAGTCCACCTTCCATACATTACTAACATCACCCTCCTCCCCTGACACTGACACACCCTTCCTCCTCTATCTCTGTCTGTCTGTCTGTCTGTCTGTCTGTCTGTCTGTCTGTCTGTTCTCTATATATATGTATATCTGTCTCTCTCTCTGTGTCACATTCCCATCTAATATCTCAGTTTGTGAAAATACGTTAAAGGAATTTGAACACACACAACACACACACACACACACACACACACACACACACACACACACACACACACACACAACACACAGCACACGACAGACAGAAACGAGCAAGGGAAGAAGAGAGAGAGGAGAGAGAGAGAGAAGAGAGAGAGAAGAGAGAGAGAGAGAGAGGAGAGAGAAGTTCACAATCCACAGTGATCCTCATTATGTTTTCAGACAAAGGGCTTCGTGCTTTGATTAAAAGAAGCCCTATTTCTCTTCCTCACTCGGCGTAAAATACCTTTTTCTCTCTCTCTCTTTTTATCATTGCTTAACACTCTTGACAATGATATATTCCATTTCAAAGAGAAGCCTTTCATTGAATTCATTCGTTCGAATGATAGTCTTTGGTTCTTTAATCCGCTTTCAGTGTTGCATAATCTCTTGCCGAGAAAATATTTATTGAAAATTTCAATAATTGACTTAGTTATTGGAACAAAACTGTTTCTATTTGAGAGAGAGAGAGAGAGAGAGAGAGAGAGAGAGAGAGAGAGAGAGAGAGAGAGAGGAGAGAGAGAGAGAGAGAGAGAGAGAGAGAGAGAATTTGATTTGATTTGATTTGATTTGATTTATTCTTTTATATCGAGGGTAATGGAATAAACACTCGCGTGCTTTTTTACATCCAGTCCCCGATGTGTATGCAGTTTTGTAAATGTCATCTGTTCCCACCAGCTCACGATGGCCTACTCTTACGAACAGCGGAACAGGATTTAACGTGTGCGCAAGATGTTCTGCGTGCGTTCGCACACGGGGCCTCGGTTTAAAGTCTCATCCGAAGGACTTTTGGGGAGAGTGGAGTCAGCATTGATGTTAACTCCAGGAGAAAAATCTCCTCGACCGGACTGGAACCCGGGTCGTCAAACTGCCAGCGCAATGTTCTGACCACTAGGCTATCCATCCCCCCAGAGAGAAAGAGAGAGAGAGAGAGAGAGAGAGAGAGAGAGAGAGAGAGAGAGAGAGAGAGAGAGAGAGAGAGAGAGAGAGAGAGAGAGAGGAGAGAGAGATTTGATTTGATTTGATTTGATTTGATTTGATTTGATTTATTCTTTTATATCGAGGATAATGGCAATAAGCACTCTTGTTCTTTTTTACATCCAGTCCCCGATGTGTATGCAGTTTTGTAAATGTCATCTGTTCCCACCGGCTCACGATGGCCTACTCTTACGAACAGCGGAACAGGATTTAACGTGTGCGCAAGATGTTCTGCGTGCGTTCGCACACGGGGCCTCGGTTTAAATTCTCATCCGAAGGACTTTTGGGGAGAGTGGAGTCAGCACTGATGTTAACTCCAGGAGAAAAATCTCCTCGACCGGACTGGAACCCGGGTCGCCAAACTGCCAGCGCAATGTTCTGACCACTAGGCTATCCATCCCCCCAGAGAGAGAGAGAGAGCAAGCAAGGCAAGGCAAGGCAAGGCAAGGCAAGGCAAGGCAAGGCAAAGTATTTTATTCGAGGATAATAGATAAGCACTCGTGTGCTTTTTTACATCCAGTCCCCGCCCTTTTCAGGGATACATCAAGATGAAAAGATACTAAACAATAAAACTTTACGCAGTACCAAACAACACACAAGAATAAGGACACTATATATGATAAGGTAATAAAAATGCACTCGATCAGAAGACAAAAATCAGAAGTCACAATAAAAAGATTTTGATTATGGAAGAATAGAAAATTGTTAATAGGTAAGGAGCAAACAAGAGAACAAGATGAAATAAACAACTGAAAACATCAATCCACCACCATCTGTCAAAAGTTGTACATGTGATATAAATCATACATTTGGATAAAAGGGGGGAAACTTTTTAAAAAATAATATTGGAGGGGGGGGGGAGATACTGCCAATAAAAATATAAATAAAATCAACAATTATAATGATCCAAATACCAAAAGTAAGGAACCATACCAAGCATCAGACAACAGGCAAGAATCAACACAGAGATACAATATTAAGGTAATGTTATAAAAGTCACTGATTCAGAAACGAAAATGAGAAGTAAGAATCAATGATGATTTTGAGTTGAATAAAAAAGCAAGAAAAACAAAGAACAAACAAAAACAAAGCAAAACAAGAAAAGGCGCAATAATTAAAGAGTAAACATGAGAATATGATGAGGTTAAATGACTGAAAATATCAAAAGGGGGGGAAAGAACAATAACAACAGGTAAGGAATACGACAGTGATACAATATTAAGGTAATGTCATAAAAAGGCACTCATTCAGAAACAAAATATGAAGTAAGAATCAATGACGATTTTGATTTGAATAATAAAACAAAAACAAAACAAAACAAACAAAATAAACAAAAACAAACACAAAACAAACAAACAAACAAAAAACAAAAGGCGCAATAATTAAAGAGCAAACATGAGAATATGATGAGGTTAAATGACTGAAAACATCAAACCACCACCATTTAGCATCAAAATAGTCCCATAAAACATAAGTTTTGATAAAAGGGGGGAAAGAAGAAGAACAACAACAAAAAAAACCCAACTCCACACACACACTCACACACACTACACACACACATACACACACACACACACACACACACACACACACACACACACACACACACACACACACACACACACACACACACACACAAGGGCGCAATAATTAAAGAGCAAACATGAGAATATGATAAGGCTAAATGACTGAAAACATTAATCCACCACCATCTAGCATCAAAATAGTCTCATAAAACATAAGTTTTGATAAAAAGGGGAGAACGAAAAAAAAAAAAAAAAACACACAAACAACAAAAACCACAACACCAACACACAGCACACACACCACCACCACCACCACCACCACGCACGCACGCACGCACGCAGCACGCACGCACGCACGCACGCACGAGCCGCACGACCAGCACACACCAAACACACACACACACACACACACACACACATACACACAACACACACACACACACACAACACACACACACACACACACACACACACCCACACACACACACACACAGGGAGGGAGAAAGAGAAGGGGGAGAAGAAGAAGGGGGAGAAGAAGAAGGGGATATAATTGGTTTATTAGAGAGAGAGAGAGAAGAGAGAGAGAGAGAGAGAGAGAGAGAGAGAGAGAGAGAGAGAGAGAGAGAGAGAGCATGGAATTCTTAATCCAAAGTAATTCATTCTCATCAAAAGTACTACGTGTTTCAATAATAAGAAGCCCCATAAATTGAACTTATAGTTTCTATATTTGACAACCGTTTGACACTTTTGACAGTAAGATGTCTAATTTCAGAGAGATTTCTTTCATTCAGTTATTCAGCGTAATAGTGTTTGTCTCTTAAATCCTCTTCTCTTTCCAGTGTTGTATGATCTTTTGCCGAGAGGATTTTGAAAATGAAAATAATTGAATTAGATCTTGGAACAAAGGAATTGCAGTGCGTGCGTGCGTGCGTGCGTGCGTGCGTGCGTGTGTGTGTGTGTGTGTGTGTGTGTGTGTGTGTGTGTGTGCGTGCGTGCGTGCGTGCGTGCGGCGCGCGCGCGCGCGCGCGCGTGGGTGTGTGTAGTGTAGTGTAGTGTATGTGTAGTGGTGTAGTGTAGTGTAGTGTAGTGTAGTGTAGTAGTGTAGTGTAGTGTGTGTGTGTTTGAGAGAAACAGAGAGAGAGAAAGACAGACAGAGACAGGGAAAGAAAGAACTCAGAGCGGAGGGGGCGGGACAGCCTAGTGGTTAGAGCGTGATGCTCGTGACCTGGTGGCCCGGGATCGATCTACAGCCTATGCCCCCTTCACCCCCCCCCCCCCCCCAACAATCCTTCAGATGAGTCTACCTATATATTCAAATGCACGCAGAACACCTTGCGCTCACGTTAAAGTTCATTCCGCCTTTCGGAAGAGTAGGCCATTCCATTGAATGTCAGTGGAAATGGATGACATTTTTTTTAAAGCAAAAACCCGCATTTACACTGGTGTAATGTGTAGAAATCCAAAAGGATCTTCATTGTTCTTTCAGACAAAAAGCTCTGTGTTTTGATTGAAATAAGCCACATTTCTCCTAATTCAGCTAAAATAAAACTGACAGAAGTAGAAACAATGAGAGAAACAAAACATGATTGAGGGGCAAACAGAAATGAGTGAAAGATGAAAAATAATGAGAGAGAGAGAGAGAGAGAGAGAGAGAGAGAGAGAGAGAGAGAGAGAGAGAGAGAGAGAGAGAGAGAGAGAGAGAGAAACTCTGAACTGAACTCTGAAATTTAATGTACTTCGGCCTTGGGCCATAATACATGGTTTGCGTAGGAGAAATTGACAATACCACAGCGTGGGCAGAAATCCAAAGGAAATACATAATACCAAGCTCAGTTCATATGCAAGGAATAACGAAGACAATACACAAATACATACTAAGACACATGGATCAAACAAAATTCACAAGCGTACCTTCCTTATGTCTAAAAAGTCATATACATGTATACATTGCTACTCAAAATCATTCCATAATGATAACCCTTGTCTTCGTTTGTGACGTAACATTCTAATACAACAATATTTTCCTCTTATTGATTGCATGAAAGATATACCTAGACAGACAGAAATTTTTGTCTATGTTTTCGGCTTTAAGCAGATCGTGTAATGGTCTATCAACACAATCACTTAAAAATTTAATTCTTAAATCAGTATACATGAAACACTCATAAAGGAACACTGAACACTGAACACTGAAATTGTTTAATGTACATCGGCCTTAGGCCACAATACAAAAAAAGTGGTGGGCAGAGAGAGAGAGAGAGAGAGAGAGAGAGAGAGAGAGAGAGAGAGAGAGAGAGAGAGAGAGAGAGAGAGAGAGAGAGAGAGAGAGAGATTTTATTTATTTTTATTTATTTGTTTTATTATTTTATATCGAGGATAACAGAATAAGCAATCATGTGCTTTTTTTCATCCGGTCCCCGTGTGTATGCAGTTTTGTAAATATTGTCATCTGTTCCCACCGGCACACGATGGCCTACTCTTACGAACAGCTGAACAGGATTTAACATGTGTGCAAGATGTTCTGCGTGCGTTCGCACACGGGGCCTCGGTTTAAAGTCTAATCCGAAGGACTTTTAGGGAGAGTGGAGTCAGCACTGATGTTAACTCGAAAAGGAGAGAGAGAGAGAGAGAGAGAGAGAGAGAGAGAGAGAGAGAGAGAGAGAGAGAGAGAGAGAGAGAGAGAGAGAGAGAGAGATCCAAAATGATTATCATAAAGACTTTCAGTTCAAAAGGATTGTGTATTTCAAAAACAAAGGGCCCAGTTTTGTCTGAATTGGATATAAGCTACAACTAGCGTTGCTATTTCTGACCCAAACTAACCATGTAGGACAAGATGTCTGGCTTCAAAGATACAGCTGTCCTTCATTCAGCACAGTCCCCAGCAGTGTCTGTGACGTCACTCCGCTGCTGTCCGCCCTTTTGTGAAGGAGATTTATTGCCTTCAATTCCACCGCTGTTGAAGTGGGTTTTAAAATAAGAATGTTCTGTTACACACACACACACGCACGCACGCACGCACGCACGCACGCACGCACGCACGCACGCACGCACGCACGCAGCACGCACGCACGCACGCACTTTCATAAACTCGCACACTCACAGACACACAAACATACATACAAATACACACACTCACCCCCCCCCCCCCCACACACACACAGAGGGAGGAGATATTGAATAAACACAGAACCCCCCATCCTTTCATGAAAGTGTTTAGGCCATAAACTGCACTGAAGAACAACATACGTCGTCTTCACTACTCTCTCTCTCTCTGTCTCTGTCTGTCTGTTTGTCTGTCTGTCTGTCTGTCTGTCTGTCTCTCTCTGTCTATCTGTCTGTCCGTCTGACTGTCTGTCTGCATGTTTGTCTGCCTGCCTGTCTGTCTGTCTGTCTGCATGTCTGTCTGTCTGTCTGCATGTCTGTCTGTCTGTCTGTCTGTCTCTGTCTGTCTGTCTGTCTGGTCTGTCTGTCTGTCTGTCTGTCTGTCTGTTGTCTGTCTGTCTGTCTCTCTCTCTCTCTCTCTCTCTCTCTCTCTCTCTCTCTCTCTCTCTCTCTCTCTCTCTCTCTCTCTCTCTCTCTCTCTCTCTCTCTCTCTGTTGGCTTTGTTGACGCAATGAGATAAAGGCTTTGCCAGAAAATGTCTGTTAGCTTTGTTGGAGGAAGAGGGTGGGGGTCTGTGTGTGTGTGGAGGCAGCAACAATACCGCAATGCTTGCTGGGTTATCTCTGGTGTGGTAAAGGACAGTGATGGTGTGGTAAAGGACAGTGATGGTGTGGTAAAGGACAGGGGTGGTGTGGTAAAGGACAGTGATGGTGTGGTAAAGGACAGGGGTGGTGTGGTAAAGGACAGGGGTGGTGTGGTAAAGGACAGGGGTGGTGTGGTAAAGGACAGGGGTGGTGTGGTAAAGGACAGGGGTGGTGTGGTAAAGGACAGGGGTGTGGAAAAGGACAGTGATGGTGTGGTAAAGGACAGGGTGGTGTGGTAAAGGACAGGGGTGTGGAAAAGGACAGTGATGGTGTGGTAAAGGACAGTGGTGTGGTAAAGGACGGTGATGGTGTGGTAAAGGACAGTGGTGGTGTGGTAAAGGACAGTGGTGTGGTAAAGGACAGGGGTGTGGTAAAGGACAGTGATGGTGTGGTAAAGGACAGTGGTGTGGTAAAGGACAGTGGTGTGGTAAAGGACAGTTGTGGTGTGGTAAAGGACAGTTTGTGGTGTGGTAAAGGACAGTGATGGTGTGGTAAAGGACAGTGATGGTGTGGTAAAGGACAGTGGTGTGGTAAAGGACAGTGGTGGTGTGGTAAAGGACAGGGGTGTGGTAAAGGACAGTGGTGGTGTGGTAAAGGACTGTGATGGTGTGGTAAAGGACAGTGATGGTGTGGTAAAGGACAGTGTGGTGTTGGTAAAGGACAGGGGTGGTGTGGTAAAGGACAGTGATGGTGTGGTAAAGGACAGTGTGGTGTGGTAAAGGACAGGGTGGTGTGGTAAAGGACTGTGATGGTGTGGTAAAGGACAGTGATGGTGTGGTAAAGGACAGTGATGGTGTGGTAAATGACAGGGGTGGTGTGGTAAAGGACAGTGGTGGTGTGGTAAAGGACAGGGGTGTTAGTGTGGTAAATGACAGAGGTGGTGTGGTAAAGGACAGTGGTGGTGTGGTAAAGGACAGGGGTGGTGTGGTAAAGGACAGTGGGTGTGGTAAAGGACAGTGATGGTGTGGTAAAGGACAGTGGTGTGTGGTAAAGGACAGGGGTGGTGTGGTAAAGGACAGTGGTGGTGTGGTAAACGACAGGGGTGTGGTAAAGAACAAGGGGTGTGTGGTAAAGGACAGTTGTGGTGTGGTAAAGGACAGTGGTGGTGTGGTAAAGGACAGGGGTGTTAGTGTGGTAAAGGACAGTGATGGTGTGGTAAAGGACAGTGATGGTGTGGTAAAGGACAGTGATGTGGTGTGGTAAAGGACAGTGATGGTGTGGTAAAGGACAGTGATGGTGTGGTAAAGGACAGTGATGGTGTGGTAAAGGACAGGGGTGTGGTAAAGGACAGGGGTGTGGTAAAGGACTGTGATGGTGTGGTAAACGACAGTGATGGTGTGGTAAACGACAGGGGTGTGGTAAAGGACAGGGGTGGTGTGGTAAAGGACAGGGGTGGTGTGGTAAAGGACAGTGGTGGTGTGGTAAAGGACAGTGATGGTGTGGTAAAGGACAGGGGTGTGGTAAAGGACAGTGATGGTGTGGTAAACGACAGCGTGTGGTAAACGACAGGGGTGGTGTGGTAAACGACAGGGGTGTGGTAAAGGACAGGGGTGTTAGTGTGGTAGAGGACAGGGTGGTGTGGTAAAGGACATGTGGGTGTGTGGTAAAGGACAGGGTGTGGTAAAGGACAGGGGTGTGGTAAAGGACAGGGGTGTTAGTGTGGTAAAGGACAGGGGTGGTGTGGTAAAGGACAGTGGTGTGGTAAAGGACAGGGGTGTGGTAAAGGACAGGGGTGTTAGTGTGGTAAAGGACAGGTGGTGTGGTAAAGGACAGTGGTGTGGTAAAGGACAGTGGTGTGGTAAAGGACAGGGTGGTGTGGTAAAGGACAGGGATGTGGTAAAGGACAGGGGTGGTGTGGTAAAGGACAGGAATGGTGTGGTAAAGGACAGGGGTGTTAGTGTGGTAAAGGACAGGGGTGTTAGTGTGGTAAAGGACAGGGGTGGTGTGGTAAAGGACAGGGGTGGTGTGTGTAAAGGACAGGGTGTTAGTATGGTAAAGGACAGTCGTGGTGTGGTAAAGGACAGTCGTGGTGTGGTAAAGGACAGGGGTGGTGTGGTAAAGGACAGGGTGGTGTGTGGTAAAGGACAGTGGTGTGGTAAAGGACAGTGGTGGTGTGGTAAAGGACAGGGGTGGTGTGGTAAAGGACAGTGGTGGTGTGGTAAAGGACAGTGGTGTGGTAAAGGACAGGGGTGGTGTGGTAAAGGACAGGGGTGTTAGTATGGTAAAGGACAGTGGTGGTGTGGTAAAGGACAGTGATGGTGTGGTAAAGGACAGGGTGTTAGTATGGTAAAGGACAGTGGTGGTGTGGTAAAGGACAGTGGTGGTGTGGTAAAGGACAGTGGTGGTGTGGTAAAGGACAGTGGTGTGGTAAAGGACAGTGATGGTGTGGTAAAGGACAGTGGTGTGTGGTAAAGGACAGTGGTGGTGTGGTAAAGGACAGTGGTGGTGTGGTAAAGGACAGTGGTGGTGTGGTAAAGGACAGTGTGGTGTGGTAAAGGACAGTGGTGGTGTGGTAAAGGACAGTGATGGTGTGTAAAGGACAGTGTGGTGTGGTAAAGGACAGGGTGGTGTGGTAAAGGACAGGGTGGTGTGGTAAAGGACAGTTGTGGTGTGGTAAAGGACAGTTGTGGTGTGGTAAAGGACAGGGGGTGTGGTAAAGGACAGGGTGGTGGTGAAGTGTTGTGTAAAGGACAGGGGTGTTAGTGTGGTAAAGGACAGGGGTGTTAGTGTGGTAAAGGACAGGGTGTTAGTGTGGTAAAGGACAGGTTATGTGTAAAGGCATGATGGTCTGACATGGGGCTGTCTTTAAAAGAAGAGTGTATGTGGACTCTGTCAAGTAATAGAAATGGACAAACTCACAAAAAATAATAAAAGTAGATAAATCGATACATGGAATGAATGAATGACTCTTATTATCATCGTGATGATGATGATGATGATGATGATGATGATGATGATGATGATGATGATGATGATCACTCATCATCATCATCATCATCATCAATCATCATCATCATCATCTAGAAAATAATAGCAGAACGAGTGAGTGATTGGTCTATGAGAATTACATTTGTGTGTTTATCAGTATGTATACGCATTGGATGTTGAAATATTGATGTAGTTTTATGATCTTGTTTAGGTGTGTGTGTTTTATTTAAAAAACAACAACAAACTTTTAAAGTCATGGCAGATTTTTTTGCGTGAAATTCGGTCTGCTGTCCACGGGAGAGCATCTCCCAAATGAGCAGCACCACCCATTTTTATCTTGTCTGCAATGTATTTCCCTATCCGAAAGGCTTTTTTCTACAGAGTTTTGCCAGGGAAACTCTCTTATTGCTGTGAATTCTTTTACATGAGCTGAATAATTATGTGTAACACACGGAACCTCAGTTTATCGTCTCACCCGAAGACTAGCAGCCAGCCCACCACTCGTGGTCTAATGGGTGGGGAAACGTTTGGGGCCCAAACGGTGATTAAACCATCACACACTGGACTTTTCGCTTTGTAGGCAGGAGCGTTACCCCTAGACCGGTTAGTTCTCTGAAACTATCATGATTTCAGTCATCACTTTTGTTGTGATTATGGTTGTCATCTTTTATTTTCTTACATGTATTTCTTTCCTAGATGGCTCGATTAAAAAAGGCAAGTGTGTTGCATGTTTAATATACTATCTGTAAATTAAACACACACACACACACACACACACACAACACACACACACACACACACACACACACACACACACACACACACACACACACACAACACCTACATACATACATACATACTACATACATACATACACATACATACATACATACATACATACATACATACATACATACATACATACATACAACATAACACGCGCGCACACACACACACACGCGCGCGCGCATGCATGCACGCACGCACGCACGCGCGCACGTGTACGCGCGAGCGCGTACGCGCGTAGGCACGCAGGCACAAACGAACGCGAGCGCGCGCGCGGCGCACACACACACACACACACACACACACACACACACACACACACACACACAACACACACACACACACACACACACACACACACACACACACAAACACTCCACTCTCCCAAAAGTCTTTCGAATGAGACTAAACCGAGGCCCCGTGTGCGAACGCACGCAAAACATCTTGCACACACATTAAATCCTGTTCCGCTTTTCGTAAGAGTAGGCCATTGTGTGTCGGTGGGAACAGATGACAATATTTACAAAACGGCATACACACGGGGACTGGATGAAAAAAAAAGCACATGAGTGCTTATTCCATTATCCCATTATATAAAAGAATATAAAAAAAATAAACACACACACACGCACACACGTACACACACTTCCTTAGGGATTCAAACTATTCCTTATTACTTCCGTCACAAACTAGCCTGAAACTCTTTGAGAGAGGAGAGGGAAGCTATTACAGAAATTGGCAGATCAACGTGTTCTCTGGGAGGACAATCCCTCACGCACATCTGTGTTCAGAGGACAGATCAGTTAGTGACGGTGGCTGATTACCGGGAAAAGGAGGTGAAGAAGAAGAAGAAGAAGAAGAAGAAGAAGAAGAAGAAGAACAAGAACAGAATGCTAAGAAAAGAATTGCTAAGAAAAAGAATTGCTAAGAAAAAGAATTGCTAAGAAAAAGAATTGCCAAGCAGAAGAAGAGAAAGAGTAGTATTAAGAACAGGAATGGTCTTCAGAGAATTGTGAGAATTTGCTAAAAAAATAAAATAAAAATAAATAAAGAAATTGGAGGAGAGATCTCAGGTCGTTTTGTAATCAGCAGCTAGTACGCAAAGCGACTTCCATTTTGCCCGATCCCTCCCATGTTTTGTTTTCAGAATTTCAATTGTTGCCTCCAGGACGCCGTTTTCAGTGCCACAACAGCAAAACAAACAGAAATAGAAATTCTTTTTTGCCAGTAGCCATTCGAATTCTAAATTCATAAAACGCTGACTATTCAGTTTTTACACGGCTCTGAATTAGGCATACTTGCCTGATTGCCATTGTTATGAGTGCAGTCAATAGATAACATTTTATTTTTATTCTATTTTATTCTTTTATATCGAGGATGATGGCATAAGCAATCATGCGCTTTTTTACATCCAGTCCCCGTGTGTAAGCAGTTTTTGTAAATCGTGTCATCTGTTCCCACCGGCACACGATGGCCTACTCTCACGAAAAGCGAAAC